>JAPWDM010000001.1:45340280-45940280 GCA_035578155.1 Brachynemurus nebulosus | reverse complement strand
CAAAAGCTGCTTCCACGACTTTGTTAACGAGAATATATAATAGGAGAAAATAAAATAAATAGAATAAAAATTTATATCAAAAGATAAAAAAACCCGTATATCCCGTGCCTTTAACTGGTTGTTTAAAGGGAAAAATGAATTTCTAGGAACGCAGAAGATATAGGAGTGAAAAAAATCGGCCACCCTTGCATTACTCTGCTCCAGACCGAGCCCGACGCTTCTCGACATCGGTGGAAGATATTATTATGATTTATATACGCTTTCTTTAGTCGAGAAGACACACAATCGAAATACAATTTAAAACGATTCAATAAGTTTTCAAGTGAACTGTGTGCAAAGGAATTGACTTTCGAGTGGGTTTTAAATTAAATAACATTTAAACATCAAAAGAGCTATATTTGCTATACATACACATGTACGAGCTATATCCAGCTAGCTATATTGAGCATTATCGTTTATGTTTTATTACTATTATTAGATGAATATTAATTAAATTAACAGTTATGAATAATAATATTAAAGCGAACGGAAAAAATTGAAAATAAAAAGATAGACAAAATATAAAGTGCAATAAGTATACGCCGAAGTTAATTTCAATGGAATAACTTAATTATTCTTACGTTTTTATTAATAATATTTTCTTTTTATGAATTGAAGATGTTCCGAAGAACTGACTTGACTAATGAAAGTATTCTTTTAAAGAAAAGAATTTAAATCATTGGCGGTTACCCCAGGTATGCGGGGTATGCATTAAATATACAATTTGCATAAGATTTACTACATATTGCGTATTAAGATATACATAGGGTAGGTTCCGAAATATTGCCAAGTGTCTGGCCAGAGCAGATGACGTCATAAATCAACGCCATACTGATCATTCCTTCCTTGTCTCACGAGTAAAATATAGTGGGACACCTGTGCAATAAGGCATCGAATTCATGACTTTAGTAGTATTTCGGAATATACCCATAATTATAAAGTGCCGACGGCGGGATTCGAATCCTCGACTAGTCAACAAGTGCCAAAGTACGCCCGGCCACTCCCTGCTGGTTTCTTATGTACTAATTTTAACAATAACTGTTTTTTCAAAAAAAATATTTTATCTAATTACGAGAGAAAATTTTAATTATTAGAATTATTAAAAAAAATTATCTAATTCACTACTAATATTACTGTAAATGTATGTTTATCTTTGATATAAATAAAATCATTTAAAAATTAAATATCGCTTTTTAAAAATACCTAAATATATTGTCTTACTGTATCCAAATGTACTACACAACGATTCCTTTTTGTTTGTTGAATTCTCCATAACGAACTACTCTAGGTACAATTGTTAATTAGTGTTTTAAAGATCTTCAAAGGATTTCTGAAATACTATACCTTTCCACATCAAAAATATTTCCTCTTGTGCACAGAAAATACTCATCCAATTTGCAATAGCCTGTGCTAAGCTCCTATAAATCAAACATAGTATTTTAGTAGAATAGCTAGGACAGTTCTGGGCCACCGCAAAACGGAGTAACTTGAACCCCTTTGACGATGTTTGAAAGCGTGTGTCTTATGGGTCTATTGCACCCATTTTACGGTACTACATATTCCGAACTGATGAGTCATCAAACTGTATCGATGTGCAAACCTTGACCTTTGACCCGGCACGTACCAAGTACATGTATTTAAAATTTGTTGTTGACATTTGACCCCACACGCGCTCATACTGTTAGCCTTGAAATTCGTAAGAGATGAGTCATTACCCGCAACCAAATTAATTTATGTTAACCCATTATGCGTCATCACAATTTACTTATGACAATTTGGTTTTGTGTTAACCCATTATGCGCCGGCACTAATGTAATTTTTGAATGCAAACCTAACGCATGCGCAGACTGAATTTAAGTACACGACGCATGCGCAGAGTGAATTTTAGGTTACAATTTGATAGATGGGGTACACTACTGCGTCAAAAATGTGGGGTTACCCTAACTCGGGGGTGGCCCCAAACTTTTGACACCGTACTGTACTTAAATTTTTGGTACACTGCCGTGTCAAAAGTGTGGACCCCCCCTGGCCAAAAAGGTATCCTATCACTTTTTGAAGCGTACTGTACGTGCAAACCTTGACCACAACACGCGCTTGCCTTAATTGCGTCATCTTAAACGAACTATCACGTCAAAAAATGTGGGGAATACCCTAACCCAGGAGTAGCCCCAAACTTTTGACGCCGTACTGTACTTAAATTTTTGGTACACTACCGTGTCAAAAGTGTGGACCCCCTGTCAAAAAAGCTATCCGATCACTTTTTGAAGCGTACAGTACTTATTTTGTGTACGTGCAAACCTTAACCCCAACACGCGCTTGCCTTAATTGCGTCATTTTAAACGAAAATCGGGGAGGCCGCTAAATTTTGTGGGGGCACTGTACCATGCGCTAGCCGCAATCATGACTTCAGACTCCAGACTCCAGAGTCCAGATTTCTGACCGCTACTGTACTGCCGGAAATTTGGATGTCAATTGTACTTGAGGTTTTTTTTGTATATGAGTCAAGTCTTTATAAGATTAATTTGTTTATTTAATAAAAACTCGTGACTTTATACGGTTTGAGTTTGTTTATTTAAGATTTTTTTAGCTGACTTAGGATGATGTAATTTCATGATATGTTTGCATCATAGCCAGAGGGGAATTTTATTTAAAAGCAAGTCACAACTTGTCAGTTCTAGGAATTTGTTTACATTAATGTCATCGTAAATCATTAATTTTATTATCTTTATTTAAGATTTTGCTGACTCATACTCAGATATTTTTTTAATTTGTTTATTTATATAAGTTTTAGTTTAAAAAATGTTTATTTAAGATTTTGACAACACAGCAATTTCTTTGTTTGATCTCAAATACGAAATAATTTTCTCGGAATTTTTAATTTATAGCCTGATAATAATCGGGGGTTTTTTCAATTTGTTTATATAAGGTTTAATTTTAAAAAATGTTTATTTAAGATTAGTCAGCAATTCTTTTATTAGGTTTCAAATGCGAAATAAATTTCTCGGAATTTGACATTTGACCTTCGGTTATTTGCGTTGTAAAAAGTCTGAGCCAGCATTTTTTGTGATTCCCCTCCAGAATTTTTCGAGCAGTCAAAATCGTATAAATTGAGGTCTGCGTGCTCCCTCAAATCACTTCTTCAACAAACTTCAAGCAGTTAATATTGTTATTGTTGCAAGAATTTGTATCGAGATTTTTTTTTTTTTAAATTAAAATACAACGATGGCTTCATTAAACGACGTGGCAACTAGAATGGTGGAAAATGTACGCAACGCGCTATCATTACTGGAAATGGATACCCGGGATGCAGATGAACTGGAAAAATGGATGAAACATACAAATACCAACATAAGACTAATCAACAAGGCAATTCGTGGAGCGGAAAACTTGGGACAACGCAAACATTTTGAATCATGTGCGGGAAAAATGAAAGGATTTCGAATCAGAATGAAGGCGCTACGAAAACATGGTAAGTTTTTTCAAATATAAATTTATTTTTTAATGATTTTTTTTATAATTTTGATATATCAACATGGTAAGTTTTTTTGAATAAATTTTTTTTTTTTTTTTTTTTTTTTAAATGATTTTTTATAAATTTGATAAATAATTTTTTTTATGTTGATTGTTTCAGGTGCCGGCATGAATCGAAATCAACGTAAAAGATCTGATAGAATTCAATGGGCTGACGTGGAATCCGCATTTGCAAGTCGAATACGAACGGGAGTGGTTACCAACATCACACACATAGAGCCAAAGGACTTTTTAGACGACGCTACATCGATGTTCACTCGGCGAATACAAAATATTCTGAAACAATACCTAACGATAAAAGTCAACACAACGTTTTGCGGGTTATTTGTGAAAACTGATGGTGACGAGGATAAATACGACATGAAACACTTCAATACACCGAATATCATAATAGATCGTGGAACAAACTTAAAACAGTGCTACATGGAACATATACAGGAACCAATTCTAAGAAAATTGAGCGAGTTTACCGAGTCGGGAAGCGGATGGGCTTTATCAAGCATAATCAACCTAGCCGTGAACGTGAACAAATACACACCTTTCCGTGGATCAAGCTACATCGAATTGCCACAGGAAATAAAAACTAAAAAAGCATGTATCAACATCCAAAACTTCAACGATGACGCCTGTTTCGCGTGGGCAGTGGTATCTGCACTTTATCCAGCTACACGGGGTAATCATCCATATCGAACCAGCTCTTACCCACACTACTCAACGGTGCTAAATTTAGACGGGATACAGTTCCCAATGACGATTCAGCAAGTGAGCAAATTCGAGAAACAGAACCCAACAATATCAGTCAACGTGCTTATACTAAAAAAACAAAATGGACATTTCGAAACCGTACCTGCTGCGCTAACGAGAGAGAAGAAACAAAACCACATAAACCTTTTAATGATCCAGAACGAGTATTACGAGGATGAAGACAACGAACAGGACAACGATCAAGATTTACGCTACCATTTCTGCTGGATTAAGGACTTATCGCGACTCGTATCAAAACAACTATCAAAACGTGACGGGAAAAAATATATCTGCGATCGATGCTTAAATTACTTTCGTACGGAGGATAAACTGATAAAACATACAGAAGACTGCGTGAACATGAACAACTGTCGGGTGATAATGCCAGAAGGGAAAAGCAAATACATATCGTTCAAAAATTACAGTAACAAGAAACGTGTTCCATTTATAATTTACGCGGACGTCGAGTCATTCCTGCAACCTGTGACGGATAACGAAAATCGGAAAAACACGACAACGTATCAACAACATCGGGCATACAGTATCGGTTACTACTTTCACTGCTCCTACAACAACCAGTTAAGCTACTATCGATCATACCGCGGGCCAAATTGCGAAAAATGGTTCGCGGAAGAACTGGCAACGTTACGTGAAAATATCTTGGATCCCATATATGATAACATAATACCAATGAACGAGTTAACACCAGAGGAACAACAGCAACTTAAACAACGAAATACCGGGTGCCACATTTGCGAGAAACCATTCAAACCTGAGGATATTGTGGTTCGTCATCATAACCACTTCACCGGCGAATACAATGGACCTGCGCACAAGGGATGCAACTTGAATTATAAGGATTTTCATATGATTCCTGTTGTATTCCACAACTTGAGTGGTTATGATGCACATTTCGTAATAAAGGATATAGCAACAGCATTCGAGGGACGTGTCGACTTACTACCAATCAACAAGGAACGATATATTGCATTCACTAAACATGTTACGGGCAGCGAAATTACATTTAGATTCATCGACTCTTTCCGATTTATGGCATCAAGTTTGGATAAATTATCTTCATATCTCAACGAGTTCAACATAGTTAAATCACAATTTCCGGATACCGACTACAAATTACTTACGCGCAAAGGTGTTTTTCCGTACGACTACATATCAGGCTGGGATAAATTGGAAGAAACATGTTTACCATCGCGGGGGAAATTCTACAATCGACTCAACGATAACGATATCACCATGGATGACTATACACACGCACAAAAAGTTTGGGATACATTCAACATACAGACGCTTGGAGAATACTCGGATTTATATATGAAAACGGACATACTACTACTCGCGGATGTTTTCGAGAATTTTCGGGATACGTGCATGCGCACACACGGATTGGATCCAGCTCATTATTACACGACGCCGGGACTTACGTGGGATGCAGCCTTAAAATATACAAAAGTGGAGTTAGAACTGATATCTGATGTGGACCAATTATTATTCATTGAACGTGGTATTCGAGGTGGATTGAGCCAGTGTAGTAACCGATACGCGACAGCAAACAATAAATATATGAACACCTACGATCCGGACGAGGAATCAAAATACCTGATGTACTATGACGTGAACAACTTATATGGATGGGCAATGTCACAATACTTACCAACGGGAAATTTCAAATGGATGGAAAATACTGACATAGATGTTCAACAAATACCCGATGATTCACCTACAGGATACATACTTGAAGTGGATTTGGAATACCCGAGAGAACTGCACGATAAACACAACGATTTACCATTATGTCCAGAGAGAATGTGTGCACCCGGTACTAAACAGGAAATGTTACTGGCAACGCTATACAACAAACAGAAATACGTGATACACTATCGGAACCTGAAACAATGTCTACAACACGGGATGAAAGTAAAGAAAATACATAGAGTGTTACAATTCGATCAATCACAATGGCTTAAATCCTACATAGATTTAAACACAGCTCTAAGACAAACGGTGGGAAACGAATTCGAGAAAAATCTCTACAAGCTACTCAACAACGCGGTCTTCGGGAAAACGATGGAAAACGTACGGAAACACTCGATTGTGAAACTGTTAACGAAATGGTATGGACGATATGGTGCGGAAGTTATGATAGCGAAACCGAATTTCCACAGCCGCACCATATTTGACGAGAATCTTATTGCAGTCGAACTACGAAAAACGGAAGTGTTTATGAACAAACCAATATACGTCGGGCAAGCAATTCTGGATATTTCGAAAACATGTGTCTACGATTTTCATTACAACTACATACAGCCAACGTTCGGGAACAACAGCAAATTACTCTACACAGACACGGATTCATTGATTTACGAGATAAAATGCCCAGATATTTACGAAATAATGAAACGAGATATTCAATACTTCGATACGTCGGATTACAACGCGGATAATCAATATAACATGCCAAGAGTCAATAAGAAAATACCCGGGTTAATGAAGGATGAGCTAAATGGTCGAATCTTTACAAAATTTGTGGGCTTAAGATCGAAAATGTATAGTTGTCAAGTGGACGGCGAGGATCACACGAAGAAAGCGAAAGGTGTAAAGAACTCTGTGGTTAAGAAAACGATAACTTTCAACGATTACGTGGACTGTCTAAAACACAATACAATCATAAACCGACAACAAAACCTGATACAATCGAAAAAACATAACGTGTATAGTGTAACTCAGAACAAGGTGGCGCTCAGCCCGTACGATACGAAACGACATATTGTGGAGGGGAAAACGGATACTTTAGCATGGGGACATTACTCGTTAAATTACTGAATATCAACAACGTTAAAATTAGTACGCAAGTGGAAATGGCATCGTCATCATCGGCTTACTGGAAACGGCTACAAATATTTTCAAGTGAACTGGATAAACTACGTAAACGGGTTGATACCTACGAAAAAACAATTGATGCTATTGTAAAAATGCAAAATTTGAAATTGTCTGAACCGGAATCAATGGACTGGGATAAAATGGATGTTTCAATTGGTGAATTTTTCGAACGTGAACCAATGCTACTGAACGAACTAACTTTGGAAACATTTCTTCAAATCTACAAGTGGATCAGTTTGAATGTGCTGAAAAGTTATGGTGCGAAAATTATACAACGCGCCTGGATTTGGTAACCATCCGAATATCGAGCCATGTTTCAAGAATGTGAACCATGTTTTGAACATTATAATCGACTATGGCAACAAGATCATATTGATGGACCACCTGGTTTGAAAATACGCTGTGAAATGTGCAAGAATGGCGTGAAAATGGAGGAAAACTTTCAACCGCCTGTTGGTGAACCATTGACATTTACAACACGGATTTCACACGTTGAAGACATATTTCTGACTCATCCTTATTTGTATACAAAAGTCAGAAATTTCGATATGTTATTATACTTAACAAAACAACTACTGAAATATGATATTTGGGTGCAACATCTGTATGCATATATGATACCCGAATATGCACAACGAATTTGTCAAGTATGGGATCAGTTACCTGAAAACATGAAACAATTACGTTCAGGTGTTATTGAATATATAAACAAATCATACAATTTTTAATATTTATTTATTATAAAAAATATTTCATATACATTTATTGTAAAAAAAATATTTCATATACAAAACATTTATTGTAAAAAATGTTACATATACATTTATTGTGAAAATATTTTATATTCATACTTATATTTTAAAAATAAAGAACAATAATTATTTACATATATGTGTTATTTATTTGAAAAAAAAAAAAAACCTTTTTATCTTACAGGGTTAAAAAATATAAAAATAAAATATACACTTCAATGAGGGATAACTACTGCTGCTTCTTATACGGTGGTGTTCTTCAAAATTCAGTAAATTCTTAGTGTGGATAATCAATTAATCATCATCATCATCATCATAATCGCTAGCATCTTCTTTATCAGTTTCATCCAGATAATCACCTAGTGGCTCAATAACATCAGCCTTTTGAAGTTGGCGAAGTATAGAGAATATTTCTCGACCAACAGTAGCTTCTTTTAAAGCATTTAACTCTTTGATTAAATCTTCTCGATCGTAAACGTTAAACAATAACATATTTTTATTTTCCTCTAAACTTCGAATAATATTGAGTATTTTTTCACCAGTCTCTGAAGTCTCGTATAAACGTTGTAAGTCATCTATTAAAGTATTAGGATTATGCCAGTATTTTATTTTTTTCGATTGTATGTTAACATTTCTAGACTCTTTCAAGTTGTCTTGCTTAAAATGCTTAGCTAAGGCCCCGTTTTCGACATTTTCATTTGAAGCTATATGACGTTTTAAGCTTATTGGATTAACCTGATTGACAATTTTCGCTTCATTTTCCGAGTCAACGTTTCGAACCTCTTTTAACATTATAATATCTAAAGCAGTTCCTAAAAGTTTAGTTAGTTGTGAAGAGGAGGTTGTTTCATTGCAATTGTTATTAATTGCTGTTAAGTGATTTACTTGCTTACTTTCATTAGACCAACTATCTTTCTCGTTTTCAGATTGACGACGGTTTTCTCCTCTTTTCAAAGAGTTGAATTTGGCTTGAATGGCTTCAGTTGCAGCAGCTATCCTTTTTTGGTCAAACGGATTCAAGATTGCTTCAGAGTAATCAATATCATGCTGTAGTTGAGATGTATTTTCATCATCATTATCATCAAATCTAGATATAGAGATATCATCAGGTGTTTTATTATTAGCATCATATGGTATGAATTTGCTTGATGAGTTATCATTCTTTCCAATCGTACAATCATTAATATTGCTTAACGAATTATGTTGAGCATTTAAGTGTCTAGAAAGATTAGACTTTCGCGTAAATGCTTTACCACAAAAGTCACAATTATACATCGTTCAGCGGGAGGTCTGAAGCGTTCGCTAGTAAATGAATAACTGTTCAAAGATTTATTGCTTCTCTACTTATATATACTTAGCTCATTTGCTTCACCGAGCGACTCATTTGACTCTAACGAGTGACTCACATGCTCCCGGAGTGTCTCATTTTGTTCCCGGAGTGGCTCATATTGCTCCCGGAGTGACTCATTGGGCTCCCGGAGCGACTCATTTTGCTCCCGGAGTGACTCATTGGGCTCCTGGAGTGACTCATTTTGCTCCCGGAGTGACTCATTTTGCTCCCGGAGTGACTCATTTTGCTCCCGGAATGACTCATTTTGCTCCCGGAGTGACTCATTTTGCTCCCGGAGTGACTCATTTCGCTCCCGGAGTGACTCATTTTGCTCCCGGAGTGACTCATTTTGCTCCTGGAGTGACTCATTTTTTTCCCGGAGTGACTCATTTTGCTCCCGGAGTGACTCATTTTGCTCCCGGAGTGACTCATTTTGCTCCCGGAGTGACTCATTTTGCTCCCGGAGTGACTCATTTCGCTCCCGGAGTGACTCATTTTGCTCCCGGAGTGACTCATTTTGACTCATTTTGCTTCCGGAGTGACTCATCTTGCTCCCGGAGTGACTCATTTTGCTCCCGGATTGACTCTTTTTGCTCCCGGAATGACTCATATTACTCCCGGAGTGACTCATTTTGCCCCCGGAGTGACTCATACACCTTATCATGGTTAAAGAGCTCATACACCTTATCATGGTTAAAGGGCTCACACACATTATCATGGTTAAAGGGTATAAAATAGTTAAACTTACACAAAATATTGTCAATTTACCGGTGGTTGTCAAAGAGTTAACATCTCTTTCGCTGAAAAAACAATTTCGTGGTATAACAATTGCATTTCGAACCATGATAATTTACAATTCAGAGCAGTCCACCACTAGACAACCTAGCAAAGGACTTTCGAAACCTAAGATCATTAAACGTAAAACTTTTAAGCGACAACACATTTCACCCGAAAATTTAGCATTCCTTAAATCACTAGGTCTTAAAGTGAAAAGAACATGGTACTCAGTAATGTGCTAAATATTATTAACAGTTTGTAATTTGATGGTCAACTAGCAATAGCTATTAGTATCCATTTTCGGATACATCCCACAAATTAACTAACTATCCTCACCAATTTTAATTATTTTATATAAAGTTATGGATTGTGTGAGTAAATTCAGTTCTACGGCGGCGATAAAAAATGGCGTTTCTTGATATACAAGGTTATCAAGGAGCTAACAGCCAATTTTATTTTAAAGAAGTTGGTATCGTTGCGGAAAATTCGGATGAAATATTACATCTTATATTCGATGCACCGTTTGATTTCAACGAGTTGCCGAAGAAATATGAACGGGTTGCTGCACGTTGGCTTTGCCGAAATTGACATGGGATACCTTGGTCGTATGGATTTATTCCGTACAAAAAAAAAACTTCATACCATATTGAAACCTATATTAAAGAAGTTTGATGTCATATACGTCAAGGGCAGTGAAAAAGGAAATGGATTTCAAATTTGTTTGATGACACCGAACACCGGTGGTGGATTTTGAATTTGGAGGAAATATTTGATGTATCAAAGATTTCCAATCTGCGAGATGAATATTATTCAAGACGTTGTATGCTTCATTCATACAAAATTTGTTCATTAGAAAATTGTATTCTTTTAAAAAATTTTTATATGAAAAATAAATAGATTTTAAGTAATATATAGATTTAAGCAATTTAATTTTTTGTATACATATTCTATAAATAAAATTTAGAAAAAAAAAATATGTGCGTTTTATTTAATTATTACCCTGAATTCCCCTATTTTTTACAGGAAGAAGTTACTTTCGTTAATCTATAAAAGTATTGACAAAAAATCTTATGAAATTTTTTTATTCTAATTGAAAAGCATATTATTTCATGATACACCCTGTATAAGAATACACTCATGCATACATGCATTTATACCTGCACCCATGTATACATGCATTTGTATATTATAATTATGTTATGTATGTGTGATGTAAGTTTTAAGTTAATTTTTTACCCCAAAACTACTAATTTATAAAAAAATTTAGCAAATCTTAATGCTGTTATAATTTTTATATTAAACAACATAGTTAAATTATAGTATACATATTAAGAAATAATCCAAGTATTTATTGTACAGTAATATATACGAATTTATTTGCAAACATATTACTTTTTTGCTAATTAAGCAAATATTTTTCCAATGTTGATAAAAGTGATAAATTATTTTAGTTAGATTTTGTTGACATAAAGACTACAATCATTTACTAGTATGTATTTATAAAATTAAAATTAAATAGCGATATACAGAGTGTATACATAACATATTCTTAATATACAACCGGTCAGAAATCTGGAGTCTGGACCCTGGAGTCTGAAATCTGGAGTCTGAAGTCATGATTGCGGCTAGCGCATGGTACAGTGCCCCCACAAAATTTAGCGGCCTCCCCGATTTTCGTTTAAAATGACGCAATTAAGGCAAGCGCGTGTTGGGGTTAAGGTTTGCACGTACACAAAATAAGTACTGTACGCTTCAAAAAGTGATCGGATAGCTTTTTTGACAGGGGGTCCACACTTTTGACACGGTAGTGTACCAAAAATTTAAGTACAGTACGGCGTCAAAAGTTTGGGGCTACTCCTGGGTTAGGGTATTCCCCACATTTTTTGACGTGATAGTTCGTTTAAGATGACGCAATTAAGGCAAGCGCGTGTTGTGGTCAAGGTTTGCACGTACAGTACGCTTCAAAAAGTGATAGGATACCTTTTTGGCCAGGGGGGGTCCACACTTTTGACACGGCAGTGTACCAAAAATTTAAGTACAGTACGGTGTCAAAAGTTTGGGGCCACCCCCGAGTTAGGGTAACCCCACATTTTTGACGCAGTAGTGTACCCCATCTATCAAATTGTAACCTAAAATTCACTCTGCGCATGCGTCGTGTACTTAAATTCAGTCTGCGCATGCGTTAGGTTTGCATTCAAAAATTACATTAGTGCCGGCGCATAATGGGTTAACACAAAACCAAATTGTCATAAGTAAATTGTGATGACGCATAATGGGTTAACATAAATTAATTTGGTTGCGGGTAATGACTCATCTCTTACGAATTTCAAGGCTAACAGTATGAGCGCGTGTGGGGTCAAATGTCAACAACAAATTTTAAATACATGTACTTGGTACGTGCCGGGTCAAAGGTCAAGGTTTGCACATCGATACAGTTTGATGACTCATCAGTTCGGAATATGTAGTACCGTAAAATGGGTGCAATAGACCCATAAGACACACGCTTTCAAACATCGTCAAAGGGGTTCAAGTTACTCCGTTTTGCGGTGGCCCAGAACTGTCCTAGCTATTCTACTTATTTTAACTACCAACTTCAAAGTATGAGAAAGATCAGGGCCGGCGAGAGGCTGGGGCAGGTGAGACAATTGCCTGGGGGGCCGAGTCTAAAAAGTGGACCCGCAGCCTCGATTAGGGGCCCGAACAGAGCGAAAAGACGTTTGTTTTTTTATTCGTCAATTATATATTAGGAGAAAAAATGTTGGAAAATTTTTTGCTGTGCCCGGGGACTCGTCAGTTTCCTCGCCGGTCCTGAGAAGGATTTCATATAAATTGCAGTAGTCGTATATAACACAAGTCTAAGTTAATTATTAATATTATATAAAGCACGGTTCATCGCCGTCACTGGCGTCAGTTCGTGCACCAACGGTTAAGAAGCACTATAAGTATAGGAAGCATTGACTATCTGAGAAAATCTTTCTACTCCGTAGGTACGTATTTATAAATAACGTTCCAATTCCACATTTTTGTTTTTTTACCGTCAGTTTTTTTATTGTAAGTATAAGTTTTTCTAAATTGAAGTTAACATTCGAGTCACTTTAAAAAAGAACTCTATTCAATTAGAGCTATCGTCATTTTAAAAATGTTCTCTCCGTTTGATCATTAATAAAGATTCTAACACAATCTGTTGGTATCATATGGCACTAATATATTAGGAAATACATAGATTCCCTCTTTTCCAACTACTACTAACTGACAATGAATAATATTTTTCATTTGTTATTTCTCTATAGTTCTATACAAAAACATATTAAATTGTACAAACGAACCGACCAAGCAGTAATCGTTATGCTCTTTTTTCTATACGCAATCCATCAACGCCTGGCTCTTCTCACTCATCCCTCCATCTATCGCAAGGAGCTTTTCCGGAGTTTATTTCCGTCATCTCTTTCTCTGATGTTACTGTGATGTTGTTTCAGCTGTTACAGTTACATTTAGTCAGTCACATTTTGAAAGGTTTCCATTTGAAATACGCTCTGATCATCAACACGACCATTCTGTGTCCTTTGCTATTTTGTAGCCGCACTCGCTTTTACAACGCCACATTGAATTATCAACATTACTAATTGCATTCATAATCCGGGAAGCACGATTTTGAAAATAAGTTGTCATCATAGAACGTTGAGAGTTGACTATTTCAATCAAATTCAGATAGGTAGAGTAGGTATCTATGTGTGTTTGTAAATACCAATTCTATCTCTACTGTGCCCCATTTTTCGCATAAAGGGAGTGAGATAATGATGATTATAATAAAATATATATATTTTTAATGAGAAACGTACGTCTTACATTACCTGTGAGTCGACTTCAAATAGTATTTTATGGGTATGATGTGTTATTTTATTAATACTAAATTTTTCTACAGAAGGTAGAAAGTTACTCATATCTTAATCATATTGAGAATGAAAAGGTGGCAGTGATGTGTGGAGGCATTGCTTCCTTTAACAAAACCAAAATTGGCGAATAGGGACACTTATGCAATCACTTCGGTGTCTGTCCGAAGATCACAGGCAACTTTCTCTGAAACCACTCGACGCGAAAATTTGAAACTTACCAGGAAGATAGGGTGTGATGACCTAATTCCAGGTGTGAAGTTGAATTCCGATTCTGGGGGTTAATTTTAGGGGATAACCTGAAAAGCAAAAATAAAATTTTTTGCTAAGAGCCCCCAGTAAGGTATCAAATGGAAGCATATTAAAGCATGATTTCAGTAATATTTATAACTACATACTTTTGTCCATTTTTTTTTCTGGAAAAATATAAAATTTGCTGTCCTTGGCCTTTATTACCAGAAGGATTGTTCAGAAAAATCTAAAAAAATTCACGAAAATTAAGAATGGGGTGTAAATTGAGCGAAAATTATCAAACCTGAATTTCCTTGTACAACTTCCTTGATATGTAAAAAAAACTAATGACAACTAATGACATATTTTGCTTTGCATAATTGTATTAATAGTATGCTAAACGGGTATTTTGGTAATATTTTTATACAGTAAGTTTTTGAAATTAAATAAGAAGTAAGGAATAACTGATAAATCTGTACACGAAAAATATATTACAATCTCTTCACCTGAATATTATCTAATATTTGTAAAATTTTTAGGTACCATCAGTCGGGGCGAACCGAGACAGTAGGGGCGAATCTAGACAGAGCTGCCTCTCGATATTTCTTCGTCAGTGTTATGACCGTACAAGGCCATAGATCAATTTATGCTACTGAATTTTGTCAGTTATGAGTTAGTCATCAAAGAAAAGCGGTGAACGTGACATCTTTGTATTTTGTTATTTTACAGGCGCATTGTTTATAATTTTTAAAAATAACGCGCGTTTTGAAACCTTGTAAAGAAACTGCCATACAAAAAAACAGTTATATATATATATATATATATATATATATATATATATATATATATATATATATATATATATATATATGTATATATATATATATATATATATATATATATATATATATATATATATATATATATATATATAAAGTAGGGACTGACAACAAAATGTTTGGCGTTTTTTTGACAATATATGTACCAAAAATGAAACCTGAATTGTGCTTAATTTTTGTTTTATAAATTGATTAACAAAAACTTGTCTACAGGTGAGGCAAATTCATACACCATGTTGCGTCAGTATAAAAAGAAAGTGGGTATAAACTACATAAACTGTAGTCTAGAAAACATAAAATGGGCTCTTTTCGACAGAGGCGCAACATCCGGGAAGGTCCAAGGGGTCCGGACCCCCTAAAATTACCTGGAAATTTTCCTTCAATTTATTTTATTTATATTAAAAAGTAAAATTTTTAGCGGTTTACTAATATTTTCTATTTGAAAATCAAATTTTCGGAAACAACATTTTATTACAACATTTTCCATTGTTATCGGAGAACTGCGTTATCAAAAAATTTGATAATTTAAATTTTTGTTGGACCCCCAGTAGATATGTAGTTGTTGCGCCCCTGCTTTCCGATATTAAAAATAAAAGAAAATCGCTCAGAAAAGCTGCTGAATATTTTCATGTTCCCAAATCGACCTTGCATGATAGACTCAAAGGCAAATCGAAATAAAATTCATTTAAATCCAAAATGTTTTATTCCACGCATCACAAGTTATTCGCTGATGCAGTTATTTAGTTTAGCGGATTTTCAGATTAGAAATTCAGCTATTTTTATTTTTTTATGTCCGATTTTACCCATATGCATGACTGAATGTGATTTATATTGCAAATAAAGCACTGTCTCGATTCGTCCCACACATAGGGGCGAATCTAGACACTATATAACCAAAAAAAAATGTTGCAGTACAAATTTTGATATTTTTATTACTGCCCTATATGCTCGTGATATTAAAGCATTTAAATAATTTTTTTAAAGTTATTTAGATAAACTAAATAATTTATTGCCAAAAAACTGAAAAAATCGTCTACATTCGCCCCAACCGACGGTATCCATAAAAATAAAATTTCAAGCTACCTATTCAAAGAAATTGGCAAATAATATTTAAATAATTTTATGACTTAAAATATTATTATTATGTCATCGAAGGATGACATATTAATATCGTTGTGTGATCATAGTGGGGGAAACATTATTATAGAGTTGTATATCTATATTAATGTTTTTAATATTGAAACTTGAATAATTATAAAGTTGTACATCCATATTGAACAAACGCAAGAGGGCTGTAGAGTTAACAACTATAGAGTTAACAAAAATCATAAATTAACACTTTCACTAAGGTGACATTACTTAGTGCGTGTCAAAAACACGCACTTAACGAATTTTTCATTTTCTTTTTGTTTTATTTCAATACAATGGATGCAAAAAAAATTAAAAATTATATATATATATATATATATATATATATATATATATATATATATATATATATATACATATACTCCGTTCAAGTTAAACTTAAGCCTAAATAAATTTACTGTGGTTACAGGCTTAAGTTTAAATTGAACGGACTGTATATATATATATATATATATATATATATATATATATATATATATATATATATATATATATATATATACAGGGTGTAAAGTAAATAAGTTTCATAATTTGCAGGAGAGAAAGGTCTCAGTCTACTACTTAAGTATTGCTAGTTAAATTTTACCGATCAAGTTTCATTTCAGAAATTTTCGATTGTCAAAAACGCGTTAAAAAATGGCCCCTAGAAAAACAAACTTAATCAGACTATGATTACTTATCATTTTTTTCCTTTGCTTTTTTGAATGTAAATTTTTTTGTCAACAAAATATTTTTACCTGCTTGTTTACGAAATCTTTTGAAAATAGTTATACAGTAGTGTCCATAAAAATTTGAACATAATTTTTAATGAGACAATTTACGTCATATATCAAATAGATCGATTTCGTCAAATCTCATTAAATTATTTGGAAATTTAACAAAGTTCTCTAGATACTTATTTTCTCCAATACCAATAATACGAGCCCTTACCGAAAAAAAAATTGACCACCCCAATTTTGAGAAAAACGATTTCAAAGTTTTGTAATTTTAACACGGGTTCTTATGGGAAAATTCTGTTTTTTTAGAATAAAATGAAAACGTGTCAAAGGAATTTGATAAAAATTGAATATGTTATTTAATGCAAAGTTACAAACCATATTTAATAAGAAATAAAAATTATTGACCACGCCGATTTTGAAATATAATTTAAAAACATCATTTTACTACGTTTTTACAACGTTTTTTCAACAATTCTTTTAAATTGCTACAACATAAGCGCGCGGAAATACAAAAAAACAACTGGTATACAAATATAATAACTGAAGAATATCAATACATTATTTAATTTTTGATAAAATAAAGTTTTTTTGCTGAGATAAACTTTTGTACCTGACTATCTCAGAGCAAGTACGTTAAGTTGAAGTATTTATGAATTATGACACAACAATTAAATTTTAAAACATTTCTAAAATATACAATTGGTTTGTTATTCACGCACATACACATATTTTTAATTTTAATACTTTGATTTAAAGAAATTATAAATCGCTAATTTATTTTCACACAGTTATGCAACAGTTTAAAACAGCTTAGACCAGTACCTGTATTGTTAAAAAAATAAGGAAGAATGTACTGTTTTATTATTGATAAAATGATAATAAAATAATACGAATACTAATCTGCAATCATACACGTCATACACATATGTACAACTAAAAATACGTATTCATACTTATGTTATAAAATAAATAGGTTACTGGTGTTTTCAAAACACATGAGACATGACATAAAATAAATATATCCAGTTTGACAGGTCATAAATATATTATGTTTATGATATGGCTTTTTAAAAAATAATTTTCAAAGATTAGGGTTCCGAAGAACTCTGGAAGGTCTTATAATTTTTTGATTGTAACATTTTCAGAAATTTCACGTCTTTGGATGTATGAACACGAAATTTTGCAAATATAATACATGCTACAGATAGATATCTCAATTAACCGTCAGTAAAACAATTTCTTTCTTAATTTCTTATGGTACCTATCTTCCGTATTTAAAATTGGGCATAAACAATTTTAGTACACTCAGTAAGTGAAATTTTACGTCAAAGTATATTCTGATATTAGATAACATTTCCAAAAATTCAAATCAAAATTAAGAGGAATGCTGAAAAATTTTTTTCGTAAGTTCCTTCAAAAATAATTATATGTATACTGTTTGCAGCATATCATTAGAAAAATCTTTTAAAATCAAGTTAAGGTTCTTTTAACAACTTTTTATACCTCGTTTCAGAAATATTGTATTTCAAAGTCCATGTGGTTTGTAAGGAATCCAATTACCACTTAATTGACCCTTAAGTAACACAAGTAAAAATATATTTATTTATTTTCACAGTAAACCGTAAAAAAATATGCGATGCGATGTATTTTATCCCCAAAAATACAAAAACGCAAATAACTCAGGAACTCGGCTTAATGTGTGTTAAATACGCACTTGGCCAACTCCTTGATTATCGATGGTTGATGATATGAACATGATTGTCTGTGAATCCCCAAGTATGTACATAATGTAGTATGTCTGTAATTGTTTATTTAAAAAAAAATGTTTTGACGACTTTGACACACTGGGAACTGAAAAGGAATATTTATCAGTTTGAATGAATCAATAGATAAGGTAAATGACCCAAAATCAGACAGTGTCTTAAAATCAAACGTTTATATTATTTTAAAGAATTTAAAAAAATTCTGCTTTTAAAACGTTCGTTTTGTACACCAGAGATATCTATGAACACTAGGTAATACTACCTTTTGTATATTTCGATTTATTTTTAACAAATATTGTACTAAAATTAATGATCAATTAGTTATTTTGCGAAATATACAACAAAACAGTATTGATTTTTATATTAGCAGAAATTGGAAAAGTACATTATTAGCTAATATGTACGTCTAATAAATAAAGCAATTTTTCAATAAATTATACTTAAATGCATCTTTATCAATTTTTTTTCTTTTTTATTTGAGCTAAAGCGTTTATAGTCAAAATTATGGATATTGTTGAATTAAAAAACACGAAAATAAGTTCACAAAGGTATTGAATTTAGAGCTAAGTTCTTATGGTAGATGTCGAAATTATGTGTCATTTCAGTAGTACAAAAATTCTTATTTTTTGTATTTTATCTTTCTATTTTTCTTAAGTGATAATTTATCTAAAGTAAAAACTTTGGTCTGGTTGTTGAAAAAAGACTTTGAGCCTTTCCAACGAATTTTAAATTATTTTAGGAAAATATGTTTGATTCTTCCTTAAAGTGTCGGAATTTGGGACATTTATCTTACTGTAGATTTGCTTACATACATAAATTATGTATGTTTATAGTATCTCTTATTAAATGTATTTTAATATTTTATTATTATTATTGTTACTCTTATTTTGATGTGTGTCGCAGGTAAGGTAAGTGTACCAGTAGCCGTCGCTGTACCAGTACTCGTCATTTCTTACATTTTTATTAATAATTAAGAATACTGTCTGTACCTATACGATATGTCTCACACTATAGTAAAATACGACACTCCCTCTATTTAAACTAATATTTTGCGTAGTACAATGGTTGTGATAAGTATTTTAAATTTTGCTTAAAAAATACGAAACTGCTGAAAAACGAATTCATCAAAATTTTGCTAGTGTTTTTGCTAAGGTAGGTGACTTTTTATTTGGACCCTTTCTTCGTATCTTTATGAAATTTTAGCAGTGTTATAATTTTATTAGAAAATGTATAGGTTAAGTTTACATACAAAACATAAATTTTTGCAGTAAAACCGTTATTTATTTAATATTTTAAAGTGACGGTTATTGGTACATCGAAAATTACGTTTTTCCTATTTCCGACAGAGCTGACGACAATTGGAGCAACGTAAAGTGTTAATAAAATAAATATTTTTATGGTTTCTTCTAAATTTAACGTAAATTTAATATATCTGTTCTATTCAAAATAATACTATAATATTTGTTACCAATAACCGTCACCGATTATGGGAAATGTATAAATAAAAATAACGATTCAATTAGATGACGGATATTGGTGCAGCTTACTGACGATTATTGGTGCTTTGTATTTTTTAAAGGTAAAAAGATTACATATTCTATAGAAGACCTCAAAAACGCAGTCGAAGAAGTAGAAAGTAGAAAATCAATCGCATCAGTAGCAAAAAGACGTGGAATACCCACAACGACATTATCAGATAAATGTAAAAGAAAATATCCTTTAGCTTTTAGAAAGGATCCGTCAACCTTTCTAACGTCAAAAGAGGAAGAAACACTTCTTAAATGGATAATTAATTTAGGAAAAATTAAGTTTCCTGTATCCAAGGATCAGTGACTGGACAGCGTACAGTTGTTGATTAAAAATTTCGGAAGAGAAACAACACCTTTCGAATCTGATAGACTTGGTCGAAAATGGTACAACTATTTCTTAAAAAGACACCCGTCAATTATGGCTACATGAGAAATGTGTTCAAGTTACTCCTAATTTCATTTGTAGCAATTGTACAAGTCAATAAATTTTTTAATATCATGTTTATTTTCTTATTACGGCTAACAACTCGTCATATAATGTTTTTAGCGAGGTTGACGAATATTGGTGCAAATTGGAAACGGATATTGGTACATTGCAAATTTGAAACTGACGGCTATTGGTACAAATACACTTTTCATTAATTTTTATTAATTATTTTATCCTTGCTTTGATAATTAGTGAATTTTAATGAATTTATGTCAAAGACTAATTAACAAGCAACATGCTAAGATCTTACTTAATAGGCTTTTTTTATAACTAAGGAAAAATACGAACTTCCAAAATTTATTTTTAGCTTAACATGACGACTATTGGTACAATTACCTTACGGCAATAACACACTAATTTTAAATTTTTATAAAATAACAACCCAAAAATTGTAAGTAAAGTCAAGGTTACGCAATGTATCAAAATACCTATTTTAATTAGTTGTTATATAACTAATATTGATATAATTCAAAAAAGGTTGTAAATATATCCATGAGTAAATTCAATAGAAGTTTTAACAATGATTAAATAATGGTAAAAAAATATTACAAATCCTGAATCCCGATAGGTCCCTGCTCGGGGGCCAATTATGTTGGCACTGGTATCAACCGTGAGTGAATCCCAGTGTTTTCTACGGTTAAAAGGGGGCCTCGGGAAATAAGTTTTTTGTTTCTTTGCGGACAAGTATAAAAACTGTGTTATATTAGCAAAAAAAATAATAAATAATATATATCTATATTATAATAATATGTAGATAATAAACAAAATATGATGACTCACCGTAATGGTTGAGTTATTAACGAAATAACGAATTCTGGAAGCACGGGATTCCAGGGATAAGGATATAGATGGTATTATAAGCAAAGAAAAAGGAACGTGCTCACCAGTTTGTATAAAATTTTGTGATGGCAGCTACTGGTGTGGTGTAATTTCACAAAAAAAAATAAAAGTTTATAGATATCAATATACTATAGGTTTGATTTCACTCACAAAAAAAAAAACTAGATAATAATTGATTAATTCTAGAATCACGATTTCACAAAAGGATAACAATGGTTGATGTTAACTCTACGGTTTCTAGCAAAAGACTCCGGTTTATACTTGTCCAGGTTAATTTTCTACAAAGACTAGTTGTAATAAAAATACAAAAAAATAGATTATGTAATTGGTGTTTGCCTCTATCAGAATTAAAATATGATTTTTGGACTAACCAGTATCTTAATCAAAATTAATTCGACAACGCTTTTAAAGAGAGCATTTTAAAGCTTAAGCCATTAACTTTTTAATGTTAGAATTCAAAAACTTATTTCCGCAGGATAATATGAAAAACAATAATTCAATTTTTGAAGAAAAAATTTTTTTTCTCATAAATGGAAAGATTCTATGTAAGTTTTATAAGAAAACTCATTTTATTTTTTTATGTAACATTTAAGTACATAGTTATTATATCAAACTAAAAATAAATTTTTAAACTTATAACCGATAACCCGATAACGCGTTGACAGTTTCCGAGACCGCTCGAGCGCATATGTGACGTGATAATGTTTACTTACCTGAAAATATAATATTAAAGTCTTTTTATTTTGAATTATTGTTGTATATGCAATTGCTTGCTATAAACATTTTTGTATTGAATATCTTAACATAGTGACGTCACGGACATCGTGATCTTTCGTAGTGTTGTTTATAATCAAATTACATTTTTAAGATTTTATAAGTTTTAATTAATTTATTATTTTTTTTATTATGGTTCATTTCAGCTAAATTTAACCATGATTCATCACTTACGAATTAAAATAATTTGCGTTTTTTTGACTTTATGTCTTTCATTATTGCACTTACGTAAATTTTAAAATTGTAGTTTGTTTTTAGAAAAGAATAGAACATTGATTTGTTTTGAATATAAGAATTATTTAATTTTTTAACTTTCATTCATGATCAACTATTGTATTTGCAATAGGGTGTCTATATATTATATATATATATATATATATATATATATATATATATATATATATATATATACAGGGTGTAAAGTAAATAAGTTTCATCCTTTTGAGAGATGGTTTATCTCGGTGTAAAATTGCCGAAGACATAAAAATTTTTTCGGAATTCGCTATCTGAGAAAATCGCATCCCAGCCAGCTCATCGTTTAATATGAATTTCTCTGAATACGCCTCTGACCAAACTAAAATTATTCGCACCCTGTATAATAAAAATTTTTTAAAAATAAAAATAATTTTTTTTTTATTTTACGACAATATGTAAACATCTGCCGACTTTTGAATTGATTAGGTACTGTATAGTAAAAAAAAAAACCGAACACTGTTTTTCATAAATTTTGGTTAAAATATGTTTGAAATATTTTTGGAGGTTTTTATTTCACAGGACGTTATGAATATTGCAAGAACCGTAACTCTGGTATTGTTGCATTTCTTTAATTACAAATATTTAGTTGCATTACTTTAATTACACGTATTAATTTAATTAAAAATTACACTTGAATTTTTAAACAAACCAAAATAAAAACTTTCCTTTAACTGTCATAAAACATTGTTGTTAATATTGTTGGTACACAACACAGATTAAAAAGTGAATTTTTATTCATAAGTGAGTAACTTTAGCCGAAAACTGTAACAGAGAATTCCAAACTTCGGCATTAATTATCATTATTGTAAAATTATTTTACCAAATTTGTTCTATTATACCAACAAGCTCAAACAAAACACATTTAAATAATAATTTATGTAAGGTAATTGTACCAATAGTCGTCATGTTAAGCTAAAAATAAATTTTGGAAGTTCGTATTTTTCCTTAGTTATAAAAAAAGCCTATTAAGTAAGATCTTAGCATGTTGCTTGTTAATTAGTCTTTGACATAAATTCATTAAAATTCACTAATTATCAAAGCAAGGATAAAATAATTAATAAAAATTAATGAAAAGTGTATTTGTACCAATAGCCGTCAGTTTCAAATTTGCAATGTACCAATATCCGTTTCCAATTTGCACCAATATTCGTCAACCTCGCTAAAAACATTATATGACGAGTTGTTAGCCGTAATAAGAAAATAAACATGATATTAAAAAATTTATTGACTTGTACAATTGCTACAAATGAAATTAGGAGTAACTTGAACACATTTCTCATGTAGCCATAATTGACGGGTGTCTTTTTAAGAAATAGTTGTACCATTTTCGACCAAGTCTATCAGATTCGAAAGGTGTTGTTTCTCTTCCGAAATTTTTAATCAACAACTGTACGCTGTCCAGTCACTGATCCTTGGATACAGGAAACTTAATTTTTCCTAAATTAATTATCCATTTAAGAAGTGTTTCTTCCTCTTTTGACGTTAGAAAGGTTGACGGATCCTTTCTAAAAGCTAAAGGATATTTTCTTTTACATTTATCTGATAATGTCGTTGTGGGTATTCCACGTCTTTTTGCTACTGATGCGATTGATTTTCTACTTTCTACTTCTTCGACTGCGTTTTTGAGGTCTTCTATAGAATATGTAATCTTTTTACCTTTAAAAAATACAAAGCACCAATAATCGTCAGTAAGCTGCACCAATATCCGTCATCTAATTGAATCGTTATTTTTATTTATACATTTCCCATAATCGGTGACGGTTATTGGTAACAAATATTATAGTATTATTTTGAATAGAACAGATATATTAAATTTACGTTAAATTTAGAAGAAACCATAAAAATATTTATTTTATTAACACTTTACGTTGCTCCAATTGTCGTCAGCTCTGTCGGAAATAGGAAAAACGTAATTTTCGATGTACCAATAACCGTCACTTTAAAATATTAAATAAATAACGGTTTTACTGCAAAAATTTATGTTTTGTATGTAAACTTAACCTATACATTTTCTAATAAAATTATAACACTGCTAAAATTTCATAAAGATACGAAGAAAGGGTCCAAATAAAAAGTCACCTACCTTAGCAAAAACACTAGCAAAATTTTGATGAATTCGTTTTTCAGCAGTTTCGTATTTTTTAAGCAAAATTTAAAATACTTATCACAACCATTGTACTACGCAAAATATTAGTTTAAATAGAGGGAGTGTCGTATTTTACTATAGTGTGAGACATATCGTATAGGTACAGACAGTATTCTTAATTATTAATAAAAATGTAAGAAATGACGAGTACTGGTACAGCGACGGCTACTGGTACACTTACCTTATCGATTTATTTTTACAAAATTATTTTGAGTCGGTGAATTTTAGTTTATCATCTACGTGGTATAGTTAAGCGCCTTAGTTCACATTGTTAGATTGTAATAAATAAACTATGGCTCAACTAGAATTAGAATTAAATCGTCTAACTGCGCGTAAGGAAATGTTATTTCGAAGGGCACAAATGTGCTATGATGCTGGGGTTGACTTGCATCGCAATCAAAACGATCAAAAGAAACTTGAAAATTTTCAAATTCGCTATGCTCAATTTACCAAAACCGTAATAGATTATAAAGATATTGTTCATCAAATAGTTACGGTAAAACAAAAAATTGATCCCGCAGAGACGCCATCTTATCAAATGTTAGAATCTTTTGAGGATCTGTGTGATTACGTAGAACATTATGCAAATTTATTTCTTAGAAACACAGATTCACAAAAAAATCCTATTTCTGAAAAAACTATAACTCAAGAGCGTATACATATGCCCAAAATTGAATTGATGGAATTCGATGGTGAAGATTTAACTTTATGGCCGTTATTTTACGAAAATTTCAAACATTTTGTACACATAAAAACCGAATTTTCAAACGCTGAAAAACTTCAATATCTTTTAAGTAGTTTAACAGGGAAGGCTTTGAAAACCTGTAGTGCAATTGAGCCCGTCCTTGATAATTATAATCTAATGTGGAAACTTTTGGAAGATACGTATCAAGATCAAAAATATCTTGCTAACCTTTATTTAGATCGTTTATTTTCATTTCGATTGAACACTAGTACTAATCAAAATTATTTGCAAACCTTTTTAGAAAGATTTCATACTACGATAGTAGCTTTAAAACGTTTGAAAATTGCTGACCTATTAGATTATACAATCACTTATTTAGCTTTATCAAAACTACCCATCGATTTCATCAATTCATTCGAACTTGTTAGAAACAATCAAGATTTGCTTACGTACGATGAGCTGATTCAATTCATTAGAAAACAAAGTAAAACCACTGTTGTTAAAACCGAAAACAAATCTCGATTTTCGCGCTTAAGTCCCATCACTACTAATAATTATTCAAAAAATAATAAAACCTTTTTCATTCAAAATTCAAAACAAATTGCTTCAGCTGATCGTGTAAACAAATGTTTAACTACAAATGTCACAACAAATAATATAAATAAATCTTATTCAAATTCAAATAATTGTGTCATTTGTAATAATAGTTTTCATCCTGTGTCGCAATGTACTACCTTTTTGAAACTTTTACCCAATGATAGATATAAAATGGTCAAAGAGAAAAACTTGTGCCTAAGTTGTTTAAATCCCCATCATAAAATAATTTTTTGCAAATCAAAAAATTTGTGTAGCCGTTGTAATTTAAAACATCATTCATTATTGCATTTTGACCGTGTTGTGGCAAAAGTACATTCTGATTCATCACCAAAATTGTCATTTGAGGCCAATGAAAATAATTTACCTGGTACATCTAACCCAGCTAACACCGTTCATAGTTTATGTTCTGTAAATCGCAACTTAGTTCAAAATACTACTGTTTTACTTTCGACTGCTATTGTTACCGTTTTAGATAATAATAATCAACCGCAAGATATTAGATTTTTGTTAGATACCGGCAGCCAACGGAACTTTATTTCTGTCGATTGCTGCAAACGTTTAGGACTAAAAATTACCAAAGTGAATTTTTTCGTTCAGGGCATCGATTCCTCAAACAAATTAGTTAATGGGTATGCACATGTGACGTTTTCATCTAGATTTGATAGCAAAAACAAATATTCGATGGATGTTTTAGTAGTAGATAAAATTACCGACCGTTTACCTTCAATACCTATAGATATTAGCAAACTTCAACATATTGATAATCTACCGTTGGCAGATGAAAACTATCATTTACCTGGTGAAATAGACGGAATTATTGGCGCAACTATTTTAGCAGATTAATTAGGACCAGGAAAGGTTACAGGGTGTACCAATACCCCTGTAGCAATTCAAACGAAATTAGGTTTTGTTTTGATGGGTCAAGCCCCAGTTAGTCAATCAATCGGTGATATTTCACAAACGTTTTGTGTTTTTGAGAATTTAGAAAATATTGTAGCCAAATTTTGGGAAATAGAAAATGTACCAACATCAACCGTTTTAAATCAAGACGATTTGGAATGTGAACAGATTTATTTATCAACAATTTCTAGAAATTCTTTAGGACGTTACACTGTACATCTTCCATTTAAATCTGATCCGTGTAATCGTGGAAATTCTTATAACTTAGCTTTGCGTAGGTTCATTTCATTGGAAAGAAAATTAGAAAATAATCCAAAATTCCGGTTAGCTTATAATGACGTCATAAGCGATTGGCTACAACAGGGTCATATGTCATCAGTCACAAATCCAAATCTAAAGGAGTTAAATTATTTCATACCTCATCACGCTGTTCTTAAGGAAAGTAGTTCGACACCAGTTAGGATAGTTTTCGATGCATCATCAAAGACTGATACTGATCTATCTTTAAATGATGTACTTTTCGCCGGACCTAAACTTCAAAAAGATATTTTTAACTTATTGTTAGATTTTCGATTTTTTCCGATAGCATTGATGGCGGATGTAAAACAAATGTTTCGACAAATTCTCATTACTCCTGAACATCGAAAATTTCAGCGTCTTTTTTGGAGATTTTCTCCAGCAGATCCGTTATTAATCTACGAAATTAACACGGTTTGTTTCGGTGTTAAATCATCTCCTTATTTAGCGTTGCGAACCGTGCAACAGTTAGCACAGGATGAAGAGAATCGTTTTCCACAAGCATCAAAAATCATTCGAGATCATTTTTACGTTGATGATTTTGTCTTCTCAGTAGATAACGACAACGTAGCTGAACAACTCTATTTAGAAATTATAGAGTTATTTAAATCGGGACAATTTGAAATAGTAAAATGGTCTAGCAATTCACAAAATTTAATGCAGAAAATACTTGAATCGCTAAAACTATCTCTAGATTTAGACTTTGATCAATCCTTTAAGGTCCTGGGTCTTGTTTGGTAACCACTATACGACCGATTCTGTTTTAGATTAAATGATTTTGATTTAATACCAACCAAACGAAACGTCTTGTCGACTTTGGCCCAGATATTTGATCCTTTGGGATTGATAGCTGGAATAACGATGTACGTGAAACTACTAATTAGAGATTATTGGAATGCTAAACTTTATTGGGATCAAAATCCACCTCAATCTCTCGAAAAAAGGTGGCTTAATTTTAAAAATACATTGAAATTGTTACAAACATGTTATATACCTCGACATTTATTGGTGAATTCGAATAGTTTATTATCACTAGTAGGTTTTACTGACAGTAGTGAAATGGGCTATGCAGCTGTCATTTATCTTCGAGCTGTTAATAATGATCAGGTATCTTGTCTACTCGTATGTGCGAAATCCAAAGTCGCACCGTTAAAAACTTTATCAATACCACGGCTAGAATTATGCGCAGCATTATTATTATCTAAATTAGTTTAATATTATATATTAAACTAAGAACTTAAAATTAAGAGGAATGCTGAAAAATTTTTTTCGTAAGTTCCTTCAAAAATAATTATATGTATACTGTTTGCAGCATATCATTAGAAAAATCTTTTAAAATCAAGTTAAGGTTCTTTTAACAACTTTTTATACCTCGTTTCAGAAATATTGTATTTCAAAGTCCATGTGGTTTGTAAGGAATCCAATTACCACTTAATTGACCCTTAAGTAACACAAGTAAAAATATATTTATTTATTTTCACAGTAAACCGTAAAAAAATATGCGATGCGATGTATTTTATCCCCAAAAATACAAAAACGCAAATAACTCAGGAACTCGGCTTAATGTGTGTTAAATACGCACTTGGCCAACTCCTTGATTATCGATGGTTGATGATATGAACATGATTGTCTGTGAATCCCCAAGTATGTACATAATGTAGTATGTCTGTAATTGTTTATTTAAAAAAAAATGTTTTGACGACTTTGACACACTGGGAACTGAAAAGGAATATTTATCAGTTTGAATGAATCAATAGATAAGGTAAATGACCCAAAATCAGACAGTGTCTTAAAATCAAACGTTTATATTATTTTAAAGAATTTAAAAAAATTCTGCTTTTAAAACGTTCGTTTTGTACACCAGAGATATCTATGAACACTAGGTAATACTACCTTTTGTATATTTCGATTTATTTTTAACAAATATTGTACTAAAATTAATGATCAATTAGTTATTTTGCGAAATATACAACAAAACAGTATTGATTTTTATATTAGCAGAAATTGGAAAAGTACATTATTAGCTAATATGTACGTCTAATAAATAAAGCAATTTTTCAATAAATTATACTTAAATGCATCTTTATCAATTTTTTTTCTTTTTTATTTGAGCTAAAGCGTTTATAGTCAAAATTATGGATATTGTTGAATTAAAAAACACGAAAATAAGTTCACAAAGGTATTGAATTTAGAGCTAAGTTCTTATGGTAGATGTCGAAATTATGTGTCATTTCAGTAGTACAAAAATTCTTATTTTTTGTATTTTATCTTTCTATTTTTCTTAAGTGATAATTTATCTAAAGTAAAAACTTTGGTCTGGTTGTTGAAAAAAGACTTTGAGCCTTTCCAACGAATTTTAAATTATTTTAGGAAAATATGTTTGATTCTTCCTTAAAGTGTCGGAATTTGGGACATTTATCTTACTGTAGATTTGCTTACATACATAAATTATGTATGTTTATAGTATCTCTTATTAAATGTATTTTAATATTTTATTATTATTATTGTTACTCTTATTTTGATGTGTGTCGCAGGTACATAAATTATTATTTAAATGTGTTTTGTTTGAGCTTGTTGGTATAATAGAACAAATTTGGTAAAATAATTTTACAATAATGATAATTAATGCCGAAGTTTGGAATTCTCTGTTACAGTTTTCGGCTAAAGTTACTCACTTATGAATAAAAATTCACTTTTTAATCTGTGTTGTGTACCAACAATATTAACAACAATGTTTTATGACAGTTAAAGGAAAGTTTTTATTTTGGTTTGTTTAAAAATTCAAGTGTAATTTTTAATTAAATTAATACGTGTAATTAAAGTAATGCAACTAAATATTTGTAATTAAAGAAATGCAACAATACCAGAGTTACGGTTCTTGCAATATTCATAACGTCCTGTGAAATAAAAACCTCCAAAAATATTTCAAACATATTTTAACCAAAATTTATGAAAAACAGTGTTCGGTTTTTTTTTTACTATACAGTACCTAATCAATTCAAAAGTCGGCAGATGTTTACATATTGTCGTAAAATAAAAAAAAAATTATTTTTATTTTTAAAAAATTTTTATTATACAGGGTGCGAATAATTTTAGTTTGGTCAGAGGCGTATTCAGAGAAATTCATATTAAACGATGAGCTGGCTGGGATGCGATTTTCTCAGATAGCGAATTCCGAAAAAATTTTTATGTCTTCGGCAATTTTACACCGAGATAAACCATCTCTCAAAAGGATGAAACTTATTTACTTTACACCCTGTATATATATATATATATATATATATATATATATATATATATATATATATATATATATATATATATAATATATATACACCCTATTGCAAATACAATAGTTGATCATGAATGAAAGTTAAAAAATTAAATAATTCTTATATTCAAAACAAATCAATGTTCTATTCTTTTCTAAAAACAAACTACAATTTTAAAATTTACGTAAGTGCAATAATGAAAGACATAAAGTCAAAAAAACGCAAATTATTTTAATTCGTAAGTGATGAATCATGGTTAAATTTAGCTGAAATGAACCATAATAAAAAAAATAATAAATTAATTAAAACTTATAAAATCTTAAAAATGTAATTTGATTATAAACAACACTACGAAAGATCACGATGTCCGTGACGTCACTATGTTAAGATATTCAATACAAAAATGTTTATAGCAAGCAATTGCATATACAACAATAATTCAAAATAAAAAGACTTTAATATTATATTTTCAGGTAAGTAAACATTATCACGTCACATATGCGCTCGAGCGGTCTCGGAAACTGTCAACGCGTTATCGGGTTATCGGTTATAAGTTTAAAAATTTATTTTTAGTTTGATATAATAACTATGTACTTAAATGTTACATAAAAAAATAAAATGAGTTTTCTTATAAAACTTACATAGAATCTTTCCATTTATGAGAAAAAAAATTTTTTCTTCAAAAATTGAATTATTGTTTTTCATATTATCCTGCGGAAATAAGTTTTTGAATTCTAACATTAAAAAGTTAATGGCTTAAGCTTTAAAATGCTCTCTTTAAAAGCGTTGTCGAATTAATTTTGATTAAGATACTGGTTAGTCCAAAAATCATATTTTAATTCTGATAGAGGCAAACACCAATTACATAATCTATTTTTTTGTATTTTTATTACAACTAGTCTTTGTAGAAAATTAACCTGGACAAGTATAAACCGGAGTCTTTTGCTAGAAACCGTAGAGTTAACATCAACCATTGTTATCCTTTTGTGAAATCGTGATTCTAGAATTAATCAATTATTATCTAGTTTTTTTTTTTGTGAGTGAAATCAAACCTATAGTATATTGATATCTATAAACTTTTATTTTTTTTTGTGAAATTACACCACACCAGTAGCTGCCATCACAAAATTTTATACAAACTGGTGAGCACGTTCCTTTTTCTTTGCTTATAATACCATCTATATCCTTATCCCTGGAATCCCGTGCTTCCAGAATTCGTTATTTCGTTAATAACTCAACCATTACGGTGAGTCATCATATTTTGTTTATTATCTACATATTATTATAATATAGATATATATTATTTATTATTTTTTTTGCTAATATAACACAGTTTTTATACTTGTCCGCAAAGAAACAAAAAACTTATTTCCCGAGGCCCCCTTTTAACCGTAGAAAACACTGGGATTCACTCACGGTTGATACCAGTGCCAACATAATTGGCCCCCGAGCAGGGACCTATCGGGATTCAGGATTTGTAATATTTTTTTACCATTATTTAATCATTGTTAAAACTTCTATTGAATTTACTCATGGATATATTTACAACCTTTTTTGAATTATATCAATATTAGTTATATAACAACTAATTAAAATAGGTATTTTGATACATTGCGTAACCTTGACTTTACTTACAATTTTTGGGTTGTTATTTTATAAAAATTTAAAATTAGTGTGTTATTGCCGTAAGGTAATTGTACCAATAGTCGTCATGTTAAGCTAAAAATAAATTTTGGAAGTTCGTATTTTTCCTTAGTTATAAAAAAAGCCTATTAAGTAAGATCTTAGCATGTTGCTTGTTAATTAGTCTTTGACATAAATTCATTAAAATTCACTAATTATCAAAGCAAGGATAAAATAATTAATAAAAATTAATGAAAAGTGTATTTGTACCAATAGCCGTCAGTTTCAAATTTGCAATGTACCAATATCCGTTTCCAATTTGCACCAATATTCGTCAACCTCGCTAAAAACATTATATGACGAGTTGTTAGCCGTAATAAGAAAATAAACATGATATTAAAAAATTTATTGACTTGTACAATTGCTACAAATGAAATTAGGAGTAACTTGAACACATTTCTCATGTAGCCATAATTGACGGGTGTCTTTTTAAGAAATAGTTGTACCATTTTCGACCAAGTCTATCAGATTCGAAAGGTGTTGTTTCTCTTCCGAAATTTTTAATCAACAACTGTACGCTGTCCAGTCACTGATCCTTGGATACAGGAAACTTAATTTTTCCTAAATTAATTATCCATTTAAGAAGTGTTTCTTCCTCTTTTGACGTTAGAAAGGTTGACGGATCCTTTCTAAAAGCTAAAGGATATTTTCTTTTACATTTATCTGATAATGTCGTTGTGGGTATTCCACGTCTTTTTGCTACTGATGCGATTGATTTTCTACTTTCTACTTCTTCGACTGCGTTTTTGAGGTCTTCTATAGAATATGTAATCTTTTTACCTTTAAAAAATACAAAGCACCAATAATCGTCAGTAAGCTGCACCAATATCCGTCATCTAATTGAATCGTTATTTTTATTTATACATTTCCCATAATCGGTGACGGTTATTGGTAACAAATATTATAGTATTATTTTGAATAGAACAGATATATTAAATTTACGTTAAATTTAGAAGAAACCATAAAAATATTTATTTTATTAACACTTTACGTTGCTCCAATTGTCGTCAGCTCTGTCGGAAATAGGAAAAACGTAATTTTCGATGTACCAATAACCGTCACTTTAAAATATTAAATAAATAACGGTTTTACTGCAAAAATTTATGTTTTGTATGTAAACTTAACCTATACATTTTCTAATAAAATTATAACACTGCTAAAATTTCATAAAGATACGAAGAAAGGGTCCAAATAAAAAGTCACCTACCTTAGCAAAAACACTAGCAAAATTTTGATGAATTCGTTTTTCAGCAGTTTCGTATTTTTTAAGCAAAATTTAAAATACTTATCACAACCATTGTACTACGCAAAATATTAGTTTAAATAGAGGGAGTGTCGTATTTTACTATAGTGTGAGACATATCGTATAGGTACAGACAGTATTCTTAATTATTAATAAAAATGTAAGAAATGACGAGTACTGGTACAGCGACGGCTACTGGTACACTTACCTTATCGATTTATTTTTACAAAATTATTTTGAGTCGGTGAATTTTAGTTTATCATCTACGTGGTATAGTTAAGCGCCTTAGTTCACATTGTTAGATTGTAATAAATAAACTATGGCTCAACTAGAATTAGAATTAAATCGTCTAACTGCGCGTAAGGAAATGTTATTTCGAAGGGCACAAATGTGCTATGATGCTGGGGTTGACTTGCATCGCAATCAAAACGATCAAAAGAAACTTGAAAATTTTCAAATTCGCTATGCTCAATTTACCAAAACCGTAATAGATTATAAAGATATTGTTCATCAAATAGTTACGGTAAAACAAAAAATTGATCCCGCAGAGACGCCATCTTATCAAATGTTAGAATCTTTTGAGGATCTGTGTGATTACGTAGAACATTATGCAAATTTATTTCTTAGAAACACAGATTCACAAAAAAATCCTAATTCTGAAAAAACTATAACTCAAGAGCGTATACATATGCCCAAAATTGAATTGATGGAATTCGATGGTGAAGATTTAACTTTATGGCCGTTATTTTACGAAAATTTCAAACATTTTGTACACATAAAAACCGAATTTTCAAACGCTGAAAAACTTCAATATCTTTTAAGTAGTTTAACAGGGAAGGCTTTGAAAACCTGTAGTGCAATTGAGCCCGTCCTTGATAATTATAATCTAATGTGGAAACTTTTGGAAGATACGTATCAAGATCAAAAATATCTTGCTAACCTTTATTTAGATCGTTTATTTTCATTTCGATTGAACACTAGTACTAATCAAAATTATTTGCAAACCTTTTTAGAAAGATTTCATACTACGATAGTAGCTTTAAAACGTTTGAAAATTGCTGACCTATTAGATTATACAATCACTTATTTAGCTTTATCAAAACTACCCATCGATTTCATCAATTCATTCGAACTTGTTAGAAACAATCAAGATTTGCTTACGTACGATGAGCTGATTCAATTCATTAGAAAACAAAGTAAAACCACTGTTGTTAAAACCGAAAACAAATCTCGATTTTCGCGCTTAAGTCCCATCACTACTAATAATTATTCAAAAAATAATAAAACCTTTTTCATTCAAAATTCAAAACAAATTGCTTCAGCTGATCGTGTAAACAAATGTTTAACTACAAATGTCACAACAAATAATATAAATAAATCTTATTCAAATTCAAATAATTGTGTCATTTGTAATAATAGTTTTCATCCTGTGTCGCAATGTACTACCTTTTTGAAACTTTTACCCAATGATAGATATAAAATGGTCAAAGAGAAAAACTTGTGCCTAAGTTGTTTAAATCCCCATCATAAAATAATTTTTTGCAAATCAAAAAATTTGTGTAGCCGTTGTAATTTAAAACATCATTCATTATTGCATTTTGACCGTGTTGTGGCAAAAGTACATTCTGATTCATCACCAAAATTGTCATTTGAGGCCAATGAAAATAATTTACCTGGTACATCTAACCCAGCTAACACCGTTCATAGTTTATGTTCTGTAAATCGCAACTTAGTTCAAAATACTACTGTTTTACTTTCGACTGCTATTGTTACCGTTTTAGATAATAATAATCAACCGCAAGATATTAGATTTTTGTTAGATACCGGCAGCCAACGGAACTTTATTTCTGTCGATTGCTGCAAACGTTTAGGACTAAAAATTACCAAAGTGAATTTTTTCGTTCAGGGCATCGATTCCTCAAACAAATTAGTTAATGGGTATGCACATGTGACGTTTTCATCTAGATTTGATAGCAAAAACAAATATTCGATGGATGTTTTAGTAGTAGATAAAATTACCGACCGTTTACCTTCAATACCTATAGATATTAGCAAACTTCAACATATTGATAATCTACCGTTGGCAGATGAAAACTATCATTTACCTGGTGAAATAGACGGAATTATTGGCGCAACTATTTTAGCAGATTAATTAGGACCAGGAAAGGTTACAGGGTGTACCAATACCCCTGTAGCAATTCAAACGAAATTAGGTTTTGTTTTGATGGGTCAAGCCCCAGTTAGTCAATCAATCGGTGATATTTCACAAACGTTTTGTGTTTTTGAGAATTTAGAAAATATTGTAGCCAAATTTTGGGAAATAGAAAATGTACCAACATCAACCGTTTTAAATCAAGACGATTTGGAATGTGAACAGATTTATTTATCAACAATTTCTAGAAATTCTTTAGGACGTTACACTGTACATCTTCCATTTAAATCTGATCCGTGTAATCGTGGAAATTCTTATAACTTAGCTTTGCGTAGGTTCATTTCATTGGAAAGAAAATTAGAAAATAATCCAAAATTCCGGTTAGCTTATAATGACGTCATAAGCGATTGGCTACAACAGGGTCATATGTCATCAGTCACAAATCCAAATCTAAAGGAGTTAAATTATTTCATACCTCATCACGCTGTTCTTAAGGAAAGTAGTTCGACACCAGTTAGGATAGTTTTCGATGCATCATCAAAGACTGATACTGATCTATCTTTAAATGATGTACTTTTCGCCGGACCTAAACTTCAAAAAGATATTTTTAACTTATTGTTAGATTTTCGATTTTTTCCGATAGCATTGATGGCGGATGTAAAACAAATGTTTCGACAAATTCTCATTACTCCTGAACATCGAAAATTTCAGCGTCTTTTTTGGAGATTTTCTCCAGCAGATCCGTTATTAATCTACGAAATTAACACGGTTTGTTTCGGTGTTAAATCATCTCCTTATTTAGCGTTGCGAACCGTGCAACAGTTAGCACAGGATGAAGAGAATCGTTTTCCACAAGCATCAAAAATCATTCGAGATCATTTTTACGTTGATGATTTTGTCTTCTCAGTAGATAACGACAACGTAGCTGAACAACTCTATTTAGAAATTATAGAGTTATTTAAATCGGGACAATTTGAAATAGTAAAATGGTCTAGCAATTCACAAAATTTAATGCAGAAAATACTTGAATCGCTAAAACTATCTCTAGATTTAGACTTTGATCAATCCTTTAAGGTCCTGGGTCTTGTTTGGTAACCACTATACGACCGATTCTGTTTTAGATTAAATGATTTTGATTTAATACCAACCAAACGAAACGTCTTGTCGACTTTGGCCCAGATATTTGATCCTTTGGGATTGATAGCTGGAATAACGATGTACGTGAAACTACTAATTAGAGATTATTGGAATGCTAAACTTTATTGGGATCAAAATCCACCTCAATCTCTCGAAAAAAGGTGGCTTAATTTTAAAAATACATTGAAATTGTTACAAACATGTTATATACCTCGACATTTATTGGTGAATTCGAATAGTTTATTATCACTAGTAGGTTTTACTGACAGTAGTGAAATGGGCTATGCAGCTGTCATTTATCTTCGAGCTGTTAATAATGATCAGGTATCTTGTCTACTCGTATGTGCGAAATCCAAAGTCGCACCGTTAAAAACTTTATCAATACCACGGCTAGAATTATGCGCAGCATTATTATTATCTAAATTAGTTTAATATTATATATTAAACTAAGAACTTAAAATTAAGAGGAATGCTGAAAAATTTTTTTCGTAAGTTCCTTCAAAAATAATTATATGTATACTGTTTGCAGCATATCATTAGAAAAATCTTTTAAAATCAAGTTAAGGTTCTTTTAACAACTTTTTATACCTCGTTTCAGAAATATTGTATTTCAAAGTCCATGTGGTTTGTAAGGAATCCAATTACCACTTAATTGACCCTTAAGTAACACAAGTAAAAATATATTTATTTATTTTCACAGTAAACCGTAAAAAAATATGCGATGCGATGTATTTTATCCCCAAAAATACAAAAACGCAAATAACTCAGGAACTCGGCTTAATGTGTGTTAAATACGCACTTGGCCAACTCCTTGATTATCGATGGTTGATGATATGAACATGATTGTCTGTGAATCCCCAAGTATGTACATAATGTAGTATGTCTGTAATTGTTTATTTAAAAAAAAATGTTTTGACGACTTTGACACACTGGGAACTGAAAAGGAATATTTATCAGTTTGAATGAATCAATAGATAAGGTAAATGACCCAAAATCAGACAGTGTCTTAAAATCAAACGTTTATATTATTTTAAAGAATTTAAAAAAATTCTGCTTTTAAAACGTTCGTTTTGTACACCAGAGATATCTATGAACACTAGGTAATACTACCTTTTGTATATTTCGATTTATTTTTAACAAATATTGTACTAAAATTAATGATCAATTAGTTATTTTGCGAAATATACAACAAAACAGTATTGATTTTTATATTAGCAGAAATTGGAAAAGTACATTATTAGCTAATATGTACGTCTAATAAATAAAGCAATTTTTCAATAAATTATACTTAAATGCATCTTTATCAATTTTTTTTCTTTTTTATTTGAGCTAAAGCGTTTATAGTCAAAATTATGGATATTGTTGAATTAAAAAACACGAAAATAAGTTCACAAAGGTATTGAATTTAGAGCTAAGTTCTTATGGTAGATGTCGAAATTATGTGTCATTTCAGTAGTACAAAAATTCTTATTTTTTGTATTTTATCTTTCTATTTTTCTTAAGTGATAATTTATCTAAAGTAAAAACTTTGGTCTGGTTGTTGAAAAAAGACTTTGAGCCTTTCCAACGAATTTTAAATTATTTTAGGAAAATATGTTTGATTCTTCCTTAAAGTGTCGGAATTTGGGACATTTATCTTACTGTAGATTTGCTTACATACATAAATTATGTATGTTTATAGTATCTCTTATTAAATGTATTTTAATATTTTATTATTATTATTGTTACTCTTATTTTGATGTGTGTCGCAGGTACATAAATTATTATTTAAATGTGTTTTGTTTGAGCTTGTTGGTATAATAGAACAAATTTGGTAAAATAATTTTACAATAATGATAATTAATGCCGAAGTTTGGAATTCTCTGTTACAGTTTTCGGCTAAAGTTACTCACTTATGAATAAAAATTCACTTTTTAATCTGTGTTGTGTACCAACAATATTAACAACAATGTTTTATGACAGTTAAAGGAAAGTTTTTATTTTGGTTTGTTTAAAAATTCAAGTGTAATTTTTAATTAAATTAATACGTGTAATTAAAGTAATGCAACTAAATATTTGTAATTAAAGAAATGCAACAATACCAGAGTTACGGTTCTTGCAATATTCATAACGTCCTGTGAAATAAAAACCTCCAAAAATATTTCAAACATATTTTAACCAAAATTTATGAAAAACAGTGTTCGGTTTTTTTTTACTATACAGTACCTAATCAATTCAAAAGTCGGCAGATGTTTACATATTGTCGTAAAATAAAAAAAAAATTATTTTTATTTTTAAAAAATTTTTATTATACAGGGTGCGAATAATTTTAGTTTGGTCAGAGGCGTATTCAGAGAAATTCATATTAAACGATGAGCTGGCTGGGATGCGATTTTCTCAGATAGCGAATTCCGAAAAAATTTTTATGTCTTCGGCAATTTTACACCGAGATAAACCATCTCTCAAAAGGATGAAACTTATTTACTTTACACCCTGTATATATATATATATATATATATATATATATATATATATATATATATATATATATATATATAATATATATACACCCTATTGCAAATACAATAGTTGATCATGAATGAAAGTTAAAAAATTAAATAATTCTTATATTCAAAACAAATCAATGTTCTATTCTTTTCTAAAAACAAACTACAATTTTAAAATTTACGTAAGTGCAATAATGAAAGACATAAAGTCAAAAAAACGCAAATTATTTTAATTCGTAAGTGATGAATCATGGTTAAATTTAGCTGAAATGAACCATAATAAAAAAAATAAATTAATTAAAACTTATAAAATCTTAAAAATGTAATTTGATTATAAACAACACTACGAAAGATCACGATGTCCGTGACGTCACTATGTTAAGATATTCAATACAAAAATGTTTATAGCAAGCAATTGCATATACAACAATAATTCAAAATAAAAAGACTTTAATATTATATTTTCAGGTAAGTAAACATTATCACGTCACATATGCGCTCGAGCGGTCTCGGAAACTGTCAACGCGTTATCGGGTTATCGGTTATAAGTTTAAAAATTTATTTTTAGTTTGATATAATAACTATGTACTTAAATGTTACATAAAAAAATAAAATGAGTTTTCTTATAAAACTTACATAGAATCTTTCCATTTATGAGAAAAAAAATTTTTTCTTCAAAAATTGAATTATTGTTTTTCATATTATCCTGCGGAAATAAGTTTTTGAATTCTAACATTAAAAAGTTAATGGCTTAAGCTTTAAAATGCTCTCTTTAAAAGCGTTGTCGAATTAATTTTGATTAAGATACTGGTTAGTCCAAAAATCATATTTTAATTCTGATAGAGGCAAACACCAATTACATAATCTATTTTTTTGTATTTTTATTACAACTAGTCTTTGTAGAAAATTAACCTGGACAAGTATAAACCGGAGTCTTTTGCTAGAAACCGTAGAGTTAACATCAACCATTGTTATCCTTTTGTGAAATCGTGATTCTAGAATTAATCAATTATTATCTAGTTTTTTTTTTTGTGAGTGAAATCAAACCTATAGTATATTGATATCTATAAACTTTTATTTTTTTTTTGTGAAATTACACCACACCAGTAGCTGCCATCACAAAATTTTATACAAACTGGTGAGCACGTTCCTTTTTCTTTGCTTATAATACCATCTATATCCTTATCCCTGGAATCCCGTGCTTCCAGAATTCGTTATTTCGTTAATAACTCAACCATTACGGTGAGTCATCATATTTTGTTTATTATCTACATATTATTATAATATAGATATATATTATTTATTATTTTTTTTGCTAATATAACACAGTTTTTATACTTGTCCGCAAAGAAACAAAAAACTTATTTCCCGAGGCCCCCTTTTAACCGTAGAAAACACTGGGATTCACTCACGGTTGATACCAGTGCCAACATAATTGGCCCCCGAGCAGGGACCTATCGGGATTCAGGATTTGTAATATTTTTTTACCATTATTTAATCATTGTTAAAACTTCTATTGAATTTACTCATGGATATATTTACAACCTTTTTTGAATTATATCAATATTAGTTATATAACAACTAATTAAAATAGGTATTTTGATACATTGCGTAACCTTGACTTTACTTACAATTTTTGGGTTGTTATTTTATAAAAATTTAAAATTAGTGTGTTATTGCCGTAAGGTAATTGTACCAATAGTCGTCATGTTAAGCTAAAAATAAATTTTGGAAGTTCGTATTTTTCCTTAGTTATAAAAAAAGCCTATTAAGTAAGATCTTAGCATGTTGCTTGTTAATTAGTCTTTGACATAAATTCATTAAAATTCACTAATTATCAAAGCAAGGATAAAATAATTAATAAAAATTAATGAAAAGTGTATTTGTACCAATAGCCGTCAGTTTCAAATTTGCAATGTACCAATATCCGTTTCCAATTTGCACCAATATTCGTCAACCTCGCTAAAAACATTATATGACGAGTTGTTAGCCGTAATAAGAAAATAAACATGATATTAAAAAATTTATTGACTTGTACAATTGCTACAAATGAAATTAGGAGTAACTTGAACACATTTCTCATGTAGCCATAATTGACGGGTGTCTTTTTAAGAAATAGTTGTACCATTTTCGACCAAGTCTATCAGATTCGAAAGGTGTTGTTTCTCTTCCGAAATTTTTAATCAACAACTGTACGCTGTCCAGTCACTGATCCTTGGATACAGGAAACTTAATTTTTCCTAAATTAATTATTCATTTAAGAAGTGTTTCTTCCTCTTTTGACGTTAGAAAGGTTGACGGATCCTTTCTAAAAGCTAAAGGATATTTTCTTTTACATTTATCTGATAATGTCGTTGTGGGTATTCCACGTCTTTTTGCTACTGATGCGATTGATTTTCTACTTTCTACTTCTTCGACTGCGTTTTTGAGGTCTTCTATAGAATATGTAATCTTTTTACCTTTAAAAAATACAAAGCACCAATAATCGTCAGTAAGCTGCACCAATATCCGTCATCTAATTGAATCGTTATTTTTATTTATACATTTCCCATAATCGGTGACGGTTATTGGTAACAAATATTATAGTATTATTTTGAATAGAACAGATATATTAAATTTACGTTAAATTTAGAAGAAACCATAAAAATATTTATTTTATTAACACTTTACGTTGCTCCAATTGTCGTCAGCTCTGTCGGAAATAGGAAAAACGTAATTTTCGATGTACCAATAACCGTCACTTTAAAATATTAAATAAATAACGGTTTTACTGCAAAAATTTATGTTTTGTATGTAAACTTAACCTATACATTTTCTAATAAAATTATAACACTGCTAAAATTTCATAAAGATACGAAGAAAGGGTCCAAATAAAAAGTCACCTACCTTAGCAAAAACACTAGCAAAATTTTGATGAATTCGTTTTTCAGCAGTTTCGTATTTTTTAAGCAAAATTTAAAATACTTATCACAACCATTGTACTACGCAAAATATTAGTTTAAATAGAGGGAGTGTCGTATTTTACTATAGTGTGAGACATATCGTATAGGTACAGACAGTATTCTTAATTATTAATAAAAATGTAAGAAATGACGAGTACTGGTACAGCGACGGCTACTGGTACACTTACCTTATCGATTTATTTTTACAAAATTATTTTGAGTCGGTGAATTTTAGTTTATCATCTACGTGGTATAGTTAAGCGCCTTAGTTCACATTGTTAGATTGTAATAAATAAACTATGGCTCAACTAGAATTAGAATTAAATCGTCTAACTGCGCGTAAGGAAATGTTATTTCGAAGGGCACAAATGTGCTATGATGCTGGGGTTGACTTGCATCGCAATCAAAACGATCAAAAGAAACTTGAAAATTTTCAAATTCGCTATGCTCAATTTACCAAAACCGTAATAGATTATAAAGATATTGTTCATCAAATAGTTACGGTAAAACAAAAAATTGATCCCGCAGAGACGCCATCTTATCAAATGTTAGAATCTTTTGAGGATCTGTGTGATTACGTAGAACATTATGCAAATTTATTTCTTAGAAACACAGATTCACAAAAAAATCCTAATTCTGAAAAAACTATAACTCAAGAGCGTATACATATGCCCAAAATTGAATTGATGGAATTCGATGGTGAAGATTTAACTTTATGGCCGTTATTTTACGAAAATTTCAAACATTTTGTACACATAAAAACCGAATTTTCAAACGCTGAAAAACTTCAATATCTTTTAAGTAGTTTAACAGGGAAGGCTTTGAAAACCTGTAGTGCAATTGAGCCCGTCCTTGATAATTATAATCTAATGTGGAAACTTTTGGAAGATACGTATCAAGATCAAAAATATCTTGCTAACCTTTATTTAGATCGTTTATTTTCATTTCGATTGAACACTAGTACTAATCAAAATTATTTGCAAACCTTTTTAGAAAGATTTCATACTACGATAGTAGCTTTAAAACGTTTGAAAATTGCTGACCTATTAGATTATACAATCACTTATTTAGCTTTATCAAAACTACCCATCGATTTCATCAATTCATTCGAACTTGTTAGAAACAATCAAGATTTGCTTACGTACGATGAGCTGATTCAATTCATTAGAAAACAAAGTAAAACCACTGTTGTTAAAACCGAAAACAAATCTCGATTTTCGCGCTTAAGTCCCATCACTACTAATAATTATTCAAAAAATAATAAAACCTTTTTCATTCAAAATTCAAAACAAATTGCTTCAGCTGATCGTGTAAACAAATGTTTAACTACAAATGTCACAACAAATAATATAAATAAATCTTATTCAAATTCAAATAATTGTGTCATTTGTAATAATAGTTTTCATCCTGTGTCGCAATGTACTACCTTTTTGAAACTTTTACCCAATGATAGATATAAAATGGTCAAAGAGAAAAACTTGTGCCTAAGTTGTTTAAATCCCCATCATAAAATAATTTTTTGCAAATCAAAAAATTTGTGTAGCCGTTGTAATTTAAAACATCATTCATTATTGCATTTTGACCGTGTTGTGGCAAAAGTACATTCTGATTCATCACCAAAATTGTCATTTGAGGCCAATGAAAATAATTTACCTGGTACATCTAACCCAGCTAACACCGTTCATAGTTTATGTTCTGTAAATCGCAACTTAGTTCAAAATACTACTGTTTTACTTTCGACTGCTATTGTTACCGTTTTAGATAATAATAATCAACCGCAAGATATTAGATTTTTGTTAGATACCGGCAGCCAACGGAACTTTATTTCTGTCGATTGCTGCAAACGTTTAGGACTAAAAATTACCAAAGTGAATTTTTTCGTTCAGGGCATCGATTCCTCAAACAAATTAGTTAATGGGTATGCACATGTGACGTTTTCATCTAGATTTGATAGCAAAAACAAATATTCGATGGATGTTTTAGTAGTAGATAAAATTACCGACCGTTTACCTTCAATACCTATAGATATTAGCAAACTTCAACATATTGATAATCTACCGTTGGCAGATGAAAACTATCATTTACCTGGTGAAATAGACGGAATTATTGGCGCAACTATTTTAGCAGATTAATTAGGACCAGGAAAGGTTACAGGGTGTACCAATACCCCTGTAGCAATTCAAACGAAATTAGGTTTTGTTTTGATGGGTCAAGCCCCAGTTAGTCAATCAATCGGTGATATTTCACAAACGTTTTGTGTTTTTGAGAATTTAGAAAATATTGTAGCCAAATTTTGGGAAATAGAAAATGTACCAACATCAACCGTTTTAAATCAAGACGATTTGGAATGTGAACAGATTTATTTATCAACAATTTCTAGAAATTCTTTAGGACGTTACACTGTACATCTTCCATTTAAATCTGATCCGTGTAATCGTGGAAATTCTTATAACTTAGCTTTGCGTAGGTTCATTTCATTGGAAAGAAAATTAGAAAATAATCCAAAATTCCGGTTAGCTTATAATGACGTCATAAGCGATTGGCTACAACAGGGTCATATGTCATCAGTCACAAATCCAAATCTAAAGGAGTTAAATTATTTCATACCTCATCACGCTGTTCTTAAGGAAAGTAGTTCGACACCAGTTAGGATAGTTTTCGATGCATCATCAAAGACTGATACTGATCTATCTTTAAATGATGTACTTTTCGCCGGACCTAAACTTCAAAAAGATATTTTTAACTTATTGTTAGATTTTCGATTTTTTCCGATAGCATTGATGGCGGATGTAAAACAAATGTTTCGACAAATTCTCATTACTCCTGAACATCGAAAATTTCAGCGTCTTTTTTGGAGATTTTCTCCAGCAGATCCGTTATTAATCTACGAAATTAACACGGTTTGTTTCGGTGTTAAATCATCTCCTTATTTAGCGTTGCGAACCGTGCAACAGTTAGCACAGGATGAAGAGAATCGTTTTCCACAAGCATCAAAAATCATTCGAGATCATTTTTACGTTGATGATTTTGTCTTCTCAGTAGATAACGACAACGTAGCTGAACAACTCTATTTAGAAATTATAGAGTTATTTAAATCGGGACAATTTGAAATAGTAAAATGGTCTAGCAATTCACAAAATTTAATGCAGAAAATACCTGAATCGCTAAAACTATCTCTAGATTTAGACTTTGATCAATCCTTTAAGGTCCTGGGTCTTGTTTGGTAACCACTATACGACCGATTCTGTTTTAGATTAAATGATTTTGATTTAATACCAACCAAACGAAACGTCTTGTCGACTTTGGCCCAGATATTTGATCCTTTGGGATTGATAGCTGGAATAACGATGTACGTGAAACTACTAATTAGAGATTATTGGAATGCTAAACTTTATTGGGATCAAAATCCACCTCAATCTCTCGAAAAAAGGTGGCTTAATTTTAAAAATACATTGAAATTGTTACAAACATGTTATATACCTCGACATTTATTGGTGAATTCGAATAGTTTATTATCACTAGTAGGTTTTACTGACAGTAGTGAAATGGGCTATGCAGCTGTCATTTATCTTCGAGCTGTTAATAATGATCAGGTATCTTGTCTACTCGTATGTGCGAAATCCAAAGTCGCACCGTTAAAAACTTTATCAATACCACGGCTAGAATTATGCGCAGCATTATTATTATCTAAATTAGTTAAGTTAGTTTTCACCATTTTTAACGCTCGTATCCCGCATATTGAATTGTTTGCCTTATCTGATTCAATGGTGGTTCTCAACTGGTTAAATTCATCTCCTCATCGTTGGAATACTTTTGTGGCGAACAGGGTAGCTAAAATACAGCAAGATACACCAAATTCTTGTTGGGATCACATACCCAGTAATTTGAATATGGCGGATAGTGTGTCTAGGGGGACTACCATCACACAGTTTATTGAAAACCAAAACGAATGGTTTGTTGGACCAGCATGGATCTTATCTCATATTAATGACTGGCCAATTCGAAAAATCGATATAGAAAATTCCTTTTCGCTAGAAGAAAAACAAACCTCTTTAGTTTTAGTTCAAAATAATCAGCATCCATTATATGAAGCTATCACTAGATTTTCGTCTTGGAACCGCTTAATTAATACAACCGTATATATTTTAAGATTTTTGAAAATTTTACCTAAAAATTCATTAATTTCGGTATCGGATATAAATAAAGCCGAAGAGGTTTTAGTTAAAACTGTTCAATCGGTACATTTCGCTAATGAAATCAAATCTTTATCTAATGGGAAACCTTGTAGTTCTAGCATTAGAAGTCTCAAACCATTTTTAGATGATTCGAATCTATTACGAGTCGGAGGTCGCTTGTCAAATGCTACAATTGGATATGATCAGCAACATCCACTATTATTACCTAATAAAGGTCATTTTGTAGAATTATTGATCATGTATTATCACCAAAAATACCTTCATGTAGGGACCTTCACCTTATCGTCTTTATTAAGACAACGTTTTTGGATAATTGGAAGTAGAAACCTTACCCGTAAAAGAATAAACTCGTGTAATTTTTGTTTTCGACATAAACCAAAACCATTATATCCGATCATGGCTGACTTACCGGCCCCTCGCGTAAACGAAACCAAAGCTTTTCTTCATACTGGTACAGACTTCGCCGGTCCTTTTCGTATCACCATCTCCCGTCACAGAGGCAATCGTACTCAAAAGGCCTATCTTTGTCTGTTTGTATGTCTGACCACAAAAGCCGTACACTTAGAATTATGTTCGGACTTATCTACTACGGCATTTATGGCAGCATTTAAACGTTTTCTTTCCCGCCGTGGCCCTGTAAGTGTGATATATAGTGACTGCGGTTCGAACTATTTAGGCGCAAAAACCGAACTCAAAGAACTCTATGAATTTATAAAAAATTCAAATTACAATGATAATTTAAAACAAGAATTATTGAAAAATAGAATTACCTGGAAATTAAACCCTCCGCATGCACCACATTTTGGTGGATTGTGGGAAAGCAACATTAAATCTTGTAAGTCAATTTTATCAAAAACCATTGGTGAACAAATCTTGACCTATGAAGAGTTAAACACGGTATTAACACAAGTTGAAGCAATTTTAAATTCAAGACCCTTGTATAATCTTAGTTCAGATCCTTCTGATCCCGTGGCTTTAACGCCGGCCCATTTTCTACAGACAGCACCTTTAGAATCTTTACCCGTACCAGATCTTTCGAATGTACCATCTAATTTAACTAGTAGAAAACAGTTATTAGATAAAATTGTACAGTCGTATTGGAAGAGATGGCGAATTGAGTACCTTACCACTCTTCAAAGTCGACAAAAATGGAATACTTTTGAACAACCGCTACGTGTGGGAACCATAGTACTGATTATTAATGAAAATGTGCTGCCGTTACAATGGCCTTTAGGAGTTGTTGTAGAAACTTTCCCCGGTAAAGACAACATAGTTAGAGTCGCCTCTGTTCGAACCAAAACTGGCATTTATAAAAGACCGGTCGTTAAACTGTATCCACTACCGACACAATAATCGAAAAATGAATCAATAACTATGTTTACCCAATTCACCTATAGTATTAGTAATTAGAAACCTATCATCAAAACGTATAGTAGCATTATCTTAAAATTTATAGCTCAATTTAGTGTATAAACCTATCTTTATTTAGTAATTTTCTTTATAAATTAAATCTTTAGTTGTTTGCACGCAATGTTTCATAATTATGTCATTGCTTATACCAAATTTTATAGTAAAACCTAATTAAATCATAAAAAATCTATAGATCATTTATAGCAAAACCTAGATGTAAAAATGTCCATAGTAAATTTAATATTATTATCATATACCTAATTGTCTTACCTTCCGATTGAAAACTGAGTTTTCAATGCCGGGGGGGGGATATGGTTAGTCCAAAAATCATATTTTAATTCTGATAGAGGCAAACACCAATTACATAATCTATTTTTTTGTATTTTTATTACAAATAGTCTTTGTAGAAAATTAACCTGGACAAGCATAAACCGGAGTCTTTTGCTAGAAACCGTAGAGTTAACATCAACCATTGTTATCCTTTTGTGAAATCGTGATTCTAGAATTAATCAATTATTATCTAGTTTTTTTTTTGTGAGTGAAATCAAACCTATAGTATATTGATATCTATAAACTTTTATTTTTTTTTTGTGAAATTACACCACACCAGTAGCTGCCATCACAAAATTTTATACAAACTGGTGAGCACGTTCCTTTTTCTTTGCTTATAATACCATCTATATCCTTATCCCTGGAATCCCGTGCTTCCAGAATTCGTTATTTCGTTAATAACTCAACCATTACGGTGAGTCATCATATTTTGTTTATTATCTACATATTATTATAATATAGATATATATTATTTATTATTTTTTTTGCTAATATAACACAGTTTTTATACTTGTCCGCAAAGAAATAAAAAACTTATTTCCCGAGGCCCCTTTTTAACCGTAGAAAACACTGGGATTCACTCACGGTTGATACCAGTGCCAACAGATACAGCCTTTTAAAAAGACAAAAATTTTCAAAACTATTGGGATTTTTTTGGAAATTAGTAATTTGAGGAACTCCCACTGATGGGGACGGAAGAGCACCTAACTTTAGTGCGTACCAATTAAATAAATAACTTACTAAAGAATTAGGACTAAATAAACTGAAATGACATAAAGACAGTCTGAAAATACTTGAAGTTTGTTTTACAGTTTTACATAAAATATTCAAAATTACAATTATTTCTGTATAGGTATCTTTACATTTATCTGTGATTTCATTAAATTTTCTACTTTATACTTCAAACAAATTAATATTTTAGTTTAATCTTGAGGCTATGCAACATTGGTGGCATGGGAACAAGATAGATAAATGTAATAAAGGTACGCAGCAGTGCATATCTTTCATCTTGCTAATTGCCGGTCGACAATGATGGTACCGTGAGTCTGATTATCCTAATAATGTGACAGAGTTTATATGTATAATCAAAGGAAAATATTCTTTGAAATTTTGGATTACAAAGAATAATGTCAGATAAAATATATCTAGCCAGTTGAATGAATTTTTTTTAATATTAATTAAAATATTGTATAAATTTAGTTTGCCAAATTAGATGAGTTGATGAAAAATACTTTAGAATTATTCTTATTCTTCTTTATGTGTATATCTACAAATGTATAAAAGCTTGTGTGACCAAAATAAATCTCAAAGTGAAACATTCTGGAAAATAGAAAAGTTCAGAAGCGGTTTTACGACTTTAATTTTGGGTAGGCATAAGTTTTTCACTAAGTTTTAAAACTGGACATTTCACAGTATTTACAAACCATTTCAATAAACCACCTACCAATTAGGGAGACTTGTTGTTACAGAAAATATGCATAAAATTGTTTAAAGGTGGTTAGGACGTTTGAATTAAAAATTCTTTTTCATTTTAGCTTGAATAGCTGAAGTCGTCTATATATTTCTGAGAAATGAATATAGAATCAAAGTTACATTTAAGTTGTAGCCATTTTTTGAAGGTATTAAGTACCTATAAAAGTATTTATCCTGTCACGATTTATTTTAAATTAGATTTGACCATTTTCGTAATAAAGAAATTTCATTGAGCAGAAGAAATATTCATTAGTCAAAATCTTGGAGGTTTCGGCGACCAAAGGGAAGAAAATTTAGATACGAATGGTGGAAATTCACATTTATTTGTCGTCTATGTCCAGATATATTTCGAAATTATTTATATCTTATAATGTCATTCTAGAAGGCAAATATAATGTCGACATATATCTGGCAATGAACGATAAATAGATGAAATTTTCCACAATTTTTGTTTATCGGGGAAACCTTTAATCTCCCCGGCCATCTCGCTAAAACCGCCGCTGAGAAAGTCTAATAAAAACAAACTTCATGTTCAATTTTTTATAATATTAAAAATTTATCATGAATTAAGGAGAGAACAAATTTTAATTCATATGAAATTAAAAGATGACATTAATAAAATTTTGATGTATTTAAAATATAGTAGAACGCTTTGATAGGAAACATGACAAGGAAGCAATATCTGGTGAAACAATTTAGAGTTACAAAATCTTTCTAAGTATCTACTTGTGAAATTTCAATGATTTTCTGTCAGTCTTCATTAATTATGCGAACTTTTTAATTATTTACATCAAATAATCTCTTTTTAAATGATGAAAAATATTAAATTAAATCAACAGAAAGAGTTTGAAAAATTAACTTCAAAATGATAAGTTTATTATTATTATTATTATTATGATTATTAATATTATTATGTAATACCCCCTTAAATAATTGCTGTTGTTTTGGCCATATTATTGAGAAACTGAATTTTTAACCAGCAAATTATTTAACCAATATTAATAATAATAATAACATAAGTAACTTAAAAACAAATGCTTGAATTGAACGTTGATATTAGAGTATACTTAAGGACGGTGAATATTGAATAGGTCGACTAATTCTAAATACAGAGTGATTTCAAGTATAAGATAGTAATTGTGAACTCTTATTTTTAGTTGTGCAGGCCAATTTATTTTATTATGATTTTTGGATTTTGGTTACAACTTCTATTCAGTAAATTATACCTTAAGTATTAGAGCTCGTCTTTGTAAAATTGTGTGATTTATATTAATTGTTTAAATAGTTGCGGCAATGGCTATAAGCTTATACCATGATTCAACCTAGGAATGGTACATAATATATGTATATTTAGCTAACAATAAAGTTAATAAATTAAAATATTTTAAAATATATTTTGAAGATATGGCTCAAACCATTAAGGCTGTAAGGGAGAACAGTATTTTGTGAATCATATAATTTGGATTACAATCCTTTTGGATTATGAAAAAAATTTATTTTGATCTTTATAAAAGGATATTGGTCTTCAGCAATCTTTCCCTTTACTCTACTAATTTATTTTGCATATTTTCTGTTTTACATCGACTTCCACAATTATACGTAATTTTACTTCCAATAATATTTTAATAGTACTCAAACAGTTTTAATAAATATAACTACTGTTTTCTTATATTTATTATATCTAAAAATCTTTTAGATTTCTAATGAATATTTTATTTTAAACAGTATCTACTACACATGTACTCTTTAAATAAATAGCATTTGAAAATAATAATTTTTGTAATTTTCTGTTTTCCAAAAAATAAACATACTAATTTATTTAAAATACACTATCATTACTTAACTTTGTATGGACACAATACTGTGTGTATACTGTTGGAAATTGATGATAAGCTGTATGCATACAATGGTAGAACATATATTAGTTTTCTTTTTTTCAAAAAAAGTTTTTTTTAGAGATCGAAATCAGCACTCGAATAGTAGTGGAGTCAGTTAGTTTTGTATGTACACTCGTAAGTCAATACAATAAATAAAGAAATAAGTAATTAACTGACATATTTTGAAAAGCAGAATTAAAACTACTATATTACATAAAAGAGAAGTTTAATTACATTATAGAACTATTACAGCTTTGGGTAAATTCGGATCCTTCTTCCGTAATTACATTATGATACATTTAATACCCAATTCACGTATATTCTATTTTTAATATCTTTAATAATCTCTCATGAACTTGTTAAGTGTGATTTTAATGATATAGAAGCATATCCACATTTACAATTAAAATGTCAAAGTTCTAGTTGGACAATAGTATGTTACGTGATTAAGATTGTAAGTTGCATATTACAAACGAGCAAAAAATTTACGCAAGAGAGGTGCAGCGGCGGATACGTAATTGCATGAGTGTGTAATATGCCTTACAACCGAATTACGTACCATACTTTATCTACGATATCTACGACTAACATAAAATTTATAATAAAGAATATAAATTTGATACGAATACAATACAAAAACAAAAAACATTCAATTGCTAGGTAAAATTTTTTCAATTGCTAGATTTTAATACAATATATATATATATATATATATATATATATATATATATATATATATATATATATATATAATTATATATATATAATTATATATATATATATATAATATATATATATATATATATATATATATATATATATATATATATATATATATATATATATATACTGTATATAGGTTAATAAAAGTGTTGTGTGTTGTGTTCCTTTACGCATAGGCGTGTGTAATGTACAAAATTTTGCACAGGTATATGTAAAGCATGGCTTACCTAGGTAGTATTTGCCCAATAAATAAGCAATTTTTTGGTAGTTGTAGATAAAGTAAAATAAAATATTTACCTAACCAGAACACTTGAATTAAATTCAAAATCCGGATAAGCAAAATATTGGATAGTAGCCTTAACTTGACTGACAATGAGATATGGATTGAAGTTCTGAGATTCAGCGTGATGAATCAGACTCGAACCAAGTTTAGTAAAGAATTTTTACAATTATGCCAATCCTCAAAAAAAAACTTTAGAATTAAAAATCTTTTAATTCGATTTATTTGTCAAATTGTTAAGGTATCTAAGAATGTTGCTAATATTTTTAATAGCCCAATAATTATACATATTTTTTTGTAGATACTTTCTTCAACAGACTCACAATTATTTGCATGGTCAAAATCGAATCGACTCATGTGATTCTAGATATTCTTCCTCTTCTTCTAGATGTTCTTCTAGATGTTCTTCCCCTATGGATTCACAAAAATTATCTTAACTTTGATAATGCTCAAGTATGGCTGTTTAAGAGCTATTATTGAAAATATCATTTAATGTTTGATTGTTATACTCACCTGGCATGGTAATTTTCAGAATAAACGACATAAACATTTCACGACATAAACACGTGATTTTTGTGTGAAATTTAAGCTTAGTTGACATATATGTATAATATTCATTAAAATAAAATATTAAATCTAACCTCAGATATATGACGAGTAAACTATAAATGAACTACGGAAATATAAAAGAGAAAAAACAGTAATGCATCAGTGCAACCACCTATTCGAGTATAATAAATTTATTATTTATAAAGGCTAATCTAAAATTTCGCCATTGTAACCGTGTCTTAATTCAGTAAATGTAAGCTTAGAACTAGTTTATTAAAATTTGACACTTGGTGAAATAACATTGGCAAGTCCTAGACCTAAGGAGATTCACTTTTGTTAAAAATGAAAATACGCTGCCAATGGGGTGTGGCACACAGCTTCCTCGTACTCGTAGAAGCACCTTGGTAATTTAATGCCCAGTATATATTTGTATAATTTAATATAGGTATATAAATTAATAAAAATAAATAAACAAAACGATTCAAAAAAAATTGAGCGAAGTGGTACTAGCAGTAAATAAGAAACTGACATTTAATGGGATTTCATATGGTAGCGCCGAGGATACTATTACTCCGAATGCAATAAAATTTGTAGGGGACCAGCTAGGAACTAGACCGCACAATTTCTGACAATTTCATACAAAACAATTGAATAGTTCAGAATTTATGTCACTTATTGTTAGTGCAATTTAGTATATTAATGGAATGACATGGTAGCGGCGTAGTTACCGTTACTGCGTTTTCGATTAAACTTATAGGGGATCATTTAGGAACCAAACTGCCTAATTTCTAAAAATTTCATTAAAAACAATCGAATAGTTCCGAAGTTATGCCACTTGGTGTAAACTGGCGACACACAGACGCACAGACAATAAACCAAAATTGTTCAGGAAGCTCTAAAACGTAAAATGTGTGAAAAAAATTTTATTTTGGAGGGAAAAAATTTTTTATTTTTCAAAAGTGATCACAATGCTTTCGCTACTTTTGTAGTCTCGGAAGCAAAAATAATAGCAATATAGCCTCTAATCAGTATCAGTTGGCATTCTGAATAATAAGATGCACTGCTCAAAGAGATCAATCTCTGTAATGATCGTACATACAGGCTAATTTTTGTTCTCTTAATTGAAATATTAGGATTTTCAAACTTTTCACAGAACAGAAATTCCCACTTTAATTAATGATCTGGGGTCAGAAGAGTTTTGTATTTTTTGAGAGGTTACTGTTCAAACTAATTCAGTTTTACGGCCAATTAATTTTCGAAAGTAAATTTTACAAAATTGGAGAAAACTTTTATAGAGATCGACAGCTTCGCAACCTTGTAATTGAGTTGTCTTAGTATTTTTAACCAACACTGTAAATTGCCATTACATTATATTTTTTTCTGTTGTGTTAAGATTCGTATCAGATAAATTATATAATGTTGACTTGTCTTGTACGGAACATTTTTCTTTGTATAAATTTTTTGTGTACAGACGATACAAGAAGCGTTCGGAGTATAATCTTCAACTGATATTGTCATTCAGTACAAACGAAATTGTATTATTATTTTGTCATTGAACTCTACGGTAACGATTTTTGACATTTATTTTATCTTTAAATAAATTACAATTGTTGGAATTAATTAGACAATCTTTTTTTTTTGTTAGAAATTCTTGTTTATTATAAATAATAAATAAACTTGTTTATCGATATTTTTTTGATAAGGCCATGTACATAACTATTCTTTATGAATATTAAAGAATATTTTGTTGACTCCCTGATACGAAATCAGTGTCGTCGTGCCATATTGTTAGAATTTTGCACAATTGAAATTGCTTATTTAGGAAATAAAAAGTTAATCATAAAATTACACAGTTTGACTTTAAAATATTTAAGAAAGCATTATGTATCCAAGATATTTGCCTAAAAGGTCAAATCAGCATGAAGAGATTTCACTATACATAATGAGATTTCACAATAAAACACTTTGCATTGCAAAAAACACCATCTTTATTTTCAAATCTCCTATATCTTCATTCAATATGATCGTTATTAAATACCAGGTTTCTGTTCAAATCGACAAAAACCTTTCAAATGAATTACTGGGAGAAATACTGGCAGATCGATCTAGTGGAAAATATTTCATCACCGTTAGATACTGATTTATAAAGTCTTGGCAAGGAGCTATTTACAGTGTTTAGTGTTTGTAGGATCTCGTAGTTCTAGCCACGAAATCCTCATAGATTCGTCATGTCTCTCACCGTATTAAGTAGCCCACCACCATTTGACCACATTTTAAAGCTGAGCGTCGACTAGGTCGAAACGCGGCGCGGCGCGATGCGGAATTTTTTATAGGAGTTTCCAACTAATTTCAAGAAAGAATTTTCTGATTTATCGATAACTATATCATTTTAAAGGTAATTAGACAGAGTTTTCAGCTACCCCAATTAAAAAATTGTATTCGTAATTAATAAAAAAAAATTATGAGAATACAACTTAAAACTTACTTTACATCAACACTCGAAAATTCAGAAAATTTGTTATAATTCATGCAATCTAGGGAACTGATCATTGACGTTTTAATAGAATACAAATGGCTTGCCTACAAGCTAGTATTTAGCTTCGCTAAAAGATTGGAGTAGTTCTGGGTGGGTAAAGGCCAATGACCACTTTGCCTCCACTGGCCACATTACCCCAGTCTCCCCTACATGGATCAATCTCGTTACTGGACGAAGGAAAAGGAAATTAAAATTTGAAATTTTAACAGACTTTGAACAAAAAAAGACATTTTTTGCTCTTGCGTCCATTAAGTCAATACAGCGGCGCGGCGCGGTACGGCTCCGACTTCAAGAAGTTTTGAGAAATCTCCAGCGCGGTACTGCGCCCTACTGACCTAATAGACGCACTTGCATTTATTCAGATGTACTTTTCTCCAGAGTGGAATTATACCGCGCCGCGTTTCCGATGTAGTGGACCTCTGAGCTTAATAGTCAATGTAAAGCTTACGCAATTTAATAGACAGTATCGTTTTTTGAAAACAATTATTGAATATTTTATTAACTGTAAATGGTTTAGATAATCATACCATTAATAATTTAAAGGATAATTTTAATATTAAATAAAAGTAAGAAATATTTTATCCCAAGAATTTTTAAAAATTCTCCCTACTGAGGAATCAAATCCTGACTTAATGCAAGTTTGACACGCACTTGCCGAATTTTTAAGAAATATATTTAGGACTAATATTAGTACATAATACAAAAACTATATTTAACGTGTATTTATTTGTAAAAGGTATTCAAGTTCTGTTTGAAAACCTTGATTTCCTCATCTATATTATTTTAGGTAAACAGTGTTAGTAATAAAGTTATTGCGGTCTGCCACTGATTTTTAAAAAAAAAATTATTTTAAAAATTGTTCCTTTTATTACTTTTGGCTTATTATTCAGTTTATTTGTATTTCTGGTTACGCAACTTTTACTTAGTTTTTTATCAAAAAATCTCCGGTTATGTTTAGTAAGACGGAAATTTGTAATTATTTTACAGATTTTACTGATTTATGTATGGTTTTTATTATGTATGCTTGGTAGAAAAGTTTATAGAGATGATAGGAAATTCAAATTCGCTGTTACGTAAGAAAATAAGTGGTAATAAAAACGAGATTGGAAAATATTTTAATTTAGAAAAAAAAAGAAAAAGCTAAAATTAGAACTTCTAATTAGGAAATTATAAATTTCTTTACTGTCCCCCGGGACTCCCATCAACATCTCCTCGCCGCAAGACTACAACCTCGCAAAGAGACAGAATTACAAAAAGAATTCTAACCTAATTCCATAAAAAAAGGTACCTCTCCTTCGAGCTTTCGGGCCTATCTAGTTGTTGTACAAACGTTTCAGAGATGGACATGCTTTCTTTTCAGCTCAGTCGTCCATCGCGTATCTCTTACTCTCTGAAGTGATATCCTCAGGGCTGTCGTTGGATCTAGTAAATGTTGAGTTGAACCCCGGTTAGCTAATTTGTCTGCCCTCTTATGTTTACCTATTCTCATATGGCCAGATATTTATATCAATGTCACTGGATTGGGGATTAATCGGATTGAATGTGACAGAATTTATGACGGATAATAGTCTAAAATAAATATAAAATCGACTTTAGAACCTTTCTTTTCACTGTTACGACTAAAGAGTGCAAGTAGAGAAGATGAAGTGAGAAGTGGAATCACGTAGTAAGTGGAGGATTTCGTTACGCTGCTGACGCTGAGTGAAGAACAGATACTGTTGCTATTCGCCCGCATTCGTTAACATCCGCTTCCATACATGCAATTAGGTCCAAGTTTTTAATTAAAAATTTTTTAAATTTGATTTTGAAACAACCATGACTTTGATTTATCCGTGCTCGTTCTCATCCCGAAAAATCGATAATTGACCGTATTTAAAAAAACACGAGCATAAAAAGCTTTATAACTTTAAAGCTTCGCTAATTTTAAAGTCAGCGGAAAGATATTGGCATTCTTTTCTTTTCTTATTAGGATTTTGTATTTGATTTCGTTTGATATAAATTTGAAACTACATATAATGTAATGGTAGCGTGTACTTTTCGGCGGGTATTTCCCGACAAAAAGCTAAAATGATATATTTTTCGAGGATTTCATGTTGTCGCAGTACTTTATTAAAAAATATTCTAGCTAAATGTACATTTAGTAACGTTGTACATCCAACTTGATAAAATAGAGTAATAAAGGTCTTATGGTTTTGTAGTAAGGGAGAGGTGTGTCAGTAGTAACAAAAAAATATACAGGCTAGTAACTTTGTACTTATTAGTCACAGAGAATTAAATTTTTGGTACAAGATACGGGCATTTTTCAGGTTTTGAATGAGCTGCACAAAAATACTCTATGTTCACTTATAATTAAAAAAATTGCATTAATGTGGACGAAAGTGTAATGTTACAATCGTCACCAACAGAGGATCAATTGTTACAGGGCTTAGGTTCAATTGTAGCACTCATTATTTAGTTGAATTTACATGTTAGTTATTATAATTAATCCAGTTTTAAAAATTCTTCCTTACATATTGAGTGAGGAAGGTGACAAATAGCACAATCTCAGACAACAGCTCTGAATTTTTTCTCTTTCTATTACTCTTTTATCGGAATTCATATATACATCATTGAATATAGTTCCTATCCTAGTTTTTCGTTTTACATATTATACAGAATTTTTTTTATTCTGAAAACAATATGAATTAGATTGAAGACTGATCCAGCAGGATAAACTAATCGCGGACCGAGACTTCGACTAGAAAGCAATGCTTTGAAACGAACGATAATCGTAATCGAAAATTAATATATATGTAGGTATATTAGGATGTGCCAAAAAAAATTCGCTCTCCGCTCAAAATATCGTAGGATACGTCTAAAAAAGCATCCTCACCAAAGCGCAGCTCAAAATTCCAATTTTTAGAGGTGCATCATCAAATCTAAAGTTTTCCCATTTAAATAACACAGGAAAAACGATTTCTTATGTTATTTACTCCTGCAAACTATGAACAAATTATTTTTCCATAAAATGAATCAAAGCACTTTATTAAGCATTAAATTTTGGACAAAAAATTTCATTGAGTCAAATTTCTATCACCAATATTTCATTTTCTACAGAGCCTTAGAATTTTAATTTCACTTTTTTTTTACAATTTTTAAGCTAAACTATTAAAGATAGAACAAAGAGTTAAATGACAATTTTGTAGTCCAACTGACGCTTTACAAAGAAGTTCCTTACAAATTTTTCGTATTACAAACAGTTACAAAGTTACAGACCCTCAAAATTTATTTTACTTTTTTTTCTCCAAAATGAAAATTCAGCTGTTACAGCTGGTGTCATGAAAAAATCTGAATCTAAGATTATGACAGAAATTTGTTTTGAGAGCTCGAGAAACCAAAAATTACCTTCATTAAAATTTGAATGTATATATATATGTCCGATTTTTGGAAGCCCAAATTTTGGCCATTTTTCGCCATTTTTAGTGCTTTTTTGCAAAAATTGGTCAAATTTCAAAAATTTTTTAATTCTTTTTTTACACCATCGAAAAGAAATTTTAATGAAGGTCATTTTTGGTTTCTCGAGGCCTCAACACAAATTTCTGTCATAATCTTAGGTTCAGATTTTTTCATGACACCAGCTGTAACAGCTGAATTTCCATTTTGGAGAAAAAAAAGTAAAATAAATTTTGAGAGTCTGTAACTTTGTAACTGTTTGTAATACGAAAAATTTGTAAGAAACTTTTTTGTGAAGCGTCAGTTGGACAACAAAATTGTCATTTAACTCTTTGTTCTATCTTTAATAGTTTAGCTTAAAAAATGTAAATACCCCTGTCGCAGCATCTGCATAACATAACGAATTTCCAAATCTTGGGCACTGGCGGATCTCATCTAAGACCTGTACCTATTTAAAATAGTTTAGCTTTCTATGAGTAAAAGAATTTTTAAAATCGGCTGGGTAATTAGTTTTGGTATATTTAGGGACCCAAGAACCCGAACGAATTTTGTGCAGCATAGTTGTATCCATCTAAAATAATTTAGTTCTCTAGCAGTGAGAAATTTTTTAGCATCGGTTCGATAGCTTATTACTGGCGTTTTCGGATCTGCAAGATCCCGGTGGACCTAATTAAAAAATCAGCTCGACCGTATATTCTAGGCGGACTTTATGTAATATATATATATATATATATATATATATATATATATATATATATATATATATATATATATGTATATATATATATATATATATATATATATATATATATATATATATATATATATATATTCAAAACCCGTTGTGTAGCATTCTACGCCGCATTTGCATCCGCAGGACAGTTGTGTATCTCAGATAACACAACCTGTGACTATCTAAAATAGTTTACCTCGGTAATAGTAAAAAAGTTTCAAGATCGGTCAGTTATTTTATTTTTGACACTTTTAGGTCCTACTGACACTGTCAGACCTTACGTAACGTAATCTATATGTATCTAAAATAGCTTAGCTCCCCAACAGTGAAAAAATTTTCAAAATCGGTCGGTTAGTTTATTTTTACCACTTTTGGGTCCCATGGACCCTGGCGGACCCTAAATAACGTAATGTATGTCTATCTAAAATAGCTTAGTTCCCCAACAGTGAAAAAATTTTCAAAATCGGTCGGTTAGTTTATTTTTTACACTTTTGGATCCCATGGACCCTGGCAGACCTTACATAACGTAATCTATATTTATCTAAAATAGTTTAGCTCTGTAACAGTGAAAAAATTTTCAAAATCGGTCAGTTTTGGGTTCTATGGACCTTGGTGGACCTTACATAACGTAATTTATATTTATCTAAAATAGTTTAGCTCTGTAACAGTGAAAAAATTTTCAAAATCGGTCAGTTAGTTTATTTTTGACACTTCTGGATCCTGTGGACCCTGGCAGACCTTACATAACGGAATCTATATTTATCTAAAACAGTTTAGCTCTGTAACAGTGAAAAATTTGTCAAAATTGATCAGGCAGATTATTTTTGACAGTTTTGGGTCCTATGGACCCAGGCGGACCTTACATAACGTAATCGATATTTATCTAAAATAGTTTAGCTCTGTAACAGTGAAAAAATTTTCAAAATCGGTCAGTTAGTTTATTTTTGACACTTTTGGGTCCTGTGGACCCTGGCGGACCTTACATAATGTATTCTAAATCTATCTAAAATAGTTTAGCTCTGTAACAGTGAAGAAATTTTTAAAATTGGTCGTTTAGTTTATTTTTTACAATTATGGGATCAGTAAATCCTGGCGAAACTCATACAAGTCTAGTACTCTAACAGTAAGAAAAGGGTTCTAAGGATCTCATATAACTTATGGCAGTCCGTAAGCTTCTTGCGGACATCATTTAATTAATTAATTCAAATACTTTAACTTACTAACTGTGAAAAAATTTTTAAAATCGATTGGTTAATTAATTTCTGGCCTTTTTAGGTCCCGAAAACCTTGACCTCACATAAAATACCTTAAATCCATTTGAAATGGTTTAATTTTTTAACATTATTAATTATTAGTGAAAAAATTTTCAAAATCGATTCAAAATATTTTTCCGTGCATACATATGTACATTATACATATTTTGTTTTGTTTCATATTTAATAATATTATATCATAACATAATCTTCAATTTCTTGTTTACTTAAAAATTCAATAAAAAAAAAATTCTTCATTACATTAGCTTAGAAAATCTGTTTAATTTACATTTTTCAACATGAGATAGAACCATGCTAATTATAATGCAATAAATGAGAAACAAAACTCTATACATGTATGTGTGTTATAACACTTGCATGTGAATAGACTTCACTTGTTCTCATAAAATTCTTTAATAAAAAAGTGAAATATTTTTATACTTCATAAAGAACTGAGATATAAATATAAATTACTTATTAAACTAACAAAGAAAGAAAATTAATAATATAATGGTGAAAATTTACATTTTCTCGAAAAATACTTAAAATAGAAAGAAAATTATAAGAATATTTTCTTCATAATTTTTTTTTCCTTTTCAACGATGTGAAAATCGAACTGTCTTATGATAGGATCGAATGATAAAAAATGGCCAGAAAACCTACTTCTGGGCATCCGACGTGTCTGGCTAACGAACTTAGCCGAGCCAATTCAGAATCCAGTCCGCACACAAAATTTCATAAGCATTAGACGTTTCGATCGAGAGTTATCGTGGCGACACTTTTATATATATATATATATATATATATATATATATATATATATATATATATATATATATATATATATATATATATATAAATTTTAGTGAATATCATTTTCGTATTCTAGGGACCTCAAAACACATTTCTGTTATGATCCCGGGCTTAGGTCCCGTCATGACACCTACTGTAATAGCGTATTTCCAGTTTCACTTTTGGAAATTCGCTAAAAAAGGTGAAATTAAAATTCTAAGGCTCTGTAGAAAATGAAATATTGGTGATAGAAATTTGACTCAATGAAATTTTTTGTCCAAAATTTAATGCTTAATAAGGTGCTTTGATTCATTTTATGGAAAAATAATTTCTTCATAGTTTGCAGGAGTATATAACATAAAAAATCGTTTTTTCTGTGTTATTTAAATGGGAAAACTTTAGATTCGATGATGCACCTCTAAAAATTGGAAGTTTGAGCTGCGCTTTGGTGAGGATGTTTGTCTAGATATAGCCTACGATATTTTGAGCGGAGAGCGAGGAAAAAACAAAAAAAAAATTTTTGGCACATCCTAAGGTATATACAAGTAAAACCAACTGATTAACTGAAAGTTTTGTCAGTAAAGCACAACTTTAAAAGCCACTTTATGATATACTTCTCAATAGGATTGATACATGTCTCGCAAATTTTAAAGTTACAATTGACCCTCTATTACTACTGACACACCTCTATCCTACTCACAGCGTGTTGTTTAACATTTAAAATTCAATGTGGGATTAGAATTTTAATAAATCGATGAGATTAAAAGAACTTAGCTTCTTAAAAAATCGATAAACTTTTCACATAAACATCACTATTCAAGTGATCCAACTTTTTGTTTCATAATACCAATGTCATTCAAATCATTCAAATTGCCAACGGTTTATATTCTTGTCAGTTGAATTATTTTTTTACTGATCAAATTCCTCTATCTGAGAATCGTCGGAAAGTACACGCAATCAGTGTAATATTTCATATATATTATGTAATATGTAAATATTATATTATGTAGGTATATAAAAATATTAAATATATCCGTATAGCATAAAAAAAATTTTATATATGCATCATAGCATTTACATTTTTATATAAATACATAAATCTAAAAAAAAAAACTAACCGGAAACATATTGATGGATTTTGAAACGGACGCTTGTGGTGCATGAGACACTTGTCATACTGGTGGGAATTGATAAGGTCAAATGAAAGCTGTAGGGGTTATTTGTATCGCACTATGTGACCACCTCGTTCCAGGTGTTCTAAGCCTCTAATCATACGAGTGTACCATACGTTTACATCAAAGATAGACAGGTTTGTTGGTTGATATTCCCGCAACTTATTATCTGTATGTATGCGTATTATATTATGTGCATATCAACATATTTCGTTGTCTATAGGCAAACTTGTAAAACATAAGAATATAACACACGTATATATAACTTAACCCTAGAATCATACGTTGGTCTACGAGTCAAGTTAATCATACATCGGCGTCGTTTCGACGAATGGACTTTTTACGGGAAGTTTTAGAGTTTATTTGCAAAAAAACATTTTTTTTTACATAACAATACTACAAAAGCGAACAAAATATTTAAAAAAATTGGATTTGGAAAAATTTCCTATTAATTAATATTTATAAATATTTAAAAAAATTGGATTTGGAAAAATTTCCTATTAATTAATATATAACTAATATAAATATTTATTAATTTTTTTTAATCTTTTTATCAAAGCATAATTTCATTATAAAAATTAAAAAATATATAAATACATCAATTGTAATAATTAATTTATGAACTATTATGAATCAGTGGCCATGTGTGACTTTACAGAATGTGAAATTTCTCAGTCATAAATATTCCTATAGATATGTAGTTATTTCCCCATTAGGCACATTTGTAAATTTTCTAAAATTTGTTAGTAATTTTTCGAATAAGATCTCAAAAAATAATAAAAATTAAAATATTTTCCACAAAATAAATTTTTAATCTTTTATTAAGTCATTCGAAACACATTCTTTAGTTTTCGATTCAATATATTCAAACTTCAGTATTATGTCTTCTCTATAAGTCAAACAGCTGTAATCATCTTTCACATTATCATAATCATTGAATAAATTAATTATAACATCCATATCTTTAATAGATTTTAAAAAAATTAGGAAAACTTTTATATGTGGAGTACAAAATCTTTAAAAAAAATATAGGTTAATCATACATCGTCGTCCTTTTGACGCACACTATTTTAGTATAAAAAAAAAAAAAAAAAAAAAAAACGACAATAGCTATAAATAAAATTTATATGTGTTATGTGTTGTAATAACAAATAAATTAGATAACAGAAGTTTCACAACGATCAGGTACCGACAAGTCACATTATTGGAGCAGGTAGAGAAGTTCGTTCGTCGTTTTGACGAGTATGTATGATTCTAGGGTTAACAATGTTTCACCACTGGCTAAAATTCACTTTTGGCATCAGAAATATAAGGTTAATGATATTTTTATATCGAATATATAACGTAGAACGTTTTCATATAGGTAACAAATTTTAATTTAGATTGCATTGTTAAGCTCGAAAAATTATTTCTGGAATTAGAAATTTTCTCTTTGGATTAGCAAATACAACTCCAATAAGATTAATAAATGTAGACATGGCCTACATTTATATTATATTAAATCTTAAAATATTAAATCAATATCAAGGAAGTTTTTTAAACAATGAAAGAAACGTTTGTTTCAATAATTTCTCAGAGTAATAGAGTAGGGTGCAATGGCATAGATTCTGATGACTGTGATTTGTCTGTAAATATGACAAAGTTAAATATAGGATATAAAGTTAATTGAATTCGAAAGTCGTACTTGCCCTGTCTAAAAATATTTGAGAAAATTATTAAACAAGTTTTAAGCAAACTTTAACTAGGATCACTTGGTAATGAACATTCTTCTTTCAGTTTATCAGTACCTATGACTTGGGTTGGTACACTGCAGATTGCACGCAAAAAACTAGTAGAATCGGAGATTCCACCTTATGAGGCAATGAGATATAAACATTGTGATGTTAGTGATAAACTGATAAGTTATCAGCCGATTTTTCATAAGAAAAATCTGTATCATGTAATCGAATCAAACAATTCTATCTTACTTAGAAGTCTTTTAAGTGGCGTATTATTTTCTAGAAATCTTTTTCAATGCCAGTATACTGATAAATTCGTAACCCTGCCTATAGAGTTTAACAATAATTGGATTATCTTTTTAATTCGCCCAGTTTTTTAATACAAAAGTATCTGTAAGTTAATTTAAATACTCCTGGGGCTATGGTTTTAGTCCGGCCATATACTTTCAGTGTTCTAAGTAACAATGAAAATTAAAACTAACAAGCATCAGTTATAAGAAATGGTTTCCGTAACTGCAAGCCAAATTTTGAGATAGAATGGTAACATAAAAGTAAAACAAGTAATATTTATGAATTCATAGAGATCCTTCTAATACTTGACAATTGTTTGTATTCTAAGATTTTGTATTTCGTTGTGACATGTTTACGAAAAAGTACGCTTACAAACAGTTTACACAATTTTGATTTCAACAAGTATATTAAATTAAGCACTTTATTTCTTTTATAATCATAATATATTACATTGACATCAAATCGATATAACGTAATGATACAATTTGGATGTCGAAATTGTTTTGGATGTTGATTTGGTCTCCAAATCTGCTGCCACTGCAGTGTACACGACATATCCATGTATAGGATGAATGAATTGATTTGATTGGTACATTTTGATGAAATGTCGTTGTTATATTGTTTAAAAAAAAGAAGAAGGTTTAAAACAAAAACAAAACAAAACGGAGTACATACTTGCTGTGGCAGCTGCCAACTACCAAATAATATGAAACAAAACACCAAACGATATAAATGGCAGACTGACTTACTACTAACTCATCTGTGTCGTCTGTCGATAAGTGACTGAGCGCTGAGCAATGAGTACCTAAACCGACTGTGAGTGCACATAGACAGTGATGCCAACATTACATATAATATTTTATTTGTATGTTGGAATGACTGACAGATATTCGTACAATTTATTGTATGTTGATAATTCGTGCGTCCTCCGTTTTAAAACAAATAAAATAATACTGATATGTGTGCACTGTGTCATGAATATTGAGAGGAACAATTCCGATCACGGACTAAATTTTATTGTGATTTTGAAATAGGTCATGTTTGTAAATTTTACTGTGTTACTAACTAATTGTTAAATGAATAAAGATTCCTCCTAATGGACTGATATGATTAGCTGTAGAATAAATACACATTTATCTGTTACAGTCTCCAGAAACTTTCAGTTTCAGTTCCAAACTTTCAATTACAGTTCCAGAATTGTAGTAATATTGTAGTAATAGTTCTAGAAAGGAGAAAATAAAGGGAATTTGGAAACTTTTATACAACGAACAAATTGGTTCATCGAGTTTAGTATTTTTTTTTACTACAACCTTAAAGTTTTTTCTTTTCTAAATAGATATAAAAATTCTAGCTACAGAAGCCTTTTATTGGAATCTTATTCCACAGTTCGTAAATCGCTCATACTCTAGCCACGGTAATTATCATCTGAAAAACTTAAGAAACGTTTTCCATGTAATTAACATATTAATGTTTGTGAATATTTTGAATTAATTTATTTTGTTTACTGAGTTACTACGGTTATCTATTCACACTTATTAGGTGTCATCAGTTTCGCAGGGCACTGCTTTTAGCGACTATTTTGCCAGACATAGATACAGCTTTTTTAGAGGCTTCTCCTTCCAAATGGTTATAATTATTATATTTTGTTTAATGTGTTTAGCATATGAATCTGTTCTGCAAAACAGAGAAGGAAATATGGTGTTCATTCCAGGTGTTCATATTCCAAACAAAATAAAAAGCTATATATATATATATATATATATATATATATATATATATATATATATATATATATATATATATATATATATATATATATATATATATATATATATATATATATATATATATATATATATATATACCTATGAACACTATATTTCCTTCTCTGTTTTGCAGAACAGATTCATATGCTAAACACAATAAACAAAATATAGCTTAAAAAGTAATTCTTTATATAGCTTCCGTTAAATTTTGTGTTAAATTATCATTAGGATTAGGAGTATAACGGAAATGTTATGTTTTATTTAATTTTTACATTTCATTATTACAGTTTAATATTAATACATACATCATCCCACTGCAGGGATATTGTATTGACTATAGGTATCCAAAACACTGAGGGATATAAACTCCAGTCATTCTGCTGGAATTTTAACTCAACCCAACCATTAAGATCTGATGTCTTCAAATAGTACTAAAACACATTAGAAAGGTTTGTTGTACAGCTCCTTATTGCAGCAGAAATAGTTGCAAGTTCCATCAAAAAAACCGAAATTCAAATTTCGTAAGTTACAAAATACTCAAACAAATAAAGTAATAAAGCTTATTATTATTATTATTATTATTTATTGCCTAGAACTTTATTTAGTATAATTTTGAAATAAATAACTTGTATTTATATAAATAATAAATGTGAAGGCACTGGGATGATATATACGTTGCAACGCAAAAAAGAATTGGCAATAGTTTCTTGTAGAATTAATTATCCTATAAAAAATTCAACTACAATACAAAAACTGTTCAAAAAATATATGTAAAATATTTTCGTACAACTACATATACAAGTAGGAAATGATAATTTAAAACTTTTCGTTACTAATATAAATTTCTGAACTGTCAAGCACATAGTGCACAGTTGATATACCATATAACGACCGCCACTGTGTTCCATTATGTTAAACTTTTGTACAATATAAGGTTACGACCCAAAGAGAAAGTTTTGCTAATGTTCATATCTGTACATGAAAATTATTTAATAAAAATAGCAAACAAAAAAGAGACCATGGAATTTATTATATGCTTACTGGTTACTAGTATTTATCCAAAAGTGACTGGGGCTCACACAAGTAGAGCTCCATACCAATTCTACAGTGAGCAATCAATTTAGATCAATTGAAACTTTATTTATACATAGTTGAATCTTATCCAAATTTGCTTATGATAACTAAAAAATACATAAACTCTCCCACATTGAAACATCCAGTAAATACGTTGTCTATTACCGCGTTTTCCTTTGCTATTTAAAACATATTTATATGTATACATATATAAATAATACACTGTAGAATAAGAAACTGCAATTTTTCAGTAAAATTTCTCATTCAATACATTGGACTCTCGATTCTGTCACGTAAATGTTGGGGCCAGGGTGGGGAGGGGCAGAATCGAGAGTGACTATCCAATGGCGGTTCATTTGAAAAAATTGTAACATATGGAATCGTGGTTTCATTACACTAAATAATTATTGTTTAATGTTAATCATTAACTCCACCCTGGCCCCAACATTTATGTGACAGAATCGAGAGTCCAATGTATCTACTAACCCTGTTAAAATCATTAAGCGCACTAAATCAAAAATTATGAAGAAATACTACTTTTAGAATACTTACAGATAGCTCTCTCAAATGATATACTTCACACAATACATATATTATTAAACAGTCATTCTTTTGTTACAGACATTACATTTACACGCCTTCTCATAAGAAAAAAAAATAGAAGTTATTCTTTTCTTATAAATTTTCAATATTAAGCAACTAGACAAATGTGTACACAATATTTGTACTGATATGAATATAAAATACATAACATTATTGGTTTTTATGCTAGAGCTAATAAAGTTGGTGTTACGGACGTGACGTGAAAAGCACTTGGATTCTGACATATTGTTGCAATTATTTAAAAATCTGTTAATTGTTTGAGAAATATGTAATTTAAAATTTTCTCTGATAATAATCTTAAGAAAAATGTCTACTGGGAAGCATTAATATCAAAACTGAAAACGTAGCAAGATTTTATTTAAAAAATTAAAATACCCCTGTCGCAGCATCTGCATAACATAGCGAATTTCCAAATCTTGGGCACTGGCGGATCTCATCTAAGACCTGTACCTATTTAAAATAGTTTAGCTTTCTAAGAGTAAAAGAATTTTTAAAATCGGCTGGGTAATTAGTTTTGGCGTTATCGGATCTGCAAGATCCCGGTGGACCTCATTAAAAAATCAGCTCGACCGTATATTCTAGGCGGACTTTATGTAATATATATATATATATATATATATATATATATATATATATATATATATATATATATATATATATATATATATTCAAAACCCGTTGTGTAGCATTCTACGCCGCATTTGCATCCGCAGGACAGTTGTGGATCTCAGATAACACAACCTGTACCTATCTAAAATAGTTTACCTCGGTAATAGTAAAAAAATTTCAAAATCGGTCAGTTATTTTATTTTTGACACTTTTAGGTCCTACTGACACTGTCAGACCTTACATAACGTAATCTATATGTATCTAAAATAGCTTAGCTCCCCAACAGTGAAAAAATTTTCAAAATCGGTCGGTTAGTTTATTTTTGACACTTTTGGATCCGATGGACCCTGGCAGACTTTACATAACCTAATCTATATTTATCTAAAATAGTTTAGCTCTGTAACAGTGAAAAAATTTTCAAAATCGGTCGGTTAGTTTATTTTTACCACTTTTGGGTCCCATGGACCCTGGCGGACCCTAAATAACGTAATGTATGTCTATCTAAAATAGCTTAGTTCCCCAACAGTGAAAAAATTTTCAAAATCGGTCGGTTAGTTTATGTCTGACACTTTTGGATCCCATGGACCCTGGCAGACCTTACATAACGTAATCTATATTTATCTAAAATAGTTTAGCTCTGTAACAGTGAAAAAATTTTCAAAATCGGTCAGTTAGTTTATTTTTGACACTTTTGGGTTCTATGGACCTTGGTGGACCTTACATAACGTAATTTATATTTATCTAAAATAGTTTAGCTCTGTAACAGTGAAAAAATTTTCAAAATCGGTCAGTTAGTTTATTTTTGACACTTCTGGATCCTATGGACCCTGGCACACCTTACATAACGGAATCTATATTTATCTAAAACAGTTTAGCTCTGTAACAGTGAAAAAATTATCAAAATCGATCAGGCAGTTTATTTTTGACACTTTAGGGTCCTATGGACCCAGGCGGACCTTACATAACGTAATCTATATTTATCTAAAATAGTTTAGCTCTGTAACAGTGAAAAAATTTTCAAAATCGGTCAGTTAGTTTATTTTTGACACTTTTGACCCTGGCGGACCTTACATAATGTATTCTAAATCTATCTAAAATAGTTTAGCTCTGTAACAGTGAAGAAATTTTTAAAATTGGTCGTTTAGTTTATTTTTTACAATTATGGGATCAGTAAATCCTGGCGAAACTCATACAAGTCTAGTACTCTAACAGTAAGAAAAGGGTTCTAAGGATCTCATATAACTTATGGCAGTCCGTAAGCTTCTTGCGGACATCATTTAATTAATTAATTCAAATACTTTATCTTACTAACTGTGAAAAAATTTTTAAAATCGATTGGTTAATTAATTTCTGGCCTTTTTAGGTCCCGAAAACCTTGACCTCACATAAAATACCTTAAATCCATTTGAAATGGTTTAATTTTTTAACATTATTAATTATTAGTGAAAAAATTTTCAAAATCGATTCAATAGTATTTTACAATATAAGTTCGGTAAGTCGCTTTTACTGATCGAGAAAATGTTGCGAAAACGGGACCCGCAGGATCGAGTTTTTGCAATTTTCGAGATCAGTAAAGGCACTTAACGCATCGTGTATTGTATAATATTTTTTGCACGATCGATTTAAAATAATTAAAGAATAAAAATATATTAAATAAAAAATAAAGTTCGGATAATATAGGTGAAATATATATTTCTATGTTATGATATAGAATGCCATGAATAAATATTTTAAATATTCTTAACAACTAATACGAATCTTTGTAGTGACAATTGACAACTATATTTATAAATAAAAAATTAAGTGTCAAGGTTTCATCGACGTGAATATTTTTTTTTGAATTTTCTATTAAAAATTGGAGGAAAATAGTTTGTCAAACTATAATATTAGTGAGAATAATGAAATTGATGAAGCATTTTATTTTTGGCTGCAAATATATTCTCGTAAAATGAAAAGAAGATTATGAAAACCACAGAAAATTTTAACGATTGAACGACCTTTTGAAATGTCAATAAAATATGAAGACTATTGGCAACAATAATAATAATAATGTGCAAACTAGTGAAAATTGTCATATTGATCGATTTATTTTCCTAATTGTTCAAATTGTACTTTTAATTTCAATATAAATAAATAATTACAATCATTTTTGAGCCAATTTCACTTATCACACTCCTATTAACTTACCACGCATCTATTTAACTTACCGCACTGTTATTTTTTGGTTTCCATGGATATAAACAAACGTTCGGGAAATGTAACTTACCAGCATTGTCAACAGCATCGGTAAATGCATGAAAATACACGATCGTACAAAATAGTATTTTACAATATAAGTTCGGTAAGTTGCTTTTACTGATCGAGAAAATTTTCGAGATCAGTAAAGGCACTTAACGCATCGTGTATTGTATAATATTTTTTGCACGATCGATTTAAAATAATTAAAGAATAAAAATATATTACATAAAAAATAAAATTCGGATAATATAGGTGAAATTTATAATTCTATGTTATCACATAGAATGCCATGAATAGATATTATAAATATGTATAACAACTATAATACGAATATTTGTAGTGACAATTGACAACTATATTTGTAAATAAAAAATTAAGTGTCAATATTTAATTAATGTAAATATTTTTTTGAATTTTCTATTAAAAAAATTGAGGAAAATAGTTTGTTAAACTATAATATTAATGAAAATAATGAAATTGATGAAGCATTTTATTTTTGGGTGCAATTTTATTCTCGTAAAATGAAAGATGGATTATGAAAACCACAGAAAATTTTAATGATTGAACGACCTTTTGAAATATCAATAAAATATGAAAACTAATGCCAACAATAATAATAATAATGTGCAAACTAATGAAAATTTTCATATTAATCGATTTATTTTCCTAATTGTTCAAATTGTACTTTTAATTTCAATATAAATAAATAATTATAATCATTTTTGAGCTAATGTCACTTACCGCACTCCTATTCACTTACCACGCATCTATTTTACTTACCGCACTGTTATTTTTTGGTTTCCATGGATATAAACAAACGTTCGGGAAATGTAACTTACCAGCATTGTCAACAGCATCGGTAAATGCATGAAAATACACGATCGTGCAAAAAATATTTTTCCGTGCATACATATGTACATTGTACATATTTTGTTTTGTTTCATATTAATAATATTATATCATAACATAATCTTCAATTTCTTGTTTACTTAAAAATTCAATAAAAAAAAAAAAAATTCTTCATTACATTAGCTTGTAAATTTGTTTAATTTACATTTTTCAACATGAGATAGAACCATGCTAATTATAATGCAATAAATGAGAAACAAAACTCTATACATGTATGTGTGTTATAACACATGTATGTGAATAGACTTCACTTGTTCTCACAAAATTCTTTAATAAAAAAGTGAAATATTTTTATACTTCATAAAGAATTGAGATATAAATATAAATTACTTATTAGACTAACAAAGAAAGAAAACTAATAATATAATGGTGAAAATTTACATTTTCTCGAAAAATACTTAAAATAGAAAGAAAATTATAAGAATATTTTCTTCATAATTTTTTTTTCCTTTTCAATGATGTAAAAATCGAACTGTCTTATGATAGGATCGAATGATAAAAAATGGCCAGAAAACCTATTTCTGGGCATCCGACGTGTCTGGCTAACGAACTTAGCCGAGCGAATTCAGAATTCAGTCCGCACACAAAATTTCATAAGCATTAGACGTTTCGTTCGAGAGTTATCGTGGCGACACACACATATATATATATATATATATATATATATATATATATATATATATATATATATATATATATATATATATATATATATATATATATATATAAATTTTAGTGAATATCATTTTCGTATTCTAGGGACCTCAAAACACATTTCTGTTATGATCCCGGGCTTAGGACCCGTCATGACACCTACTGTAATAGCGTATTTCCAGTTTCACTTTTGGAAATTCGCTAAAAACCTTACGGACGTGACTGGGGTTTGTTACAGACGTGACAATGAAGTTAACAATTTCATTAAAAGCCATTTATTTTACACAAATACGTACTTTTATTTATTTATAAAATTCACAATATTCTTTCTTTGCTATTATATGTATTGGTAGTAGTTACAAATTCTGCTGAAGTTAAATTATTGCTCAGAAACTTCAACATATTTTGGAAAGTGGTAAGTCACTCAATCTCCAACCATTTTTATTTCAGGATCTTCCAAAATTCTCACAATGTCATTCAAACGTACTATTGTATCACTTTCTTCACTCGTACTAATTTTTCTTAAATTAGGTAGGTACATTTTAAATTAAGTGTTAAATTAGGCCCGTTTTTAAATTTAAATAATTTTAATATTATAAATTAAGTATTTTTTAAATTAATTACATTTAAATCTGGTATTTTGATTGTTTTATTAAGAGTTATATTAGAAAGTTCAAAAATTAATTTTTTTACTGCAAGGTGTACGTTTGAAAAGAATGGAATTTTTTTCTTTCCTTTCATAAATGGGCTTTTTCATTTAAAAGCAGCAAACATGGGAAACTCAGGGTTTCAGATTTGTTTCTTATTGATGTTATTTTATCTATCAAGAGCCCTGAGTCAAAATATGATACCAGTTGTTCCGAATTAAAATTCGCTCCCGAGATATTTAGGTCAAAAAATTGAAACAAATAGCATAGTATTTTGTAACTTTTTTGAAAAAATTGTTATAACTTTAAAACGGCTAGCTCAAATTTCATGAAAATTTGTACGCGAAATGGAGAAATGTACTCTACTGTAATTTAAGTTGTCACAAAAATTAACATATCCAAAAATTAATGAAACTAAATATATTTTCTTGATACATTTCTCTAGTAAGTGTATTATTTATTATATACATAATATAGTACTCTGTTAACACATACTGTCAGTTTTTCTTGATTTTCACAATGATTCCATCAAAAGGCCACCCATTTCTGTTCATATGTGAAAAGAGCATAGATTTTTGCATAAAATAAGACCAAAATCACTCAAATACATTAAGGCACTTTTGGTCCAGGGCTGTCCAAAATTGGACTATTTTGAGGAGATGATTCGGTGAAACTAAACAACAAAAAAATTGTTTTTTCAGTTTCGACCTATACTACGACATTTCTCCATTTCGTATACCAATTTTCATGAAATTTGAAGTAGCCGTTTTAAAGTTATAACAATTTTTTCAAAAAAGTTACAAAAAACTATGCTATTTGCTTCAATTTTGTGACCTAAATATCTCGGGAGAGAATGTTGATTTGGGACAACTGGTGTCATATTCTGACTCAGGTCTCTTGATAGTAAAATGACGTGAATATTAAACAAATCTGAAACCTTGACTTTTCCATGTTTGCTGCTTTTAAATGAGAAAGCCCAAATCTAAAATAATTTTTTTCTAATCGTTAACTGGTAATACGTGTGTGTGTGTTATTAAGACCCGACTTTATACCAAATTTCAAGTTCCTACGTCACATAAATTTTAAGAAAATATATTTATGACAAACGAACAGACGGACACGAAGTTCTGTTTTCCTTTTAAGGTACGGAACCGTAAAAAGGAGCAGTTTTTAGACGAATAATAGCAAAGCTAAATTTTTTTCAGTGTTTAATTATATCATATTCCGGGTTGCGTAAAATTTAATGTTTATAAAACCTATTCCAATAAATGGCTAAATAAGGATTTGATTTTATTAACGATTCGAAGCTTCCGATTGAAATGCACCATCAACGTATTTTTCACTTTTGTCTATTTGTTACGTTGCATAATAAATTATCGTGTTGCATTGTTGTATTTCAAAAAATAAATAAATAAAAGAAAGCAAGTATAGCAATGGGTGTAAAGTTTTTTATTTTTTTATTTATTTTTTTGTTATTTCAATAAAATATTGCTTTTCTAAAATCGAAATTTTCTAGAACTGAAGTAGAAATTTTATAATAAAAAGTATCTAGAATAAATTAAGGGGGGGTAAGGTTTTAAAATCGAAAAAAAGGCATATTTTCATGATTTTTTTTTGGAGATATGAATAATGTTGGCTTATTCATTTCATGTACACGTTATAGTATAACACCTGAAGTATCTTTGAAAAAATTATCAATTACAAATATCGATAAGTAAGTCCGTGACAGCGAATTTCCGGAGGCGCCTCGAAAAAAAGTTGTTTTGCGGTGAACATCATAACTTGGTACCGGATCATCCGAGACAAAAAAATCAAAATGCGTTTAAAAGGCGATATGTTTCCCTAGGGAGTCAGGAAGAGTTTTTTTTATTTTTTCGATTTTTTTATTTTTAACAGCATTTTGAAGTGAAAAACGCAATTTTTGCTAAAAATTTCGGTTGATTTGTTATTATAAACTGGCAAAAAATAGCAAAAAAAAAAAAAAAAAAAAAAACGCGATCTGATTACCTGTTGATTTATGTATAGAAACAGTGTACAAAATTTCAACAAAATTAGTGAAGTAGATTTTGAGTTATAATGTTCACGGACTTCAAAAATGTTGTTTGCGAGAAAATGGATTTAAAGTTTTTTATACTCAAAAATCCAAAACTAAGCATCAATAAAATGATATAATTTTTTATACTTACGCGGGTAATTATAGTAAGTATTTGTTTTGTATAAGATTTGTAAGTATAAAATTAAAGTAAATTTTATACTTAGCAGGTAGGCGCGTCGCGCAGCTACCAGACAGGTATAAAAATCGAGCATGAGGGCCGGTTGCTTGAAACGTTTTATCTTCATTAGTTTTGCTCGGATTTACTTGAAATTTTGACACAACACGCTCGATATGCAGGCCCGGATCTAGGGGGGAGCAAACCGGGGCCCCTACCCCGGGCGTCAGCTTCAGAAGGCGCCAAAATCATACTAGGTCGGTCTATATCAAATGGTCTAAAAAGAAAGTTAGTTTTAGAAAAAATTAATATTCTTCCAGTTGTTTCTATATTATATTTGAAGTATTGAGAACAATTCTTAAAAAAAATTATCTTGAACCGTTTAAGCGTGGTAGCCATTTTTGTTTTCCAATTTGCGCTGATTTTAGTGTTTGCAGCCATTTATGCCAATGCACATATTTCATAAATCGTTCATTCTAAAAGGTTAAAATAATAACCATTATAAATGTCTATTTTAAGTGATGTCCATATTTAACCTATTTTCGTCCCTTCCATAAGAAAACTTAACCTGAAATGGGGATATCAAAATTTAGAAAAATTCACTTTTTGAACATTTTTTTTCTTATAGAAGGAATGTTTTAAACCTCTTAATATTTTTTATGAGAATAGCTGTATATGGGTGCAACTACCCATCATGAAACAAATCCACACTATTTCAATTGTGAAACTTGTATCTAATTTTTACAAACTTCTGAAAACTTTTTTCCAAATTTTGGAATTTTCCGCCCTTGTATCTCTGATGGGGCTGGTGATAAAAATTTGTTTGCCCAACTTGTAGTGCTTTCGGAGTAGATTTATTAAAATAAAACATCAACTTGTAACTATATTGATCCTTTACAAAACCCTCAATTTTTATCATTGCTGCAACGGGAAAAATATGAGTTTTGTAAAGGACTTATATACTTATGAGTTTTTTTGACAATTTATGTCAAACGTTGGAGAGGGGGGGCGTTATTTTCAAGTTTCTGTCCCGGTTCAAAAAAATCGTAGATCCGGGGCTGTCGACATGTTGTATATTCAGAAAAAAATTTTTAAAAAAAAATCCAAAAAAAAATTTTAAAAACCTTACCCCCGCCCCTTAAGTATAATCAATGAAGTAGTAGAGTGAACCAAGTACAGGGTTTCTCTACCTTTTCTTAGTCAAGGCCCGGTAATATCTTGGGTAATTTTGTGCGGGCCGATCACGTATGACGATTATCAGTTTACTAAATTACATTTATATTTTTTAATATGAAATGTTTTCTGACCACTTGGCCGACCATGTAAATCGTATAAATGTTAACACTTTCTTAAAGCATTATCAAAATGTTCAAAAGCAATTATTTACCTTTAAAAATTTATACCTCTAAAAATATTAAGTTTATCCTGAAAAGTTATAGAACCTTTTTTATTTGTATTTCAATAAAGAATATAAAAAAATTGTCCGGTTGAAAAATAACAATTCCTTGCAATTGTTTAAACAATTTTGATGTAAATAATCTGGCAGGGGCAGCTCAATAGGGCAACTTGAAGAGTATCGCATAAAAAAAATTGAGGTGGAATAGTTTTCGGTACTCATGCGCCGATTCCTCCTGGACTAAAAATAAATTAAAAACTAGAAAATAAAAATTATTAAACATTGAAAATATTTAAAGTTTTAATTACTTTGTCAATTTCATCAAAAATACTATTCTTTTTACTTAACGCGTTTTCAGCCCTTTCGGCCATCAACAGAGTAAATTGATGAAAATAAAACGAAGAGAATTTATAGCTAAGAAGATGTGTAGGAGCGATGTAATATTATTGAAAGTAAATTGGGAAAACCGATAAATTTTTGTTTCGGAACAACTACACGTGCAAAGTTAAAAGCAATCGAAAAACCAGTTTGTAGATTACCGACATGGTAGTTATTTTACCTAATATTGTGACTGTTCCAATGACTTGTTTATGAATAAATTAAACTAGGAGTGTCCAAAAATTATTGAAAGCTTGATGTAATTATAGTGGACTTTCTTAAGGTAGGGGAAGGTCGCCCAAAGCGGGTAAGCTAAGATTAAACGCCCAAAAAAGTGACTTTTGACCTCGATAAGCAGATCAGTAGTAGGAATATGGGGTTTTTGGAGCCTCCATCCTTCCATCCGACTTTTTGAGCGACCTCGGATGGAGGCAAAACTACCGAGGCGGTTCTAGAAGCCTCCGGCGGTGGGTGGAGCAAAATTTTTTTCTAGCCTAGCGGAACTTGATCCAACCTAACGACATCTAGTGAAATTTTTTCTAACCTAACAGAACCCAATGGAACTTGACCTAACCTAACGAAACCTAAGCGAACTTAGCTTAACCTAACAAAAGTTTTTTCTAACCTAAGAACTGAAAAATTCCCTAACAGATGGCGCAGCCACCTTCGAGCCAGTGAATTCGCTACTAGATGGCGCAGCCACCTTCGAGCCTGTGAATTCGCTACTAGATGGCGTTGCTAGTCTGGATTCCTGTGTGTAAGTTTGAAAAATTGTCAATAGATTGCATCGAAAACCTTTTTTTTGATAGTTAAACTAGCCATTAAAAGATGGCCTTGCTTTCATAATTTTATAATATTTTTATCTGAAAACAGGCTTAAATTGTCAGCTGACGTCACTAAAGGTAAACTGATATCAAACAGCGAAGATTTCTCTCTAATATGCAAAAATGAATTTTATCATATGATTGTATATTTTTATCTGAAAACAGGTTTATACAGGTTTTCCTCTAAACAAAAACACATTTTTTTATTTTTAATTTTTAATTTTTATTTTTTTATTAAATAAAAACAAATTTTTTTATTTTTTATTTTTTTTTTATTTTTTCTTATTTTAATAAATTTATTTTAAAAGAAATATTTTACAGTAAAAATGTTTAAATGTTATTACAATAATATTTGTATATGGATATGACATTTTCCATGGCGCAAGTTGCTCCGGAATGATAGCCGCATTGAGGACTAGTGTATGTTGATGTTATGATTCTCAACTTAGGGCAAATTGTTATTTCTTCAAAGTTCATTATGGGCGCTGACGGTAGTAGTCGTTTCAAATAGCGTACTTTTTCTTCTCCCTTCGCATAGATGATGCGAGTTCCGTGTAGATTGTTTATTAAAATGTATTGTAGTTCCTCGTATTCAATATGTCCATCCATCCAGGCGAACCCATGATGGTTTTTCCGTAACCAGCGAGCTGTGCGTTGATCCTTTTCACTTAATCCGCAAAACGGTATTGGTGATTTGAAAATATAGTGTTGTAGTATATAATCTTCACCACAATTTTCTTCGGAAGAATCGAATTTCAACAGAGCTAATTCCTTTATGTAGAATTTCCCATTTATTGAATTTGGAAATCCTTGGAAGTCAACAATTGCTGCGTCGGTCTTCATTGTGCGTTGTCTAGAGCGAAACTGGCTGATTTATAGTCGGATTGCGATGCTTTTATACATTTTTTGTAACAATATTCGTCAATGGATTATATTGAACCACACGGTCATGTAGTAGAAGACAGAATGCTGATGTATTCTCCGACACCTCCTTCAACGTTTTAAATTCAATTCGAATATCCGCCGGTCAACTTTTCAATGATTCGTTATCGTGTTATTTTATTGTGTAAAATCAATTAGTTTGTCGACCCCGAGTTGGTGTAGTGGTTAGCAACTCCGTTCTTATCTGGTAGATTGTGAGTTCGAAACCAACCGGGGGAGATTCGTCATCTACATTACTACGCCGCTCATTAGTTTATCGTAGAATTGTTGGTATTTCAGAGTTTTCAACGAGTTGTTTAATAATTTCCTCTCGACGCTTCGCTTTACTTAGTTCTCTTAATTCTGCGTTAGAACATTGAAGAAGATTGATGTAATGATCCGTAAATTACATACAACAGAAATATTCCGATATTTCAATATTTCCAATATTTCGTCTATAATTGAACTTGAAAAGTCTACAAACCACCTCTATAAATTCAATGGTGTTTGTTGAATAATTTTTTACTATTTTAATACACAAGTCGACCAATTGGTGATCTTTGATTCCTCACAGAACACTTTCTTGCATATGCACAAATTTTTAATATAATTATAAATTTTACAAGTTAAAAAAGTGATCATTGTGTACCTATTTTTGTTTAAAACTATACTTAATAAAATAAATTTAAAGAAAAAAACCGATCTTTTGATTTACACCGATCCCCTAAAAAGAAATCAAACTAATTTTTGATATTATACCTTAAACTTGATGTATATATAAAAATTCCATTTACAATTATGGTACATCATATATACTCGTAAATTTTACAAAAATGTATCACTCTGTACATTTTTTTTTTTTTTAAATCTGTATGCATATTCTTTGATGTTATTTAATCAGCTAAATCTTTAATCAACTAAATCAGCTAAAATTGTTACATACTTACGTTATAAATATCTAAGTGTGTATTTTTCTTTTAAATATATAACTTATAAATACTCATGATTACTTTATTATAACTGTAATCACGCGATATCATGTTATAAAATACATAAGAATTTACTCATTTAATGTAAAAATATTTGGTCATCAACAATTAAATAAAAACGAATTTTTTTAAAATATATATATAGTAATATAATATTTCGCATATATACAGTACTCTGTTAAAAGTATGGGTTTCTACACCGTTAAAAACATATATTTTACAATATCAATATATTGTAAAAAATCATATTTCTTAATATTTTTAAAACTGAATATGTAATATCAAGAATTTAAAACAGTTTTGAAACATTAATTTCTCCTCATAATATTTTTTTAGTCTTAAATTAATAGCACAATGTTCCATATATTTTAAGAAACGAGTTCAGTTCAGCTATTCGTAAACACGTTGCAATCGTAATACTGTTAAGCTATGCATAGTTGTGAATTTTGTGGTAAGAAATTTTCGCGGAAGTTTAATCTCTCGCGTCATTTAAGAACTAAACATAATTCGTCTGAGAATGATAAAAAAAATGATGACAATGGAATAAGTCAATTTGAAAATTCCACGAATCGGTCAGTAAATAATGGGACATACGTGAACAGAGCGGAGAAGAGGAGACTTTCAATACAAAGTGAATCGTCAAAATCGAATGATGAAGATGATGATGATGGTGAAACCAATTATAGCTTTGAAGCAAGAAATGAAGAAAAGGAAGATAAAACACCAGTATTTCAAAATCAGCAGGAAGATGATACAGATCTATCTACAAGAAACTTGAATACTTTTAATCAAAGTATGATGGCTGCAGCAGAAGCAATCAGACGTAAATTCCACGCTTTAAAAAACTCGCATAATATTCTACAATCGGCGAATGATGAAGATAATCGATCTGATGAACAAAAGCATTTACCATCGCCTGATAACTACAAAGAAACAAGTTTTACTCCAAAGATGGCTGGTCTCTTACAAACTGCTCTAGACATATTAATGGTCAAAGAGCTTCAGAACGCATGCGCAAAGGATGAAGAACAAGAAAATAAAAATTCAGGAGAAAAGGAACAACCTTCGACATCTAACTCAACAAATGGCGGAGCTAAACGTTTCAAATATGATGATGAAAATGCTAACCTTCATAATGGCCATTCGAAACCTGTTGATGAAGAAGAAGAATATTTTGATGACCCGAACCATTTAGTTGATGAACTAAGAAGTTTAGCGACTCAGACGCAAATTGGAGAAGAAATGGTTAATACTGTGTGCAATTTAATGGAAAGGAGTCATATTATAAATCCCAGCTTCGCGGATTATATCGAAAACGAGAAAAAACTAAGCCATTTTAATAATTTAAAGGAAAGTGACATTGGAAAGCGGATTATCTCAATAACTAGGGAATTGGAAAAGCATGATATTATTGAGCCAGTGTTAAAGTATATATCAAATGATGAAAAAACATCTGCTAGCGATAGCGAAGATACTGCGAGCGAAGGAGAAGCTGACGATGACGAGAATACAGTCGCCAACGATGGTGATGAAAAAATTTCGGGTGAAGGGTTATACTTAAGGCCCTATAGGAGATATTAAAATAAGCTATCGGCATTTAACAACTTATTAAATGCCGATAGCTATATGTTAATTATTTTAAAATTATGTGAGTGTTGTTATTTCTTACATACCACAGTCCTTAAGCAATTTTAGTAATTCGTTAAAAAAGATCACCGAAATGATTGTTCTTACAACGAACTATGTAATGTGTATTTTCTAAGCTATTAAAATAGGTAATGTTTTTGCTTGCTCCTGAATATAGGCAATTAAATCGCATTGTCCTATTAACATTCTGATGCGATAGAACATATGTGTAAACTATGTAATTCTTGCCAATAAGTATTCACCCATATTATTAATGATTTGCTAATTTGAAGTATCGTTTGAACAGTAATGATCTAAAACTGCTGTGCAGGAAAGGGTTAATTAATTGAATGCAGCTTAACTCCGGAAAAAAAAATAAAATTTCGTAATCCAAAATTAAAGTTTTCATCCGCTCTTTAAAAATTATGAGAGTTATTTACTGTCCACCCTATATATAAGCATTTATTCTTATGATATAAAACTACATTTTCAATTCGTTTGCTTAGAAATATTTGTCTGTGACTGATAATTTTTAGGTGTTTTTACAAAATTAAACTGCAAAAAATAGTTTAAATGTATTTCACTGTCTATAAAATCATAAATTTTTTTTCTCTATCATCAATAAATTAACAAACAAAAAATACTTATTCAATACCTACCTAGCTTGCTATAACTATTGTTTATGGTAGAAAATATTGCGGGGAATATATAAACATAATAAGTTTCAGCGAAGTAAGAACATACAAATTTAACATGGGAAAAAATTGTTGAGATCAGAGCATGCTTGTCTTTTATGGGTATCGTTTTATATAGGCATCGATAGTTACTAAAATTTTCTTTAATTGCAAAAAAGGTAAATTTGAAAACAAAACAATAGGTGCCTAATTTTCTACTAAGCAGTACTATTTGTTAATAAATATTTCAACATTAGATTAATATTTATTTATAGTTATCTTAATAAATTTACTGCTATTGTCTTTTATTGACTTCTGAATATTATTTTGACGCGATATTATTTAAAATTTTGCTAAATTTTTTAATAAATAAAACACATTTTTATAAATTATAATAATATACAATATATTGGAGTATGATAATATGAGAAAAAAAACGCTTATTTAGCATTGATAAAATAATTTCGTATTTAAGATGAATTGCTATTACTACCGTCTTTCACAAAACTAGGGGTCACTTAATACCTATAGATATATTTAACTAATTTTTTAACAATAGCAAGTAATAAATTTTTGATAAAAATAGCTATAAATTTTTAGATAAGTTATAAAATATTAAAAGAAAAATTTTCTTAAAATATATGGAACATTGTGCTATTAATTTAAGACTAAAAAAATATTATGAGGAGAAATTAATGTTTCAAAACTGTTTTAAATTCTTGATATTACATATTCAGTTTTAAAAATATTAAGAAATATGATTTTTTACAATATATTGATATTGTAAAATATATGTTTTTAACAGTGTAGAAACCCATACTTTTAACAGAGTACTGTATATATGCGAAATATTATATTACTATATATATATTTTAAAAAAATTCGTTTTTATTTAATTGTTGATGACCAAATATTTTTACATTAAATGAGTAAATTCTTATGTATTTTATAACATGATATCGCGTGATTACAGTTATAATAAAGTAATCATGAGTATTTACAAGTTATATATTTAAAAGAAAAATACACACTTAGATATTTATAACGTAAGTATGTAACAATTTTAGCTGATTTAGTTGATTAAAGATTTAGCTGATTAAATAACATCAAAGAATATGCACACAGATTTAAAAAAAAAAAAATGTACAGAGTGATACATTTTTGTAAAATTTACGAGTATATATGATGTACCATAATTGTAAATGGAATTTTTATATATACATCAAGTTTAAGGTATAATATCAAAAATTAGTTTGATTTCTTTTTAGGGTATCGGTGTAAATCAAAAGATCGGTTTTTTTCTTTAAATTTATTTTATTAAGTATAGTTTTAAACAAAAATAGGTACACAATGATCACTTTTTTAACTTGTAAAATTTATAATTATATTAAAAATTTGTGCATATGCAAGAAAGTGTTCTGTGAGGAATCAAAGATCACCAATTGGTCGACTTGTGTATTAAAATAGTAAAAAATTATTCAACAAACACCATTGAATTTATAGAGGTGGTTTGTAGACTTTTCAAGTTCAATTATAGACGAAATATTGGAAATATTGAAATATCGGAATATTTCTGTTGTATGTAATTTACGGATCATTACATCAATCTTCTTCAATGTTCTAACGCAGAATTAAGAGAACTAAGTAAAGCGAAGCGTCGAGAGGAAATTATTAAACAACTCGTTGAAAACTCTGAAATACCAACAATTCTACGATAAACTAATGAGCGGCGTAGTAATGTAGATGACGAATCTCCCCCGGTTGGTTTCGAACTCACAATCTACCAGATAAGAGCGGAGTTGCTAACCACTACACCAACTCGGGGTCGACAAACTAATTGATTTTACACAATAAATCACCAATACCGTTTTGCGGATTAAGTGAAAAGGATCAACGCACAGCTCGCTGGTTACGGAAAAACCATCATGGGTTCGCCTGGATGGATGGACATATTGAATACGAGGAACTACAATACATTTTAATAAACAATCTACACGGAACTCGCATCATCTATGCGAAGGGAGAAGAAAAAGTACGCTATTTGAAACGACTACTACCGTCAGCGCCCATAATGAACTTTGAAGAAATAACAATTTGCCCTAAGTTGAGAATCATAACATCAACATACACTAGTCCTCAATGCGGCTATCATTCCGGAGCAACTTGCGCCATGGAAAATGTCATATCCATATACAAATATTATTGTAATAACATTTAAACATTTTTACTGTAAAATATTTCTTTTAAAATAAATTTATTAAAATAAGAAAAAATAAAAAAAAAAATAAAAAATAAAAAAATTTGTTTTTATTTAATAAAAAAATAAAAATTAAAAATTAAAAATAAAAAAATGTGTTTTTGTTTAGAGGAAAACCTGTATAAACCTGTTTTCAGATAAAAATATACAATCATATGATAAAATTCATTTTTGCATATTAGAGAGAAATCTTCGCTGTTTGATATCAGTTTACCTTTAGTGACGTCAGCTGACAATTTAAGCCTGTTTTCAGATAAAAATATTATAAAATTATGAAAGCAAGGCCATCTTTTAATGGCTAGTTTAACTATCAAAAAAAAGGTTTTCGATGCAATCTATTGACAATTTTTCAAACTTACACACAGGAATCCAGACTAGCAACGCCATCTAGTAGCGAATTCACAGGCTCGAAGGTGGCTGCGCCATCTAGTAGCGAATTCACTGGCTCGAAGGTGGCTGCGCCATCTGTTAGGGAATTTTTCAGTTCTTAGGTTAGAAAAAACTTTTGTTAGGTTAAGCTAAGTTCGCTTAGGTTTCGTTATGTTAGGTCAAGTTCCATTGGGTTCTGTTAGGTTAGAAAAAATTTCACTAGATGTCGTTAGGTTGGATCAAGTTCCGCTAGGCTAGAAAAAAATTTTGCTCCACCCACCGCCGGAGGCTTCTAGAACCGCCTCGGTAGTTTTGCCTCCATCCGAGGTCGCTCAAAAAGTCGGATGGAGGGATGGAGGCTCCAAAAACCCCATATTCCTACTCAGATCTTTTTTATATTATCAGATAGATTAGTTATCGAACTTTAAAATGAAACTTCGTTTAAAAAATTTTTATACGATATTTATTTTTAGTAAAGAAAATACAAATTAACCTCTGCAAAAACTCGCTTTTCCCGTACAGGTGTCCTAAAACGGGTAATGCTCTTTGGGCAAAGTAGGTAAATACATAATATATTTAAATACTGTTATTATTTTTTAATATAAACTTTCTTAATGATAAAGAACAACAAAAATAATAAATAATAAAAAAAATGAAAAAAGACAAAAATAATCAATTCTTAACAATAAAATATAACTTTCTTTACAACCCTCACATTGGAGTATATTACTTCAGGTGGTTCCACACCAAAATCACCACAAACAAGGCAGAATTATTTTTTTAAAGCTTTTTCCCTCATTCCGTCGTAAAAAGAAGAATTTTTATTTTTTTCTCCTTCCAACAGTTTTTTTTCCATTAAGATGCTTCTATTTTGTCTACCCGCTTTGCCCCTACCTGCTATTCCCAAAACGGCTTAATTTTGTTAACTTAAAATAATTTCAAAATGAAAGCCAATACATGTCTATCTTCTTCTACATTAAAAGTCAAATGATGATAACATAATGCGGTAATACCAAAAAGATTACAAATAAAAAGGTTTGTGACTAGTCACAGAATATTTATCGTCAAAATTTTTAACAAAACCAACAAAAAAATTTGATGACGGTTAACTAGGACATTAAACGACACAAGCGTTCAAGTGCAATTGATTAATATTGGTTGATATTCGGTTAATCTCGGTATCCACACAACCTAACAAAAGCATTCGATACAACGAAATACAAGCGCTTACCCGCTTTAAGAGGGGTATCTGCTTTGGGTGACCTTTTCCTAAATTGAGTAAGATGCTTGGACTTTATTAAACAAATTTAAGTTTTTAAATATATTTTTCATTCATTTAGTAAGGTATTCGAATAAACTAACAAATAATCGTTTGATATAGGTGGGTATTCATCTATTCGAAACGAGTTTATAATAATCAATTCAAGTTACATTTAACTGATAATTCTCGGCACAAGAATATAATTATGAAATACTTACTCGGAAATATTCTGAACAAATATATATATATATATATATATATATATATATATATATATATATATATATATATATATATATATATATATATATATATATATATATATATATAATTAAATCTAATAAATCGAATCAAATCCAATTATATTGTTTGTTAAGACGTATCGACACAAGCAGGCTAACAAATCTTATTTTCATGTCAAATTACATTTCGTAGATATTGCCTTTTTTATCACTGATACCGTTAGTATACTGAAAGAGACAAAAGTAACCTTCGAAAATGATTTACGCACAGACTCGTAGCTACATACATATTTCTACTGTTGCCCATGCCAATGTCAATGTCCCAATGCTGCATACATATCCCTATATGGCGAAAAATATTATTACGAAATGTGTTGATATAGAGAAAGAAAAAATTTACAACATGAAAAAATAAAATATGAAATTCAATTCAATAATCTAATGGCAATATTTCGCATGAGATGGCACCATTGTATTTGACAGTTTTATTGAAGAACAATAATATCTTTTCTTTTGTATACCATTTTAAATATGTTGGTCGTGTTTCTTCGTCTACGTCTGTCTGTCGATCGATGTGTCCCCTATTTTCAACTCGTAACGGATTTTCCTTTAAAAAATAAAAATAAAAAGGAAAATAAAAATAAAATTGAAATAAAAGGAATTACTTGTTTTGTTCTGTTCCGTTAGCTGAACACGTTTTCGATGTTATAGGTGAATTCTATGAATTGTAAATTCTTTAACATTTTGCCAATAACTGATTAAAAAAAGTTTTTATTTTATTATTATTATTATTATTATTTTAGAAATTGTGGTTTTATTTTTAGTGTTTTCATTATTGTAACATTATCATAAAGAGAGTTTGACTTTGCGTATAACAATTTACCTTTAAAATTTTTAAGGTTTCAAAGCAATAAAATTCGGAACCCTTACAGTTTGATGCTGCTGTAATTTTTAAACTCTTGATCCAAAAAATCCGAAAAAAATTAGACGATATTGCTTTAGAAGAATTTCCAGTAAAAATTATTTCGGGTAACTTAAATCGACAACTTAAAAATTACAACGTTAGGAAAGAGAGACAGATTCAAAAAATCTGAAAAAATTACAGATAGTATTCCTTCATAGGGACTCAAAATCATTTCAGAACATTTTAACACATTGCTTGAAAAGTTGCAAACAGTTTTCTTTTTTTTTTTTTTTAACAGCAATGGTCAAATTACCATTTTCGTTTATATAATTATGTAAAGTAGAGTTAAAGTAAAATCACTCAGTTGAGTGATAGTGTTCGAGGTGAACCACCTCATTTATATATTATACAATTTTACTATAGGTATAGATAAATTTGTACCCAATATATATTACATTTTTCCAAAAGAAAAAGGAAATTTCAAACTTATGCTACTCTTTTAAAATTAATTTTATAAATAATTTTCTTGGCACAAGGCGAAGGATATTTTTCATTTTTTTTTTTTTGATATTGTATAAATAATCTTATACGAATTTTGTCCAGCTGACGACACAAATTTATTGTTTGAATCAATATAAAATATTTGGGTTATAATCAGATTTAATGGAACAGAAGTGTATCAAAGACCGTTTCAAATTTGCTTGCTTTGAAAATGAAAAAAATGTAGGATTACGAAAATAATATATATTTACTTTTCCTTTTCATCTAATGGAAACTAAATTCGATACAATTTTTTTTATGATAAATATAGGAAAAAACCGAAGTAATTTTCATGAGAAGTGTTCAAACAAATCAGTTCATTAGAATAAATTATTGTGCTGTGCGTGTAAATAAATCTTTTGCTTAGGTATCCGAATATAATGTTGTTAATTGTAATCGAATTTTTAAGAAATTTTACATTATAGCACTAATACTGAAAATCTCAGTTTTACTCTTCCAGAATGTTATTGAGAGTTGGTCGGCTCTTCTGAAGGAAGCAATTAAAATCATTTTGTGCAGTGTTAGTGTCGCAATTTTTACACTTCTTATAGTTAATACAGTATTTGGTAGAATTTTTAATTCCTTAGAGCTTAGACAAACTAATATTTATGTTGTTTACGAAATTTTAGAATATCCATTGCCACTTCGTCTGGTATTCTCAAACTACACTCTAATGTATAATATGTAACTATCCGCTAAAATTTTTAGTGTGTGTCTTAACTTGAACGATTACACTTGCTTGTTTCGGAAGATCTACGGCTTTGATTTTGTTCCGTCCAAGCAATACTGAAAACTAATTAAGTCGTTTTTAGTACTTAAACATGTTTACTGTAATTTAATTTTAGTTTTCCTTTATATGTAAGGGCGGTTGTACTGTTTAGGAAATCCAAACTAAAATGTGGGATGGAGGCCTAGCTACGTATACAAGTGTGATGCCGTTGAACTCATTGTCAGCTCGTTAAGTACAGTAAGATGGTACTAGAGTTTGACCTTGTTCGTTTCTGGAAGATATCAATGGAATTCTTTAAATAGAGTTTAATAATATACATTTTATGTCGCTAGTTAGTACTAATGTCTAACCTTAGTTATGACTAGAGATGAGCTAAACGGTTATTTTCTAATAACTGTTATTGCAATAACAGTTACTGAAAAATAACTGTTATTTATAACAGTTATAATAACTGGTATGGTATTTGGATATTTTAACATATTGTAAGATATTCGATATGCGTATAAACGGTTCTGTTAGTGAAATATGCACAGATCTATAATACTGACGGATAGTAAATAACATTTTTTGCTTTATTGTACTGCAATATCTGTTCAAATACTTGTCTATACAAGGATTTAGGCTTTATATACACAATATTAACAATTTTATGGATACAAAATTACAAATACAAATAGATAACTTTACAATAGACAATAGTTCATTTTTAAGGGTTTTTTAAATGTGCTACAATAGAAAATGTGTAACTTGCCTGGGGCGTTATTATTTTGAAATTCTCCGTAGGTGGTTAAAATAAATTACTGTGATCCTTGCTTTCAAATATATTCATATTGACCTATGTTATCGATATTTCCAAAGGAGTTATTTAAGTAACCAGTTAGGGGGTATTCCAGTTATTGAAGATAACTGTTACCTTTCTATACTAGTTATAAAATAACAGTTATCGATACATCGATCATCTCTAGTTATGACTTTTGTTTCTACCTATGATGGATGACCAAAGCAAATTGAACTAGTTCCACAATTTATCGATATAATATGACGTACTGATAGGCTGCACTGAGCAAGCGTTCGAGAGTTCAGCAATAACTTTATCCACATAACTAGATTCATTTTTCACTTTCTTACCTTCGGTCACCTAATCGAAATTACAATAAAAAAGAAATAACTTTAGAAAATGCTTTAAAATTTTCATATAATGTATGTTATTATGGCACCAAGCCCCATTTTTCGTCGGGTTGGCCCTGACATGAGACTGTGATAGTCAAGCAAACAGACGGATTGGCCTAATCGAACATTTTCCTCGTAAAACCATAAATGTTATCAATATTAATCAAAAATTTAGAAGTCATTCCCATAAAATCAAATGACTTCAATATTTAATAAGATGTGATATCCATTATTTCGTATTACTTATTATAATGTTACATTTAAAATGAAGTTTACGTCTCAGTACAGTATCAGTCTTCTAACTTCTCTTTTACGGAGATTTTAATTTATATCAAAACCATATTAAATCAGTGCTATCAGTTTGATAATGACACGGTTAGGATAATTTCATAAAATTGATTACCGCATACATGTGTAAGTTCGTAGTTCATTTTTTTTTTCATTCATTTACTTATTGTTCCTCCTTTTCTTACATAGAATAAGACATCGAAAAACAGAAAGAGAAGAAAAATACGAACATAAAATTGTATATATGTATGTATATTTTCGTATTCAATAAAACTGTCTAAACCAAATGTGTACATCAAAAAATATTGTACAAAGATATTGAATTCTCTCATCTCCAGTCCTCTCATTTAGTTTCAACGAGTTTTCTTCTTCAAATCGAAGAACGAACGAAGTAGAAAACTTCTCACTATGTCGCAGTTAAAGTGCTAAGTTTCGAACTGAACGATCGAACTACAAGTTCATAATGTATTACAGTGAATAAATTTATATAGTATTTTTGATAACATGGGTACAGTTTCACTGATTGTTCTAATAACCTATTATACATCGTGGTTAATCATTGACAATATGTTAAGCATTTGAAGGTTGCAGGAAAGTTCACCGACTGCAATTCACCGATAGAAAGTTTACATATAACAATTCACCGAAAATTCACCTACTCTACGATTATGATTTCTGATTACAATAGAAAATACTCTAGAGAGTTCATAAAATCACGAAATATATTTTTTCTACTCCTACTATTAAAAGTAACATTTTGCACGCGGCTAACTATATGTAAAAATTAACAATTGCCCACACTGTGCGGGCAATTATTATAATAGCCATGGGAAATTATTTCGCACGGCTTAATATAATAAAAAAGTTGGCTATGTCTTTGATTTAATATATAATGTATATAAACAAGTCTAAAAATATGCATATGTATGTTGATTATTTATTATTGTTTCCATAGTTTCAAACTATACTTTGGCAAAAATTTGAACATCTTACCACTGACATAAATTTAAAAATTTTTTATTACTTATTTAAATTACTTAAATTTTATTTTAATTATTTATGTTAAATTTTACGCAAAAAATGTGCTCGCAATAAAAGTATAGTGCAAAATACGTGGGAAAAGCTTATTTCTCACTCATATGGATTGTTGTACTCGCCCTGCGGGCTCGCGCAACAAACTCATATTCGTGAGAAATAAGCCTCTATTCCCACTTATTGTACAATATACTATTACCCATAGATTCCTCACTTGTTTCAATAAATCATTTGCTTCAACCGTTGGGTAATAATTTAGAATAAAAACAAAATTTATGGTCCGATATTCTTAAATATTCGGCGTAATAGGGGATTAGTAAAAAAAAATACAAGGACTCGATACCAATATTGAAGAGGTTGAGAAAGTTCAAACCATTATTTATTGGCTATAATATCAAAACTATTGATCCAATTTTAATGATTTTTGTTTTTAAATGTACCTTATTGCTGCGGATAAGTTAAAAAAAGTACCAGAACTGGATACCAATATTGAAATGGCTGGGAAACTGTCACTAAATCTGACAAATTCATATACTAATAGAGTAAGTAAGTAGATGTGAAAACACCATCGAGATTTCATTTTCGGGCAAAGGGTAATTGTTTAGATTACCTGAAATTTGGCCGAAATTGAGTTTCAATAATGTTTCCCCGGACACTTATTTCTATCAATATATGAATTTTTCAGATTCAGCAAAAGCTTTCCAGCGTTTTCAGTATTGGTGTCGAGTTCTAGTATTTTTTTAAAATTTATCCAGAAAAACCAGTTATTATTTTTTTTTGTTAAGATACTTTAGCAATTGAAAGTTAAACTAAAAATGTTGAAATGTTAGAAAACCTGCCAATCGAGAAGCAATAAATGTTGAAAAATTTTCTGTATATGGAAAAAAAAAACTGACGCAAAAATATTTGAATGAGGGAATATCCATTTTGTTCTTAAGAAGGATATAGCCGCGACATGGGTTTTGTGAACCAAATAATGACTGCGTTGAAATGTTAGAAAACCTGTCAATCGAGAACAAATAAATGTTGAAAAAATTTCTGTATATGGAAAAAAACTGACGCAAAAATATTTGAATGAAAGAATATCCATTTTGTTCTTAAGAAGGATATAGCCGCAACATGGGTTTTGTGAACCAAATAATGACTGCTTTTATTTGAGATTGAGACCGACAACTACCTTGCTCCAATTGCTCCAAAACTATAATTCCTCGCAACTTTTAGAAACATCAAATTACTTTCTTGCTTCCATCTTGAACAAAATACCCTGTATAAAACAATATTGAAACAAGCAACGTATGTACAAATAAAATTTACTACATGCATTACGAGTATACGAAATATAGTAAGTAGTCTCGTTCAGTTTTAACCATACGGCACGGTGTGCGGCACACGTCGTTACATTACATCCTACTATAATACATACACGGCCGCACCATTAGAGCACATACTACATAATAATGTACAATATGTTCGATTTTAATTCGTGTGTGCATTGGCTGGCCAAGCGATCTAAATAAAAAAATCAATAGACTTTCGGAAAACTTTTCTATAAATAATTATGTTGTTACATTTGCAAAGAGACGTCGAACAAAACAAAACAAAAATACCAAGAGCGAAGACTGCCACACTTTTCTTTAGATTCACCGTTTCATTCCATTCCATTCCACCGTTCACGTTGATGGTAGGTATACTATTTTTCCGTTTTCCCTTTTCGCCGTCTATTTTTGTTTTTCCACCCATTCATTTGTTTGTTTGTTTGTTGAAATTGAATTGAATTGAATTCGGCCATGTTTTTTTCAAACAAGAATATTATAGGGGAAATATGATCAACAAATAATAGTATATTGTACAATAAGCCTCTTTTCCCACTTATTGTACAATATACTTTTTCTACGAGCACATTTTTCGTCGTAAAATTATTACTGCATACCAACTAAATTCTGTAATAAAACTAAACTAGCTCCTAACAATATCGGTTATCAGTGTTTGAATAAAAATTTTTCCCTCCGAAACTATCCGAAATACGAAGTTTTTACAAGAGCGAAAAAATGAAGAAAATTAACAAATTTTCCTCTTCAAAAAAATCTTAAAGCCATATCATCATCCTTAAAAAATTTCTGAACAAATTTATCTAGGGGCGGGGGTAGTTATAACCCTTCTCCAATTTTGTTTGGGTTGTTTTGGTTTACTGAAAGTAGTGGCATTCTAGGAAATGCGTAGGTACCAAATTTCATTAAAATTGGTTCACGCATTTCTCAACAGCATACAAAAATTTGATTTTTTAAGTAAACTTTGAACTCCTCTCACGCATAAACGGTGCATTTTGGCGCATGGGTAAGTTGGGTCCAAACGTCGTTTTCTGACCTTTAGAATACGTGGTAGCTCCAATGTCGCCCGAGTTTTGGGACAGCTTGTATATTTTTAAGTCAATGTGGACCTCTGAACAAATAAACCAAGCTTTGTGAGTGAATGTATTATGTATGTTTAACTACGTCTTTTTCAGGAGCAACGAATTCGATCGGAATGACTCTTTTCGTATTGATTTAGACATCTTAAAACTTGGGAAATTGATTTAGACGTCTTGAAACTCTATCAAAATCGGTTCAGTATAGTTTAAGAGATATACAAACTTTACTCTTACTAGTGGTCTCTTTTTGTATGTTCGGTCATAACTCGGGATATGACGGATATTACCTTGGTAAATTACTTTTCGGTGGTCGACTGATCACGTTTACAAAAGCTGCAAGACCTTAAAAGAAAAAAATAAAACTTTTTAAGAAAAAACTCACTTCAATATGATAAAAAACATTAGAAAGTATGAAAAAATAATTAAACTAGCAACAATTTGATGTTGGTACCAAGCCAACGTTAGTAGTTGAGGCTTTATAGTAACTTTAATTATAGTTCAGTTAGTTTGGCCCAAATTTCAAAAACTATTAGTTTAATTAATATTTTATACTTTTCAGTGATTTTACTGTTTTGAAGTCGGTTTGATTTTTTTCCTTAAGTAGATTTTAATATTTAGTAGGAACCTCGAATCTCTAATCTATGCGAAAGTTTACTCGAGTCAAAAGAGCCAAGGCCCGTTTTACACTATAGTGTCGTCCTCGATACGCTCTTGGTCCAGTCTTGTTCTGGTAAAATGTTGTTATATTTACATTACAGCGTCGTTTGTTCTTCGTTTTGCATCCGCACTTTAATGTCGCTCCTGATGTACTGTCGGTTTACTTTCGCTTCAATAAAATCGTCTCTTCGTATAATTGAATGGTAATGGAGTAAAGTAGGATGAAAGAAGTATTCACACTCTCGGTAAAAGACCATAACAATTTCAGACCTGATTTCATTACTATAAAGTATTCTCTGGAATGTATCGGTATAGTGGACTGCGATCGGAACCGTAATTGGAATGCAGGGGTAGTATGAATACATTTATTGCAAGAATATTTTATCGAACTGAAAACGATCCGGAAGCTTTCCGAGAGTGGCACTATCGTTTGGAACGAATGGACCTAAAGCAATATTTGATATTACCCTTTAATAAATATTATATCCATATTTCCTCTACATGTATATTTGAATATCTTGAAAAAGTTTCTTTGTTTCTTTGTTAGTGGAACAATAAATAAGTATATGTAATTGTAAAACTAATTGAATTTTGATTTTTTGAATGTAACAAACAGAAATGGAAAAGTTTTTATGTTTTTTTCGTTTTTTGTTTGATTTTGCAGCTGTAAGAATATACCTAATGCAAAGTTTTCCACGAAACGGATGTAAATTAATGATATTTTTTCTGATTGTTTTATTCAAAAAATCGCACGATATTATAAATGTAAATGTACGAATTTAAAACACGTTTACATCTTACATTTACTCTTGCGTGGTAAAATGAATTTAAATTGGTATTATTCAATTTTACATTTTCTATTTAGTTTTAAAAGTAGGTATATTTAAGTTGATTTTTTAGGAATTCGACAAAAGAAAATTTATGGAAGATGCTTGAAGATAAAAATAATGTATAACTACTACGTACAGGCAAGCTCAACAAGAGGGGGCAGGCGGGGTTGCAGTGACGGGATTCGGACCTGATAAGGGGGTCCGGGACAAAATAATTTATTTGCTCGTCACCTAAAAAAATATGGTTTACTCGCCATTTTTCTCCACGGTTTTATGTATAGGTAAGGGGCAATTCTTTTACAATTGAGCCAAGCTGGTCATTTAAGCTATAATATGTAAAGCGAAAAGTTTGCCTATTTGATCTAATTTCTCGAATCACACGTCTGATTCCCAAAGTAATTTTGTTGTAAAAATATTCATACTCAGACTGGACTCATATTAGGCTGGACCCGGTAAAAAGAAAATGAGATTCAAAGGGTATTGCCAAGTCTGTATGGGCAATGTGCCCCCAATATTAACTCATAGTAACGGGTGTACTAACCACAAACCAATGAACACTATTATATTATATAACTAGACGGAGAGTAAAGCTAGTTTAAAGGCAATTTCTTTGAGGCAAGTAACGGGATGAAACGGGTGAGATTTAAGGAATATAATGTATTGTCCATTTTTCAGCAAATAGGACTATAATTATTGCAGGACATAATTTTAAAACGAATACCACTTTTTTTCTTTCAAATTTTTGCAGTTTCTTCTCAAAAAAATTAAATTTTACTATAGATATTATATTTTGATATTATTTTAAAACGTTACTTCAGATACCACCGGTTATTGCATTGATTACTATATTATATGTGGGTGCCTTATTTATACATTCATACAGTAAGTCTATATAGCATTCCTTGGGCTGTGGTATGACGAGGTTAAGAAATTGATATCTACAGCCTTTCCGACCAAAACCGAGTAATTACAAAGATAACTAAAAATATCAAAAAATCATTTTCATTTTTTTTTTTTTTGGTAACTACTCAACATAGCAAAGTAATTCCAAATCGACCTGAAAGCAAATACTATCGAGAATACTAGACATATTTTTTAACGTCCCAGCCCTTGTTAGTAAGGATAATAACATGGATTAAATCCAATCCAATGTTATTTCTATAGGGTTCCTATTGAGTGACTACTTCCAAAAAAATGCAGTAACTGTATCTTAATGTACTTTATTATCATACAAAGTTCCATCTAAATTCAAGTGGTGCAACATAATAGAAAATTATTTTTTTCTTCTAGCTTGTCGAACAGCTCCTCCAGTAGATCCAACTCTGGAATTAAACAGGTTAATCGATAGCTTTTTAAAAATAAAGTGTCTAACAAAATGTTTTTTTTCTACCTTCTATAGTTTTCGAGATAATCTAGGGAAATCGAAAAACGGTATAATCAGGTACAAGGGATCTGCCCCTGAAAAAAAACTATGTTGTCATTTAGGTACCATTGTAGGTACCTCATATGTATAACTTCCGTAGACGAAAACGAAGCAGTTATGGCAAAACTATTTTCAATTTTCATTAATTTATTCTTTTCGTTTAAATTTGTTGTTGCAAATTGTTTGCGAATCACGCTTGCATATTTTCTTAATCAAATAAATTGTTTATATATGAAATTACCAGCATACTAGACAATTTATAGAGCTTATAAAAAATTGTAGTGTAATAAAAATGGAGCTTATAAATGAAAAAATCCAGACCATTACTGTATTTGTAAGTAAAATGAACTTTAGTCGCTATTATGCAGTTAAAATAACCATACACTCCCCAGCAGTACTTTGCTAAACTGTATATACATACACGAGTACATATATTACATTTCTGCGTTATAAAACGTTGTAACTTACCATTTTGTTATAAAACATGCATGATTGTCCATTAGACAAACATAACATAAAACCATATTATGCTTTTAATTTATAGGCACTTTCATATTTGGTCGGGGCATCGTAAATAAATGTATATACATTGCAGATAATATGTACTTACAGAATAGTTTAAGCTTTGATATTTTATTGATATAGCTGTTGACTTAATAGCAAATTTAATGTTCGTAGAAAAATTTTGCTTCTCAATTGAGGTAACTGAGTGAGTTTGATCATTTATGTTGAATTAAGATTTTTAGATTTTGTCCAGACCTAGTATAGTTTGATAGCCGTTTGATCGTAATGAGTAATGCAATCAATATAAAACAAACTGTAAGTATAGGTACTATATATTATAATACGTGATCTGAGGTACTCAAATTTTTTTTTTAAGTGGCCACGAAGACGCATTTTTGCGAAGAGATTCATTGTGGGCAACATAAATTTCAAAAAGCAACCAAAACAAATTTTTTTTTAATAATTTCATTAATTTTACGAAAACGGTACACAAGATTGTTAAAAAATATTAACTTACGGATAAGTGGCACTAGTGCGAAAAACAGTATTGAAAATCAATGATAAAATCAACTCTAATTTGTTTGTAAAAAAATTAAATGGCCAACCAATTTCAAAAATCGTATGTATCGCTTCAGATAATCTATCCAAGAAGCTGCAGATAGAATTTTAAGTTAATCGTATGAAAATTGCTGGAGTTATCTTGTCCATCGTTTTAGAAAACATAGCTTCGAGAAAAGTGCATGAGACAATTCAAAACGTGTTTATCGTTTTGTGTGTTTATAACTATCAGTAACGTCCTCTGTGAGTTATTTATGGAAACATGACTGACTTGTGATGAACGAAACTTGACTCGAAACTTCTACGCGCAGCGGGGCAGTATTTTTGAACATTTTGAACCACTCGAAGTTGTTTCGGAAGTCCGATTCAAAATATTTACACAGTTATTGAGTCATATGCCTTCTAAATATCCTTCTAAAGACGTCAATACATCATTTAAGCCAATAATAAAAAATTGGGGCTTAATCTGAATTGCACTAAAAATCTATTTTAGGTAAGTAGCTAAAAATATAATTATGTCAGAAGAATATATGTATGTCTAAAAAAACTAACAAACGGTGACCGGTTAAAAAATGGAAACAAATGCAGGAAATCAAGATTTAGACCGTGTTCAGACCGACTGCGACTGTTAAGGAGGGAGTTCACGCCAGAAACGGCTAATTTTTTTCGAACATCGTTTTTTGTTTTTATTTTGTTCTGTGGTTCTTTACAAACACGGTGATATATAAAACATGGCCAAAAAAATATTTTTTTCTAGTAGAAAAAAATATTTATTTGTGAGCCGCTGCACAGCCACGTTGCTGCTCCTTTGCAGACAACACTCGCCCCCCTCTCCTCGCGATTTGTTCAGTTATATTTAGTTCTGGCGTGTACCTGAATTATAGTATGCACTGAGATAATGTTCTTTTATTTGTATGCCTTCGTAGACGTTTTAATAAACAGTGAGTAAACGGCTTCTTTTGTTATTATTTTTGTTTTTTACCGTTTCCCGAAAGTTGTGTTTTGCTCGACAAGGAAAATCATATCTCAAGTTCTAGAAAAGATAGAGACTTAATTTTTTGTTTATTTTGTTCATAAACATATTGCGCATAAAGTGGAGTATGCTTTTTCCATTTGAACAATTGTAACTATTTTTAAACATTTTTTTAAAATAAAAAATTCGGTTTTATAATTTTTAGAAGTTTGGGATTACAATTTTATAGTTAATTTTTAAAATTAGCTGAAACCCATACTCAGATTTATGAACAGGTCCATTAGGAATAAAATTATGAAAAAATATTTAAAAAATATTCTTTTTTTTGAGATATGCCGTTCCTTGTTAATGCTTAAAAACTTGTGAAAAAAGGCCCCCTTCCCTCACTGGAAAGAGTAATGAATGTTACAAAAACAAAATTTTCGATTTGAAATCCTCCCTAATTTGAAAAAAAATTTCAACAAGCAAAATAATCATAAATAAAAAAGTTGCTTTTTTATTTGAACTCCCCTCTTAAGTGTTTAGTATTAAGTGATGAGTAGCACAGACCATGCTATAAAAATACACAATAATTTATTGCAAGCTAATTATCTCTGTTTTTTAACACACCTATAAACATTTTCATATTTTTTTACTCTTCTACTTATGCCTATGCGTTCTTCTTACTACTAATGCATTTTACTTATTACCAAAGTATTCTACTTGCTGCTAATCACTTAACACTAAACACTTAATAGTCGGTCTGAATACGGTCTTAAAAAAATGAGAGAGATATTTTTGCTGTGTTATATGTTCCTGTGTTGCTGTGTTATATTTTGTTTTTTTTATTTAGAAAATAACACTTACTTTCTTTAAACTGAACGAAAATTGACTTTTTTATTTAAAATTTGAAATGAAATTTTACCGGACAAAAACAATTACATGGATACTTAGAAAACTTGAAAACTTGTTCTCACTTCCGTATTTACAGAAATACGAATAAAAATAGAAGTTGAGTTTGAATAAAAATTAAAATAACTGAGCAAAAAGATTCGCATAATAACAACGCAAGAGACGAACAGAAGTACAAAACTCACCCTATCATAAAGAAATGATATACACTTGTAATCAAAATAACGTTGCCACTAACAGAAAAAAACTCAGAACCATCGCTGTGATAAAAAATCATTGTGAAATTTAACATATGCAGAAGCACTAGACGCCTCAATTGCTACCTTTGAAATTACAAAATTTCGCTATATAGTCAATAATTCAAAAAATATTTTTCTTCCGATAATCTTCTACTGATAAAAACTATGGTATTTTGTCTATGAACATTCGTGTAGCACCTTCTAATTTTGAATTAAAATATTTTCTTAGAATTTTTCTGTAACTACAGAAAAATTCTAAGAACTACTTCGTTTTCGAGTTATGACCACGGATTTCTGTTTTTCTTATGGAATATCAAATAGATACTGTATTAGTTAAACGACAATTTTTCTCCCTTTTCTATCGATATGCCATATAATATTATTATATCTACCTCGAAAAGTAACTTCGAAAAACGAAAAAAAAAATTTATATAAATATATAAACTTTAATCAAACATATACGAGAAATATTAGGTATATATTATTTTGTAATTCCACAGTTTTTTTCTTTTATTTATCTACTTTTAACTTCCCATTGGAAGTAATTGTAATGGGTCCGATTTTACGAATCGCTAATTTGGATATATCTTCACGTTTCAAAGTCACTAGAATCCGAATCCATTGTTTTTAGCGTGATGTCTGTGTGTACGTTCGTTAGTTCCTTCGTTCGTAAATTTTTTTTCGTCTCGCATATCTCGAGAACAAATGCTGATATCAACTCCGGACTAATTTCATTAGATGAGTAATTAAAAAATGAAGACCGGGTAAAGTTTTCAGGAAATTCGGATTAGCGGTTTGTTTTTTGTGATAAAAGAACGGAATTTTACTTTATTAACATAACATAGATTATATGGATTTTTTACCATGTCTTTATTATATAATGGCCTAAAAACCTTCCGTGATGTTAAAAACGCCAGTAAATTATTCTAAATTTAAAAAAAAATAAAAACTAAACGGAAAAACAAAATAAGAAACTTTTTGTGAAATATTTTTTGTTTCGCGTATTTTGAGAACAAATGATGTTATCATTTATTTGATAAGGGGGCCCAGGGGAGGAGTCCCCTGAATTAAAAAAAAATTATTCATGTGCAATAGTCATTAAGGACATCCAATGGAGTTGACAGTGTGGGTAGCACTGTCTCTCCAAATTTTTGTTTCTATTTTTAGTTTTTCGTTTTTCTTTTTTTTTTTTATACAAATATTTTGCCAATGTAACATTTCTTCTCTCCGCAGCTGTATAGAAATGGAAGGAACAGGACTGTACATGTATGTAGAGGACTGATTGTGAGTGTTGAAACTAAAAACAGCAGCGTACATTAAATTATATTTTATATATAGAAATGCATTAACTAACGAAATGGAAAATCTGTGTTAGTCATTTGTCGTGTTGAAACAACCGCACGGCTTTGTTATCCGTTAAAAATTACATTACGATAGTATAACACGATTGTTATTATAACGTTTTTGTTGTTCGCTTACTATGTGCTTTATTTATTTTTCCCAGCTTTATTTTACATTTTTTCTCTTTTTTTTTTGTAAATAATAGTGAAAATTTTGTTATACTATCATAATAGGACTAGATATTAACAAGATAAGTAGTTGGTGATAAATTATATGAAAATATTATATTAACACCATCACCGTGACAAATTATAATTAGAAAACGCCCAACTGGTACAACATTTTGACAGCTAGTACACTTTATATCGAATTGTTGACGTCGTACGACGTGGCGTGTGAGTTAGTAAGTTTCACTTGACGTCTTATGACGTCAATGATTGTCAAGGTGTTAAAACATCAGTAAGTGTCTACATATAATATTATGGAAGTTCCTTAATAATCTTAAAATAATTCTTGGGAAATTTGAATCGTCATAATAAAAGATTATGGAGACTGACACTATCTGACAAATGCCTAAATGCGGTACGGCCAGTTATAATACGGGATGATTGTTCTGATAAAATAACTCCGTCAATTTAAATAAAACATTTGGAATAATTTCTTATGCGGTTAAAATATTATCCATGTGGTTATTTGTCAATTTATTGGTGGAATGTTAGTAAACGAAAATTTTATAATTTTTCCAGGTTTTCTATGAAATCAATAATCGAATAAGAAATAAAATCCTCATTCAAATCCACATTCGACCTAAAATTCCGAAAAATATATCCGCAATCATTTTTTGTAATATATTTAGAAGTTTTTCAGATACACTGAGAAAAAAATACAGTAATTTTTACTGAAATTTCTGGTAAAAAATTACTGAGCTCTCTGATAATGCGGACATAAGTGACAGGCTAAGCAAAAAGTACGATAATTTATAGTAAAAATTTTAAATTACCCTATAGCTCAGTAAAAATTACCGTATTATTTATAAATAAGGTTTTTTTTAATTTATTAATAAATAATTGAATTAAAATAGTTTAAAAGGATATTGATAGAAGGGTAAGCATTAAAATCAAATTATTAATATAGAAAAAATTTTTTATGGTTTTTTATTATTTGTGGAAAAAAATATATAAATTCTTAACAATAAGCACATTACAATAATTTGTATAAAAACATGTTTCAATTAACATATCAATACATATAAAAAACATACAAGAATTAAAATAAAAACTAAACAAAAATTCATGAAACACAACAATTTTTTGTTTTAAATGGAAAGTCCAATAAATAATAATTTATTATAAAAAAATAAAAAAATTCGTCAAGTGCGTGTTTTTTGACACGCACTAAGTTAGGCCTTCTCAGAGGACTTGACGAATTTTTTTCATTATTTTAAAATATTTTGTTACCCTAAATCATAGATACCAGCGAAACACAATTCGATATCGATAATGGAAAGGCTGGGAAACTTTTAAAATTTGAAAAAATTCAATTTTTTAAAATTTTTTTTTATCATTTTGTGTGTCTGCGTTTGTATGAACTTTTGAGTGCATATTTCGATAAAATAGACCAAAATAAACACTTTTTAAAGAATAAAAAAATCGATATCTCACTTCGTTTCGAGATATCGAACGCGAAAATTAGAAAAATTGGCTTAATTTTAACAACTACGATTACCCCAACGCCGTAATTTGAGTGCATATTCTGGTAAAATCGCATAGGTGTAAACACTTTATGACGTAAAAATTATTACATCATCGGTACGGCAACGCGGCTTCGGACTCAGTCGGCAGTAACATACGGGAGGGTTCTAAATTTCGTAAACGGTACGGTAACGATAGCGGGAAATCAGGGCGCCATGCATTCTATTGACTTCAGCTTTACCCCAGAATGCAAGACGGGTAAAACCACTTCTGAAACGAGAGTAAAGGGCGTTAAGTAATTCGTCACTACGGTTAAATTAAGTTTATTAATAAACTAAATACATACAGGACCGAAAGTTGAGTTAGACGGAAGTTAATAATGTGTACTTGAACCTTATAATATTTTCACCAATAAGTAATTTCAGATCTTTTAATACAAATTTTCAGGTAAATAAATTTAAGAACGTTCTTGAATTTTCACAATGTTTTTGACATCATAAAGTTCGGTAATATTAATAATAATACAGGTTAAGTATTCTCAAAAAAAATAAATAAATCTTCAAAAATGCTTTATAAATTGAAGCATAACGGTAAATGTAATGTTACTCATACAATTAATGTTTCTTTTAATAAAAAGTCGCTTAAGTATCGGAAAACTTAAATTTTGTTACCTCCCTTTGTTATGGGTGATTTACTTGTATTTTATACGGAATTCATCTCGAAACATTGGAGTCCGGATGTACTAAAGATGCGGTAATTCAGTTATGCGGTACCAGTTTCCAACCGAAACGATCAATCGATTCGTTGCAGGCCACAAACTGTCGGCTACACGTGGATCCACGGGAAGTTAAGCGGAATCCTCGGGAATAGATCAGTGTTTCAAATTGATAATTCGGCAGCGTTAACCAGAACGATCCAGAATACAACTTTATTGGCGGTAAATAATCGGTAATCCAGCATATAAATCAATGATTCCAAATCAGCGTTAAATCCAATCCATGAAAGGCGAAATCGAATTGAAAAATTGTAGAAAATGCAGTAAGATTCCAAAAGATCAAAATGTAGAAAATCTCGGAGAGATAAAAATAATAATAATCTCGAAAAATGCTCGAAAATCTAAAATAGAATGAATGAAGAAAAAGAAGAAAGATAAAGAAAAAAATGATGTCCTCTGAAAGAAACACGGTATTTTAGTTTACGAAGTATAACAATAAGAAAATAAACTCACCAGCGGAGAACATATAGAGATCGGCAATTAATTATGCAGGCTTTAAACAATTAATCTGTATCGAAATGCATTTTTAAAAGTTTCGACAAGGCACAAAAACTTCGAGAACGGGAACTGTCACGCTACAATATTGCCGGAAGTAATGTGAAGTATATCGACAAAAATAAATCGATTTGAAGATAGCAAATGATTTTCTTTAATACAGTGGTTTTCAAACAAACACAATCGGCAATTGACACTATTCGAAAGTCGAGAAAAAACACTCAAACTACACGGAAAGCACTTCAAAATGTATTTAGAAGAAGAGTAACTCGATAAAACCTTGATTTACTACACAAAACGATAATTTTATTCGGCAATTAACTAACCAAACTTTACTTAAAACGTCAATTTAGGTTTGACAAACACTGACAACAACACTGCTGGACATCATATAATGTAGGTACAAAATGTATTTAGTGCAACGGTACGATATAAGTACGGTATGTGTCTAAGGTCGATATGCGTGTATTCAATTGAACGCATGTGAGGCTCGTTCCAACAGCGATACTACGGGAAATAAATGGGTTGGTTCGGGTCAACGATAGAAATTAGCCAAAAAAATAAGTTTCGTAACAACTGCGATAAATTTTCAAATCGGTTTGACATTTTTTCATATACTCGCAGAAGAGAGATAGTTTCATGGTACATAATTAAATGTACATAATTACCAACATATTTTTTAGAATTTTACTTTATGGTATAGAAATGAATTACATCACAACAAAGTTGATAACTTTTGTTTCCATTCAATATAAAAATGTTAATTGATAAATATTATCTAAATTATACTAAGTGTTGAGAAGTTTTTATTTAATTGTATACGACGTTTTTTATAGATTGGAGGATAAAGAAAGAATTATAATTTTTTTTTTAAATTCCCCGCCTAAAATTTATTTTTTTTACATAGTACACTTGTGAATTTGACAATACAGAAAAATAACTAAATAACATTCTACAATATTTATGATTTTATTTCATTCGCAAGTGTTTAAAAAATAATTTTATTACAAGTTTATTACACTTTTTTCATGTGTATCATATACATATGTTACTTGACATATTGTCATTTTAAGGTTATTCACTGGGAAGGTTATCGATTAAAATTCGATTTTCGTGTGAACAGCTCAGACACATGTTGCGTACATTTATGTACAGACACTATCCAGACACAAAAAATTTGTTGAAGTGTGAACAGTAAAGAAAATGTCTGACATTTGTGTCGACATTTTGGTGTCTCGTGTATCCCGGGCCTTAGACAATATTTCTTGAACACTTTTAATTTCCATATCCACAATTTTCACGATCTACACTAGTAATATTATTATAGAGAATCTCATTAAACAACTTTTAAAGCCACTCCAAGATTATTAAACGCCTTAAAACTCATTAAAATATTTAAATAAAATTTAATCTCAAAGAGTACATGTCCGCTCCTTGTTAGACACAAGTACCAACCAAGTGCACGTATGCAACATATAGTCTATCTCTTACATGTTATACTGGTTCCAGTAGTGTAGAGATAGATATGTTGTCTCTATTACTCTATGGTAGTATCTCTATACTACTGAAACCAGTGTAACGCCAAAGGACAGAAAGTACCCCACCACTATGTCATATATGTGCACGCGGAGTTGTGTGTGGTAGTGCAATGGATGGTTGTGTGTATGGGTGTCTTGCATACGCATATAACATAACATGCATGTGGCATGCATCATGTACGTGAGGTACGTATACCACGTACACCGTGTATAACAATATGACAACAATTGAAACAAACCCATTGATAGCTACTAAGTGAATGGCAACATAGTTCTGTAAAATGCACATACCTGCCCATAAGTGATTGCAGAAAAGAGATAGTTGTATTCCTTCTTATGTTCTATGGTTCAAACCAAGAAGTATGTATGGTTTGTATGTATCAAATCAACAAGTATGTATGTACACACTACCACACACTACCAACAACAACACAATTCTTTAAAAAAAAATAATTAAGTATGTACGTTTAATTTACGTATCAAAGCTATGGTTATGATTTTGTATGATAATGCATGTAGGTACATACTTAAAAAAATTCTTAATTCTGAACACAGAACACTCTTATTATTATCACACAGAATATTTATACACTTACATAAGTATTGTTACATTCTCGCATTAATTTTTAATAAAAATATTTCACTTTAATTAAATTTCTTCAAAACGTTAATTTTAATATACAGTACAATGTGTCCCATTTGACTGTAATCCGAGTTATTCGTACATACGGTGTTTCCTCGCCTAGTTATAAAATGGTCGTGGTCCATTACGGACACACGACACTGTGTAACACAATGCATTTCTTTTTTTACAATTTTATGCAAGACTAACCTTTTAATTGCATTTAAAAGCATTTAAAATGTTAGTATTGCAAGAAAATTTTTTAAAAAAGTAGTTTTTTTGTGAAACATCAAATGCACTAATCAATGTTGTTTGTGATATCTAAATGGAACACGATCAATATGTATTTTATAAAAGATATTTACCTCTGACCACGATCGTGCCTCTAAGTTGACATTAGCGACAGATCGTCGATAGAGCTAATATACAACAAAAAAACTAACGTAGAGCACAATATAATTGATGCCAAAAAAAAATTAGCTTTCTTTTATGAAAACGCAAAATTGCTGTAGTCATTTTTTTTTCTTTATGTATTCTTCACATATAATGGTGAAAGTGTTAATTTATGATTTTTGGCTGGTTTTTTGGCTGGTTTTTATTTTTTTTAGTACAGTGAATATACACCCCTCTAGTATATGCATGTGCAACTCATTAATTATTTTTTTATATTTTATTATTATTATTACCGATTCCCCCTCTCTCAAATTTTTATAACAGACCAAAGTTATAAGGCTTCTTCGAAGGCCTAAAAACACTTTATAAACATCCAGTCACTATATTGGCTATTGAGCAACTGATCGAACCAACGGTTGCTGCGTCTGTAAGTCGTGTTTTGGTCTAACACGAGTGCTCTGGGTGGTTGCGTGCTTGGTATGCAGTGATGTGTGAGACATGTGAAATACACAGCACAAGTGAAATACACAGCGACTCAATAGAAATTATTCTATGTCCAGTATAATTTTACCAAAAATTAAGTAAATTTTCCCGGTGTCCACTTGAAATTTTACTAGCCCATTGAATTTTACGCAGCTGTATAGGAAAAATTCTTAAGGTGTACAGGAAAAATTTTCAAATGAATCGTAAAAAATAATGTTTGAAACGCATTTTTTATATTTTTGCTTAATAATTTCTTACGGACTGGTCACTTAAGACTCGTTTATCGGAGGCAGCTCAGTAATTTTTACTGGAAATTTTTCTCTGTGTATAAAATTCTTGTAATGTACAAGTATTAAAAGACAGATTTGATTTTCCACCAATTCTTATGCTTTTTAAGATGTTTTTAGCCTTTCGAAGAAATAAATTTCAAAACCCTTATAAACTCGTCATGTTTGTCTGCCTGTTTATCCGTCTGTCACAACCTTGTAATTGTTACATCTTTAGGCTTATGATAATGAAATGTTGCATGTATACGGTACAGATGTATGTTTCTATCCATATTAGTCAAAAAAATTTATTTTTAATATCTTGAGACACTTTCCTGGATTAGATTAGAAAGTGCGAATAAGTGGTTTTTCACGTACCACACCGTGATGGATATCAAAATGGAATTGAGGATTATTTTATCATTTTTTATTTTGAAACATCCCTTCTCTTGTTCAAAAGCAAGAAAAAATCAGGTTGAATTGTAGAGTTTAAGGTATTAATTCACAAGCAGGTTTCCCTAATTACATTTGAACATTTAACTATCACGAATTTCGGCGACAAATCTTAACTATTAAACCTTTTTATCATACATTTTCTCGTCTTAAATTTAATTATTTCACCTGTTATTTATTATAAGAGAAACTATTCTCGTCTACAATAGAAAATTTACTATTTCCTACACAAACACCCTCAACATTTATCACTTTTATTCTATTTTTATCCCATAGGTCCGTCTAGTATAATACGTCCAGTTCCACAGCCCCGGATATAGAAGGGGGCAGGAAAACCGGGGCTCCTGCCCCGGGCGGCAGTTTTAGGAGGCGCCAAAATCATAACGAGTCAGTCTATATTAAATGGTCCAAAAAAAGTTGGTTGCTCGACCATTTTAGAAAAAATTAATATTCTTCCAGTTGTTTCTATTGTATTTGAGGTATTAAGAATAATTCTTAAACAAAATTATCTTAAATCGTTTAACAATAAGTGTAGTGGCTAGTTTTGTTTTCCAATTTGCGCTGTTTTTTGTGTTAGCAAGCTTTTACGCCAATACACATATTTCATAAGCCGTTCATCCTAAAAGTTTCAAATAAAAACAATTTTAACGATAATAAATTTCTCTTTATTTTAAGTGATGTCCATATTTAGCCTATTTTCGTCGATTCCACAAGAAAACTTCATCTAACATTGGGTATCAAAATTTAGCAAAATTCACTTTTGGAACATTTTCTTTTTTAATAGAAGAAGTGTTTTAGACAGCTTAGTATTTTTTATGGAAATAGTTGCACATGGGTGCAAATACTCAAAGAAATTTCAATTGTGAAACTTGTAGGTATCTTGTAATTTTTACAAACTTCAAAAAATTGACTTTTTTTCAAATTATGGAACTTTTTTAGCCTTTATATATCTGATGGGGCTGATGATAAAAATCGAAAATTTGCACAACGTGTTTTCGGGGTAGGTTTATTAAAATAAAAAATCTAATTCAAAATCGCTACCGCAACTACCATCCTACTTCGGGATTCACATACATAATTATCAACTTTTTTTTGACATTTTAATCGTAATTACTCACGACTACATATATTGTAATGAATTTTTCTTTGTTGGGAGATAATATTTAATATTTAAATATTTAAGTAAAGAAACAACGTGATAATTTGAAGTTTAAAGTATTTTAAACATTATTCAATTTATTTACCTATACGTATCTAAAATAAAAGCTTTATAGTGGTATATTTAGTAGAGAAAGCAAAGTAATGAAATTTTAATTATTTTGTAACACTACCATCATGATTTACGGTACCGTACCCGCCATCATACCACAACCATTATTTATATGTTAATTTGACGATTGAAATTTGTTTTCTTCGTAACAGTAACACAGCGAAACAGTGAAATATTAGAGCGAAATTAATCATAATTCGTCTTAATTATGTTCAAACCGCACAGTCGGTGGCTTATATTCACTCACTGAATCACACAGTACCTAACTGTTGCCAGTGAGAGGAATTTATTTATACGAAAATAATAAATATATAATTATATTTACGTACCTATACAGGTTTCCAAAATATTATTTTGAATGGATAGAGTTAACAAGGATTACACATAGTTTATGTTATTATTTTCAATAGATAAAGAAATTTAAGGGGGACCACTAGTGTTACCGTCTGAAAAAAGGTGATATTTGGGAATTTTTTTAAAGATAACTACTGTATGGAATGTTTTAATATTTTAAGGATATATTCGTTGATATATAATAAATTCATGATAAAATTTTTGGACCAAAAGATTGAAAATTCAGTGAGTTATTCGCGATCTCCCAAGGCTCCAAAAAAAAGGTTCTCCCACTGCTGTAGTGATAGCAACCTTCACAGTGCCTGAAAAATTAAAAAGCCTGTTAAACTGGAAGGTATTGCCCGTGCCGTGAACCTCAATCAAAAAAAAAAAAAAAAAGTTGAAATTGAATAAGATGGCGGAGTTTTGAAAAAAAAGTTTCAAATTTTGCGCGAAAATTCCATGATTTTTAGTCTGCAAAAATTACATTTTTTATTCGATCGGAGAACTGCAGGTTCATGGCACGAAGAAACATGTATGAAAGAAGCTGCAATAAGAATCAAATCGATCGGATGATTTCTCTTCGAGTTATAACTGCAGCAAATTTGAAAAATAGCTTTTTTTTACTTTACCTTTTAGTTTTAATCACTGAGAATTTTTACTAAAATTATTTACGTTATACTGACTATAACGGTGATAGTAAGACTAGATGAGCCGTTTAAAATTTGCCAGGGTCTAGCTTCTCCACAACATGTGACTGGCAGCCACGTCCAGAAACTTCCGAACTATCAACTTTCATAAATTTCTCAATACCTCAAAGTTAACAATGAAAATCAGAATCCGCTCTTCGGATGGCTGTAACTAAAAAACTCTTTGAGATATGCACTTGAAATTTTAGTATGTTATTTTTAGACTATTTATAGACTATCGAAGCATGCAAAAGAAAATTTCCAACTTTTTCAAAATGTCACACTAGTGATCCCCCTTAAGTAAATAATAAAATATAATTCAGAAAATATGTAAATATTTTCTTTTGTCAGTTTTTGCCAGTACCTAAATAATATACTTCACTGCGTTTGAAGTTTTTGTTAAATGTTAAACAATTATTCTTTGAGATATAATTAAAATAATATTTATGATTTTAATAGCGAAACGCAAAAATATTTGGTAATTAGTAAGAAATTTTACTTTGAAAATCATTAATTTTCAACGACGATTCAAATGTCTGCAAACCCTCTATTACTGCAAACCTCCCATTAACGAATTGTGACGTCTGTACAGTGAGTCGTTTTTGAAAAATTAAACAATTATTTTTTGATAATTTTTACAAAAATTTCAAAAGTAAAAAAAAAAGATTTAATTTATATAAAAGAGAAAGGCATTTAGAAAATTTTTTAGCACGTCTACGCAGTAAAATTCCCCAGAGGCGGCAATACTTTTAAACAATTACATAACAAAAGCTTTATATAAATAAATTCACGAAATAATTCAACATGTACAAACGTACACATTTTTAATAAAAATAAAAATTTAAAAATGAAACTAAAGAAAGCAATAAAAGTAAACACGATGTCAGTAACAATAAAGTGACAAAAGATATTTAAAAAAAATTTATGTACAAAATATAAATAAACAATTAAGAATTCTATTTACTATATTATGTTATCCGTCTATATATTTTGAGAAACCATCACACTGAGAGTGTGTTACCCGTATTACCGGGTATATTGTCACTTTTCGGTTACCGCAAAAAATGTTTTTTATTTATTTTGGATACTTTCTGAGTCTATAGAACCTTGCGGGATAATTTTAACCTAAGGTCCACTTTTCTAAATAATCCAATAATATAAGAAACAAAAAATCAATATTTTAAAAAAAATGTATAATCTTAGTCACTGCAGTGAGATAAATTATTCTTTTTTGTTAAATACAAAGCTTAGTTTTTAGACATATACAATTTTCATTTAATAAAATCTAATGACAACTAACTAATATTTTAACTTTCTAAAGTTGTCAAATAATTTACCCGAAAATTAGTAGGTGTCTGTAGTGTGTGTCAGTAGAGAGAGGTGTGTCAGTAGTAACAGAGGGTCAATCGTAACTTTAAAATTTTCGAGACATATATCAATCCTATTGAGGAGTATTGTATATCATAAAGTGGCTTTTAAAGTTGCCCTTTACTGACAAAACTTTCAGTTAATATCACTTGGCGGTTTTCTGTCAGTAACATCAAATGTGTTTATATAAGCTAAACGTAAATTTTGAGTGCGTTAACAATTTTTAGATTTTTGCAGTAAATACTCCATCAATTGGAAGAAAAGTGGTTTTATTGGAAACACAAGCAATCAAATAATATTATCAGATAGGTAGTTTCGCTTTTTTAATCATAGTTAATATTTTATGAATTTTTTTCTAAAGTGAAACAGCGGTGGAACAATTGTAACAAATTTAGGAGTGGCGATTGTAACATGATACAACTGAAAAAAAAATTTTAGTTGAACAAAATTAAACTTTATATTTTAGCTATGAATCGGAATAATAAAGGTAACGACTTCGGTTAATAATTTAAAAAAAAAAAAGAAACATAACTTACAACAACTTTTCTAACCGAAAGATAAATAAATAAACTCTAAAATCCTTTCCGTAATAGTTATACTTTGGTTAAATCAGTTGGTTTTACTTGTATATATCTATAATATTGATTTTCGATTACGATTATCGTTCGTTTCAAAGCCTTGCTTTCTAGTCGAAGTCTCGGTTCGCGATTATTTTATCCTGGTGGATCAGTCTCTAATCTAATTCATAATGTTTTCAGAATAAAAAAAATTCTATATAATATGCAAAACGAAAATCTAGGATAGGAACTATATTCAATGATATATATATGAATTCCAATAAAAGAGTAATAGAAAGAGAAAAAATTCAGAGCTATTGTCTGAGACTGTGCTATTTGTCACCTTCCTCACTCAATATGTAAGGAAGAATTTTTAAAACTGGATTAATTATAATAACTAACGTGTAAATTCAACTAAATAATGAGTGTTACAATTGAACCTAAGCCCTGCAACAATTGATCCTCTGTTGGTGACGATTGTAACATTACACTTTGGTCCACATAAATGCAGTTATTTTAATTACAAGTTAACAAAGAGTATTTTTGTGCAGCTCATTCAAAACCTGATAAATGCCCGTAGCTTGTACCAAAAATTTAATTCTCTGTGACTAATAAGTACAAAGTTACCAGCCTGTATATTTTTTTTTGTTACTATTGACACACCTCTCCCCTATTTCACACAAAATGTAATTTTATAACTTCAATTACATTCAAGGTTTCATTCAAGGTTTCTTAAAGTGTGAAATTTAATTTTTTTGGCCTACATCGTCGTGGAAATGTCTGTAGTCTTTCTAGAATCGAACACGTAGGCTTTTCCTACTAATTTGATTTTGTCTGGAAATATTCTTTGAAATTCTATAACACAACATTGTTTGCTCTATGTAAAAAAAGCTTTGCTTTTTAAATACTTTATTTAGCGTTCGTAATGAGTTTTCTTGTAGTGCAAGGGGAATTCCCCCTCTTCATAAATATCTTATGGGTATCAGATTAACTATAATAAGATGAATAACGTAGTACTATAATTTACTACATTTGTTCTCCCGTGACATACAAAACAAACTAACATTGAATATATAAGTTGAGGGGGGTAAGTAAGGAGAAAATAATATGTTCTCCTCAGTAATCTTTAATTTACTGTCTCCATAAGCCTTTGAATGTAATTAAGTTACACGTGTTGACGTTTTTTAATTATTTTATTTTCTCAAATATGGCCGTACAGATAGCTTATAAAAAAGATTAATTAGACAAAAGTAAATAACTGAAAAAATGACCTAATAACTAGTCCAAATTGTGTCAGTTACTTAAATCACAAATTCAGAAAAAATTGTTATTGTTAGAGAATCTAAATACGAACAGATCATTGGAATTACAACGCCCATAGAAAAATAAAGTATAAACTGTGAACAATTTAACTTATTTGAAACTATGATAGGTACTATAGGTTTCAATAACTAATTTTAGAAAAATTTGAGCAAAAAATTAGTATTAGAAAAAATCAAGGAAAACTATCAAAATGTAAGTTGAATCGGAACAAATCCTGTTAAGAAGGTGAAAAAATACCAAGATTCTCGATCGAGGGAAAAAACTGGGGAAGAAGAATTGCTATGCAATCATCACAATTGATGAAGAACAACAATGGGATACAGTGGCGTATTTATCCTAGGACCATGGGGATCATGGCTAGGGGCGGCAGGCTGTGTGGGGTTGCTTCTGTCGCTCTATTGCTCAGCTTGGAAAACTTTTCATCATTTAATACACTCAACGAAAAATAACTTTTGTGAAACCTTTATAAAATATCTTTAATTTTGGAAATTCTTTGCGATCTTCAAATGGCGCCATAACCGCCAATTTTGCATTCTCATGCAAATTGGACACAACGCCTGAAGCGGAAGTTAAAGTTAACTCCAGAAAATTAAAAATATTATATCCTATTGAACTTGCGGATAATCTTTAAGAATGTGTTCCTTTAAAACAATTCTTCATGTCACATGAAAAGAAAATGAGTTTAAAGCAACTCAACCTACCTATTTATTAAACAGAAGAATTTGAAGAACGCCTTTCTATATACATAATTAACATTTCCTATGTTTCTCTACATTTCAGTGACAAAACTGCAAAACGTTCGTTCTCTGTACTCAAAAGGACAAAAAATTATCTATGTTTACAGATAAACGAAGAAGGTTTGAACAATTTAGCTATCCTTAATATAGAAGCTGACTTAACAAAATCCATAAATTATGACAGTGTTATTGACGAATTTGCCAACTAATTTGTAAAAATAAAGCCTGTCATCAAGTCGTATTTTTTGTACCAAGAAAATTACGTAAGGAAATTCTGTTTGTGTTCATGGATATTTTCAGATTTTTATGAGCTACTTTCCCGTTGATAATGGTCGGAGACAGTAATATTTAAAAGGTCTCCAACAAAAAAAAAAAAAAAAAAAAATTAACAAAAGTATGCAATTATGTATATTATTGAATTTTCGTTTAATATCTTACTCGATGCTCTTAAGTAAAAAATTTTTTCCCACTTTCCAGGTTATCCCTTGAAATTAACCCTCAAGAATCGAAATTCAACTTGACATCTATAATCGAGTCACCGCACGCTATCTCTATCTCTGGGTTAAATTTCAAATTTTCACGTCGATCGGTTGCAGAAAAAATCTATCACCTGTGACAGACGGACGGATACCGATGTGATTCCATAAGTGTTCGGTTTTGTTAAATTTGGTACGGATCACTAAAAAGAACCGCCATTTCGAATCAACTTCAATTATTGTTCTTCTGTGACCTCCCAAACCAGAGTTTCATATCAGGAATTCAATTTTTTGTAGTCATACCTACATATTTAATTATAATTACAATTTTATTAATTACATTAGATAAATGGTTTTTTGAACAAAATGTTTCCGTAAGCAACCTGTAACCGAGCACTAATTTTTTTCATTTTAAATTAAAAGATAATATTATTTAAATGTTGGAAAATAATCCAGTGCAGTACTATGGTGCTCATCGCGTATCTGATACAATATGATAAATAAATAAATAATTAAATAAAAAGAGGAAAACTATTCTACACTTGGAATAATATTCATTATTGTCTTAAGATATGATAAGCCATCGGTGTTTTCTTTTTATTTCCCTTATTTTTTCCATTTATTTCATTGCGAAACAGCTGAAGGACACAAAAAAGAAGTCACACACACACACACACATTTACACTGTGCGGCAACGAATGAAGAATACATGGAACAACAATATTATTAATTAAAGAAAAACTTGACTACGGTGCGCTTTATGAATAAAACAAAAATAAGTTTAAAAAAAAAGACTGAAATAAAACAAAATAATGAAATATATTTATGTACGGAGGAAAACAGTGAGACTCAACAAAGAGGAATGAATTTCTTTAATTTCTTTCTTTTCTTATTTCGTTTGCTAAGATGTATGAATGTACGCCGTCTTCAATTCCGTACTCCTTACTACTTACGTCTCTAAATTGAATATATAATTCTTAATTCAACCCAACCAACTTTTTATCATGAAAATAATAATTGGTAAAAAGAAAAAATATTCATACGGAATTGTTACATAAACAGTGACGGAATTTATTGAAAAAATTTTTGACTTTTGCTGTAGGTACTAAATACTAATGCATGTAATGTTGCCATAGGTATTTCTGTATTTTATCAGAAAAATAAGCTTGAAGTTATTCGAAAAATATTTTTTAAGTCACAGTTTGTACTTAATATTTTTTAAAATTGTATAAAATTATTAAAATATTTTCCAAAAAAACTGTTTAATTGGCCGTATTTAGTAATAGTAAAAAAAAAAATTTAAAAAAAACTAGGAGACAAAACTACTCTGACAGAAAAAGAAAGATATTTTTAAGATCTATGAACACGATTAAAGAAAAATGATTTTTGCTAAAAAATTTTCTGGTAAAAATCGTAATTTTGTTTTAAAACCCACAAAACTTGTACCTACTTTTTAAATTTTTATCTTTTTTTTTTGGTTCATATAGAACAAAATTTTTGAAAATTTAGATCTTTCATTCAAAGTTTTAACCCTTTCGGTACAACGTTCTTGCACAACGTCAACTTACGCAATACCTAGAAAAAAATTGATTTTTTTCCGTACGAGTATCTTAGGAATTTTTGACAGCAACATCAATATTAGCTTCATATTCTACCGATAGATGTTGATAGGTATCTCCCGGGTGGTTAAAAACAAGCTGTTTTAGTGAAAAGGCTAGATCGTAAAGACCTAATGTTGCTCCTGAACAACAATTTAGAATGAATTATTTAATTATCAATTAATAAAAGTACCTTTTTTGTGTTAAAAATGGACAATATATCTATACGGGAAAAATCAAAAAAATATTTTTCAAATATCGTTTTCATAATTTAAGACTGAAAGAATTAAAAATAAATTAAAAAAAATTTAAGAAAAAAGTCCACTGTAAGTAATTAGGTATACGGTAACTGCAACTAAAATTAAATGTTTAATTAATTCAATTCAAGTTTTAATGAATTTTTCTTTCTAAATGTCTTATTTGACGTTTGATATTTTTATAACTATAGTAACCAGAAAATAGAATGGTAAATGTGGCTTACGCATCAAGTTACTTACCTATTGTGTAACGCTAACTTACGATCCAAGTGGTTGAAAAAAGAATTTTTTCTTACTGATGATAGAAATTTGCGGCTGTTTCATAGTTAGGTACATGTATGTACCTATTCAAATAATTGGACCTCGTTGTGCAACAACAGACCTAGCTATTTGCCTTAACCCAATTTGGCGCTTAGTCTGTGTTTGCATAACGTGTCCCAATTTACGTTTTCCATAATTTTCCATTTTAGCACGTCAATAAAGTGATATTAGAAATATTTTAAAAACATGATTGATTACGGACCTGGATGGTATTCTTTTTATATCTTATTTGAAAACAACATAGCAGAGAGACCCTCTTTAGCAATCAGTAGCGAATATTTAAATGTTTCAAGAACAAGAAGAGGAATATTATAACAAAAAAGAAGCGAAACTAACAAGTGGATGAATATTGTATAGCAGGCAGCTTTTTAACTCTAGCTTATTTGCTTCGCTCTAGGTCGCTCAACTAGCAAAGTAAACGCAGCAAGAACAAATCCATCTTGCTCTGCATTTGAATAAAACATAAAACGTCTTGAAAATATTCTTAAGTAAAATATTAATTAGTCAATGGTCGTCCGTCATTGCCGTTAAAAAACAAATGTAAATTAATAATAATGGATGACAATGGCGCGATAACAAGCACAAAAATAGTAGAGAAAAAAACCGGAGTGTGTCGAAGAATAAAATGAATGTAATTAGACAATTTTAATTAATTAATTAATTGCGTTTTTAAAATGACGAAAATATAATTTTTTGATGTCAAAGAACGTCTCCAACTAATTTTACTTATCCGCTATGTATGATTTTTCAAAATATCTTGCTGAATTTGCCACTATAATGCAATAAGTACCAAGATGTTTAATCCTACAGCACACTTATAAAAGGTTGCTATAAACGATTGTCTATCGAATAGACCAGTAACCAAGTCGATATTTAGTTGGGAATTTAGAAAAAATTCCGACCTAATTTTTTTTTTTTATAAAATTATTAGTTTGGTTTGTCGTAGAGCACACACTCTATGAGGAGGAAGAAGGAGTGAAATATTACCTTCTGGCCAATTCCTTGATTTTTCCAATTTTACGGGAAAAACGGTCAAGTACAAAATTAAAGCTTTCCTTAATCGATGTTTTTTTAAGTATTTCAGAAATGTTTAAAACCAATTCTTTAATTTTAAATAGAATTTCTGTAGCTTGGAACAATTTTCCCCATAAGTTGAAATAGTCTTTAAGCCATCCAATAAGAAATGTCTTTTTTTGACTACCCGGTTAACCATATGTAATTCAGGTAAATACTGACACTTTCTTAAGCATTAGAAGAATGTTTAAGTAGAATTATTGTATCTTGTAATAATTTCCTCTATTATTTCGAATAATATTTGGTCGTGTATAAGATGAAATGTCGTTTTCCGACCACTCGATCCCCATATAATTCAAATAAATATCAACACTTTCTTAAGTACTAGAGAAATATTTAAAACCCATTCTTTAATTTTAGGTAGAGCTATTGTATCATGGAATCATTTTCACTGTTAGTTGGAATAACATTTGGTCGTGTAATATGAAATGTTCTTTTCCGACCACTTGATCTACCATGTAATTCAGGCAGATATCGACACTTTCTTAAGCATTAGAGAAATACACATGTTTAAAAGCCGTTCTTTAATAAATTTTAAATAGTATTATTGTATCCCGTGATCATTTCCATCATCAATTGAAATAATATTTAGTCACCATTTCCTTTTTACAAACAAAAAGGCTGTGTTGTATTGTGCTAGTCATAACTAAAAGAAATAAACCCCAATAATTGTTTTTTTCACTGCCAAAAATTCTTCTTGAGCATAAAATTAGTCCCACCGTATACTATCATGGATCGTAAATAAAAAAAAACTAAATTCCAAGAGATGCGATTGTTATCGCTAAAAACCTTTTTTACGTAAAGCTAGCGACGTCGTTTTCTTTTCTTTTTTTTTTTAAGAAAAAATTAAAATTACAATATAAATATTTTTGTAATTTCACACATCTTTCTGCGGACCGATGAGCTATTTTTGAGACCCGGCGGTTGAGAAACACTGTCTCATACGATGGTAATCGCCTGCGATTGCCCACGATGACAGTCGTGTAGAGTTCATGAAGTTCATTCCAAAGAAATCGATATAGATTGAAGCAAAACAAGAATTATACAAATCTTTTTTACGATTTCCTCTGGCGTATTTTAAAGCAAATTACTTTCAAAAACTTATGACAATAATACACATATAATAACAGTAGATAAAACATTTAGAGGCACCCTATGAGAAAAGACGAATCAGGACCCGCTACTTAAAATATCAAATATTGAATTCTATGTTAACAGGATTAAAGATAAGATAAAATGCTGATATTCCAAATAACACATCAGAGGGCGAAAAAAGCATTGAATTAAAAATACCCCTATCGCAGCATTCTGCATAACATAGCGAATTTCCGTTTAAAAAATTATTTTTTATCGGAAACTAGTTGACATAGAATAATAGTTTAAAGACCTTTTTTGTGTGATTTTTTCTCCTCGTTTCAATGGGGTAAAAAAATTTCGCAAAAATTTTTGAATAAAGAGAAATTTTGGCAAAAGACTAATTTTTTTCACGAAAATTATCCGATGCCTGGTTACCGAACTCGTCCAACGGTTTGGGAATTCCAATATTTTCACATACATAAGGAATATGTAGGTAAAATTTTATCAAAATCGGTGGAGCCGTTTTGACGTGATTGAGCAACAAATATCCAAACATCCAAACTTTCACATTTATAATATTATTAAGATTGCTATTAAATATTTAGTAAGAAAAGTATTTAGTCATCAAATTATCAACAAGAAATTTAATTTTAATGCTTACTTTACAGACTAAGGTAAATATTTTAATTTTTACTGAATGAATAACTTGGAACACCTGGTATATGTATAAAGGTAATATACAAATATACGTAAATAATAAACAGAAAACTATATCATAAATCACCTTTTTTCATTTTTTCAAAATTCTCTTGCTGTGAAAAGGGGCCAATTTTATGATAACTATAAAGACCTCGCTCCGATCCCGTGAGACCAAAAATCCTTATGTTAAAATTGTTTTAAAACATTTTTGTTTGATATTTAAGGCCCGATTTACATCAACGTTCTGCTCTCACTCCGATATCACTACGCTCCCGATTTGATATAATCTTGTTGTGTTCACATTACAGTGCTGATATTTATTCTTTCTCTATTGACATTAAAATGCTACTCTGGGTACACTTCCAGTTCGGTCTCAATATCTTTTCATAACAACTGAATGCAAGCGGAGTGGAGTGGAATCAAAAAAGTGTTTACACTATAGGTACAAGCCATAACAAGTCTGATATCGCTCCGATAAAATATTACCTGAGTGGTATTGATATTGGAGTGACATTGGAGCGAGAGCCAACCGTGACTGATATCGGACCGATACCATAGCGATGATGTGAATACACTAATTGTTTATTGTGTAAGAATATTTTATCGAACCTGGAGCGGAGTGATATCGGAGTGAGAGCAGAACGTTAATGTAAATCGGGCCTAAGTGCTTCCGTTTTTCACGACAGTAAACCAAGTCGTTTTCGTTTCTAAATTTTGATCGTTCCTAGATACCGAAATTTTTTTAACAGTTTCAAGAATTTTCTCTTCCCTATGTTTTTATCAAAATTGATACGCTGTATATACAATCGTTGTTCCATGTGAGGGTGGATTCACTGCTGAGAAAAATTTTTCAACTTCCATATAGCGAGATTTTTCTATAATGTACTGATAACAGACACTGTCTTGCTTTTCGCCTTTTCCATATTATAAAACTTTTGAAATACAAGTGTTCAAGACATATCGCCATTGATTTATTAACAATATTCAAATCAAGTAAAAACTATACACAGTTACACTTCATAAATATTCATATAAATTCTGGCACAATATTATTTATGTATCTAATTAACATTGAATTTTATAAGTTTCCATAACCACCGTCCTTGAGTCGAACAATCCCGGAAACAATTTCCTACAAAGTAAACAAACATATTCATATGATCATAAAAATAAGATGAAAAAGCTAATGAATAATTTATAATTGGTTATTTGACATTGTACTAACAAAATCGAAGGTCGCCCATATACACACACGATCAAGAGAAACGAAAAAGAAAAAAACGGGAAAATACATCTTCTAAATGGAATAAAGTTAAATTACAAACAAAAATATACTTTTCTGTCGTCGTCTTGAATTTTATGAATGGAAAAGTTTTATGTCCCAAAATAGCCGTAACCGTATAACAAAACAGTTACACTTATGTATAAAAGTTTTATTGCTTCCCATATGAACCCATCCAGCCATTATGGTACTCTCTCATCCCCCCCCCCCCCCGGCTCACACTAACATATAGCACAAATAATATGTAGATAGAAATGTTCCATCCTTACACTTTTAGTACTCGTAGTAGGTATGTAAAGTGTGGCATTTCTGTGGTTTTCCAGCATTTTTATTCATATATGCTTCGTTATATTTATTGTGAATGTATACTAAAGTGCATTCATTTATTTGTTCGTGCCATAAATTACACTAGAATAGCAAGTTGGTGTACTCAATTTTTGGATATGTTTCCAGAAATGATTAAACGTTTGTACAAGACTCCGCAATTGAAGCGTCAGTATTAATGAGTTAATTATTTTTTCAATAATCAGTCTGTAATGAACGCTAAAAATTTGATATAATCGCGAGACATACCATTAAATTTGTATTCTTAGGGTACTCTAAGTTTGACATACCTACTTTAATTATCATATTCTATATATATATATATATATATATATATATATATATATATATATATATATATATATATATATATTTATATATATATATTTATATATATTTATATATATAAATCAAAACTGATTGACTGACTGATCGATCAGCGCACAGCCCAAACCGCTCGGCCTAGAAACGTGAAATTTTGAACAAGAATTTCTTATATAACGTAGGTGAGCAATAAGAAGGGATTTTCGGAAATTCACCCCCCAAGGGGGTAAAATAACGAATGAAAATTTTCATAGAATTATGTAATTTTTTGAGTTTGATAAAAGAAAATTGGTGTTAGGTTACTGGTTTGAACACAAAAGTTTCAGTGCTTTTAAAAAATCATCCCTTAGGGGATTGAAACAGAGAAAGAAACCTTGAATGGAAGTCGGCCGTTTTTACAATCAGAAATGTGGAAACTGATATGGTAACTATGGTTTGCTGGTGATTCTAAAATTGTTAAAAATTCATTTTTTAACGTGTAAATCCTAATTCTTAAAACAATGAAATAATCACAACTGACTTAAAAAAATGGAAGATTGATTTTAAACATTGCATATTGTTTTCAGCGGGGTTAGAAAGGGACACAGGCCACTGTCTACCATGGGAAAATATCTGAATCCTGTGAGAAATCTTATTCCCGTGGGAAAATCTATTTAAAACGATAAATAAAGGATCACTGACTTCATTCGAACTTTGCATATTGTTAAAACAATGTTGTAGTCTACTTTTTACCCGAAGAAAGCCTTTTATTTCTATGGAAAAATTCCTGTGAGAAAATGAAAGTACAGTTTAAACTAGATGTCATAATTTTAAAAGCCACGAGTGGAAGGACTGAGTGGGTTCCAGCACACACTACGCCAGAGACACACCTTGACTCAAAGTGTGCCCATACTTTTGAGGCGGCAGTAGTGTACTTATTGTGGTGGTACACTGCCGTGTGAAAAATAGGGACACTCCTTAGGTCAAGATGTGCCCATACTTTCGAGGACATTGTGTGTGCTAAAACCCGCTTAGTCCTTCAACTGCCACGCGGGAGGAGCCGCGGGTAAATGCTAGTTTAGAATAGCACAACTTAGATATGAAATTTTGAATAGTTTCAAGGGTAGAACATTTCCATTGTACTTTGAAAAGCTATTTTTATTAGATATTATGAACCTAGTTATGACCGTACTCCATTATCGGTCGGCATTCTAGTTAGTTAATGTCAGTCATAGTCAAATATTTCAAAAATTTTTGGTTGTCCTTCAAATTTCAGATTTATTCAATAATGAAAATGCAGGATCCAATTCAATAAAAATTGTTAGGACTAATCTGTGAGTTTCCTGAATATCAGTTTCTCTTTTTCTTCTACGGCAAACTTTCCCCAACAGGGAGGATTGAGTCTTTTCATAGAACAGAGATAGATACCATTAGAGTATATGAAGCATGTACTTAGTTAGTATAATTTTTACTTAACTGAAAAATGAATACATTCACTTATTATTTATTACACGAGAGGTTTGTATTTTTTCAAATAAATTTGGGTTTGTCTAACGAAAAATTGTTACCTAGCAATTTAACGAGAAGAACTGCCAACTAACAAAAACGCGACAGCGAAGCTGAAGCGTTTTTGGGTTGTCAGTTTTTCGAGTTAAATTGCTTTTAGGCAAGAAATTCGAGTTGTAGAAAACACAAATTAATTCAGAAAAAATATAAAACTCAAGTGTAATAAGGTAAGATAATTTAAGGAATAAAATAAATTAGTATAATTCATATTATTATTTATTACATTGCAATTATTACTATGGTTCTGAAATCATTAAATTTACCAATTCCAATTTTTGTTTGGTTTTTATCGTGTTTACCTACAATGAAATGAATAATTAAATGTTTTGTACTATTTTTTTTCGCTGTAAAAATCTGTCCTATCTTCTTTTCCATGGCAAAAGCGAAAAAAAAAATTCAGTATTCTTATGGGACTTGATATACATGAATTGAATGGGGTATTTGACAGTATCAAAGAAAAGCAATGAAAACAAATTTTAATGAAAATTTATAATAAAAGACAGCAGTTTATTATAATAATTCATCTTAACTATCATTATTTGATTTAAAAAAATTTAATTAAAAAAGTAATTTTTTAGCCAAAATCCACGTAAGCAGAAACGGGCTGTGACGTTGCTTTCTCTTATATTTCAACACTATCACCACTAGTGTCGCTACTTAATTTCCGGTTAGCAAACGTAACTATGGAAATTAATCAAAATTTAATTAATTTTTTTAAAAACCAACAATTTCTTTTCCTAGTTACAGGAAAAATGAACATTTTTTTTTCTTAGTTACAGGACACCTGTTGCTATCTAGAGAATGTGACGTAACTGACAGCTAGTAAACGTTTTCGCGCAAATTTTGAGAACAAATACTAAAATAATTTTTTCTAACAATTTTCGGCATTATTTTTAAAAATTAAAAACGTATACATGCATAATACATAAATATGTGTGTTTTAAAATAATTTCCCAAAATTAGTCAAATTCCCCATTGTCAAAAATGGCTAAATTGTAAACAAAAGGCCAATAAAGAATTTAAAAAAAAAAATTGTCAAAATAATTTTAATAAATTTTGTGGTAGTTTTCAGAGTAAAATATTTATTTTTTTGCAATTTTGGGACTAAAAGACATGATTTAGTCCCTCATAATAGGGAGTAAAGTGCCACTTTTAGTCCCAAGGGACTAGAAAATTATTTTGCTCCCGCTTTTAAACCAATCAGTAAGTACAATTTAGAAAAATTTAAGTTAAATTAAATAACGTTGCTAGGTAATTGAAAATGGTAAGCAAATTGAAACTTGTAGATCAACAGTTATATTGTACTAGACAATTCGATTGATTTATGCAAAGTATACTTGATGGAATATTATTACATACAATTCAAATGACATTTAGAAATTTTTTAAAATTTTATAATTTTAAATTATCGAGAATTGCAAAAAATAGTATATATCTACACCACAGGACTAAAAGTGTTTTTATTAATCCCTCGTGTGATTTGTTGCCCTCGGGCCTTTACAGGCCTTCTGGCAACAAACTTCACACACGGGATTGAAACTCACACTTTAGTCCCTTGGTGTATAACATACTATTTTTTTTTAAATATATTAAAATAATGTTCAAATTTCTTAATACCTTCTAGCCGGAAGGGTGTGTCCATAAATTTCGTAGTTCCGTTTTCACTTCTACTGAACCCGCCACCATATAAACTACAGGTAGATCTGTTTTGATTTTCTCTTCCCCCTCGGTGGAGCGAAGCCTTTTCTTGTATTAAGTCCAGAAGATATTAAACTGAATAATATTTTTTTTATAAAATATAAAAATTAAGATATCTTTTTGGAGTTGAGCAAAATATTGCCTCATAAAACATAATGTTTCTTCACCATTAAAATTTAAATGTGAAAACTATTTGACCGAAATGTAACATAATCCGTTTGAAATAGTTCTGTGAAATTTTAAAATGTCATAGGTACGCCATAAGTCACTCATGATTAATCAGGGAATTTCACAATCAATAGTTGTGCCAAATAAAATTACGTAGCTCGACTATAACTACCCCCCCCCTCACGTAGTCCGGCAATGCTTTCTACATCAATTCCTCCCTCGCACTACGTTCTTTATAGTTGCTTACTAATTTGAATAATAGATATTGAGAATTAGGTCATATCGTCAACTGGAAATTTGTTTGTTCCAAGTTCATTCTTTTCAGGTTGCTTTGAATCTTTCAGTGTCAAAATCGTAAAAATAATTATCTAGAAAAAACTGGACTTAAAACACACGAAATATATTACGTTAGAGCGCCAAAGTCATAAAATTTTTAATCACATTCCTCTAGTTACCGAAGATTTAAAATATAACTGGAATCTTGCCATAGTTGTCAATTGTTTCACACACATTACACCTAAAAATTGATGCTAATATTTTAAATTTTTCTAACCCATAATAATCAATGGAAATGTTTATCCTAAATATGATTGGAACAGTTTATCATCCAGGTGTATACTGGCAATAAGATATGTCCAAATATATACGAATATGTACATACAAATCTACACATAAAATAAAATAAGAGAATACACGGAGACATATCGAGCTGAGCACAGGGCACAGAAAGGAATTGATCGAAGCAGTGTGGAAAAAGTGAATAGTAAAGAAAAACGAACTTTCTGACTTTCTGACATAGGAAAATATTTCCCAATGGATTTTTACAAGCGAAGAAAAACAAGTATAATTGTACCATTCTAGTTTTTACTTTTTGTCCTATATATACAAATATTCTAGTCTTTTTCAATGATTTTTTTTCTAGAATATATTTAGCAAAAACAATTTACAAGACACTTTTCTTGGAAATATTTTGCTGAGAGAATAGTAATTAGGCGCAGAAATAGCTAGATTTTTCATTGCTAGAGAGTATACAATCATTTTAATTTACACAATATTTTCAAATAGGTATAATTAATAATTATAAGCATTTTGGTTAATTTTTAGTGTTCCATACCAAAATGGATAAAACGGAAATCACTTCGGTGTCCGCCCGTCTGTCACAGGCAATTTTCCCTAAAAATAATAATGATAATAATGGGGTTTAACTCGTTGGTGAAAACTTGAAATTTAGCACAGAGATAGGATGTGATGGTCTTACTACAGATATGAAGTTGAATTTCGATTCTGGGTGCTAATTTCAACGGATAACCTCAAAAGTGAAAAAGAAATTTTTCCCCAAGAGCCTCGTGTCAAAAGGAAGCTTACTTAAACATAAATTTAACAATATTCAACACAGTCCAAAGACTGATGTTTAAAGTATTGTGTGATGTCTTGTCTTTAAATTTGTAAAATCACAAATAATTATTAAACTAATGAGGATTTTTTACATTTTTTATTTTATCCATATACTCACTCGTATCAGAACTTTAAAATTAAAGCTTGACGATTCACTTAGTACTTTTGTTCCAGTGTTAAAGTGACTTGTAAAATTTATCCAACTCGACCCCGACGCCCCCTCTTTTAGAATTGATAAAACAAATAGTGTAAATTAGGAGCTATTTATGAGTTTTGGTATTCCGTGAATTAAAAATTTTGAGCCCGACACATTGAGCAAGAATTTAATATTTTTAGTGGAGGGACTGAGTCGAGTATGATTCAACCCATACAAAAAAAAGTAGATTATGGTTAGGAATAAAGCTTTAAAATACAGGCATTCTAACTACTCAATCCCAACGCCTTATAAAAACCAACTTACATCTCCTTGACATTAAAGAAAGCTATAATAAAGCGAAGAAGATAAAATATTTGCGATTAAATATCGTATACGATTTAGCAGCTCATAAAATACGTGGATTTCGATTATTAAGTTGTGACCCCTTTATAAAGAAACCATTTTGGATATAAGAGGATATAATTTGAACTTTACAATTAATTCTTTTCTTTAATTCTTTATTCTATAATTTGTTATCTGTAATTTATTTCATTATTATTATATAGAAAACTGTTGAGCCTAGAAATGTGAAATTTTACACAGGGGTTTCGTATATAACGTTGGTGAGCACTAAGAAGGGGCTTTTGCAAATCTGTCCTCCGGGGAGTAAAATAGGTGATGAAAAATTATATAAAAAATCGTTGGATTTGAGAATGTGAAATTTTGTACGGAGATTTCTTTAGTAACGTAAGTGAGCACAAAGAGCTAAGTATAAGCTATAGCTTTTTGAAAATTCATCCCCTATTGCGGCAAAATAAGGGATGAAAATTTATATGAAAGCTAACTTTTCTCTACGAATTCGTCTGGGTAGGTCTAGTTGATAACAACATAGTGTGTATAACTAGTCAATCTACAACGAGTTGACGCGGAGGAAGTTACGGACAAAAAAAAATATTATAATTTTTTTTTTTTTGTCAAATTCGTGATAATTTTGGCTACCAGCCGCTATAATTTCGTATGCGTACCTATGGCTATAATTTTTCTTCTAAATAATTAAACAACACTAAAAAGACCTAAATAAAATAGTTAATCAAAAAAATAAAAGAACCCGGCTGCGTAAAAAGTAAACTAAAACGGTGAAAACAAGATGAAAGAGAGAAAAAGAAAGATGAAGAAAAAACTAAAGCAGTCGGAAGCATAAATATTGTACTAAATAAAACAGAAATGTATGATGCCTCCGACTGCTTTAGCTTTTTATTCATTTTTTTTTCTCTCTTTCATTTTGTGTTCACCGTTTTAGTTTACTTTTTACGCAGTCGGGATTTTTTATTTTTTTAATTAATTATTTTATAAAATATATTGTTTGCTATATTATATTTCAATGAAAAATAATGCTAAAATTCACCCTTTTGATCTGGCCACTCCCATAAAAGAGACAAATAAGCAAAATTATAAGCTATTCAGGAGTTTTCATCTTCCCCAAATTCAAAATTTTGAGCTCGACACTCTGAGCGAACATTTAATATCTTTAGTGGTGGTTACTTTCCGATACTTGAAGTTATCAAAAACATTTTACGTATGGCACGGCCTAGGTTTACGTAAAATTAGCCGACCCTGTTGATTTACTTATTTTGTTATCTCTAATGTGCCCCATTGTGTGAGGTGCCGCTAGAAAAAGCTCTGAAAATGAAATTGGGAATTCTTTTATCATTTTTCATTTTTAAGTATCGTCTGCGAATTACTGAACTTCAAGTGACGTTTGTTTTGTCTTACCCTCGATTAACCAAAAATATTTATGCTCGCTCCTGCACTCTCAAAACGATTTTTTTGTTAGAATATTAAAATTTCTTCGATTTTAACGAATTTCCAAATCGAAAATTTAGTTATTACAGCCGTTGTTATAGTAAGACTTGAGTTCCAGACTATGAAATTTTTTTCGAGGTTCCTAGAAATAGAAAATGATATTCAATAATATTTTTAATACTTTTGTTTTAACACATACATATAGTTTTGATCTATAGAAAAATACGTATAATAATTTATGAGTGATTTGGTTTATTATATCGGTTGCTCTTTCGAGAAAAATTACAGGAACATGTATACTTCTATAGTTTAAGATTGAGACTGTTAGACAATGGTGAAAAGGTACCGAATGCATTTGAAATTTTTGACAAATTGTAAAAAATAAATTACAAACGGCTATTTTTTTATAATCTTTTCTTTTATCCACATATGTGAGAAGTAATTTTTCGCTTGAATTTTTCGATGCATGTTGATATCAAATACAAATACTATGTTCTTTATGCATTGGTAGACATCATACTATAATTGAATTAATTAAACATGTATATGTGTATGTATGTTCGAACATTGACATGTAAATATATCATGTACATGCTGAACAGCATGCATATGACGAATAATAGTATCGCAGTATCCACAGTAATACAACATAGTAGCAACATTGTAGTACATATTAGCAACATGTAATAATAACTATATTATGATAACTGCCATTTGTTTTAAACCTTACCACAATCAGTGCTAAACACATCTGCGACATCTAATGTTTCATTTATTCGCAATTGTTACATACACATACATAGGAATCTACACATACATTCAGTATTAAACTGTATATTGTACTACTGATTACAACACATATGAAGAGTACAGGGGAAAAACGATCAGTCACAAAAAGTAAAAAATGCCAAAATCCATGCAGTTATGTTGACAGTATGCAGAATATTGACGCCGTGCTAACATTACACGTGAAAATCGAACATAGTCCGTGATATGCAGGGGAAAAACCAATTTTTTTTGCTGAAAAATGCGCATATAATATATAATTCCATGTCAAATTTCGCGGAAACGGCTAGCCGTCTATTTTCTGCTGGGATGGCATTTTCTAGCTTACTATATTAGTAATAATCACCAAAAGCTTGAACCAGATTATATGCGTGGTTTTCAGGCAGAAAATTTTTATGTTGAAAAATACATGATGCACACTTTAAAGTTTAAAAACGCTCCCCTGAAAAATTTACTTTTTATGACTCTAATCGTTTTTCCCCTGTACCCTTCATATGTATATGTATAATACATGACTATAAGCACAGATTGTAAAAGAAAATAGGCAACATACTGAAATGGCTACTAAATTAACTATACGTTAAAAATTTTTTTTACATATTCTGCAGCGCAATACGTCACACTTTAACAGTGTCCATTAACGGTAGAGTCTGAAGGGGTAAAAGTCTACAATCTGCTGTAACTTAAATTGGCTAGCGACTTATCTCTAGCGATGCTTAGAAATTGAAAAAGTGACCATGAACGTTCTAGTAGCTGGTTTTTTAATCGATTCAGAACTAAAATAAAATAAAAAATGCAAGTATGTACTATTTTTTTTGTTAAGCGCTAGCGTCAATATTAAAAATTGATGAACATAAATAATTTGGCAAAGAATAAATTCTTATAATTATAATAAATAACAACTTATTTAAGTAAAAATTTTTTTCAAAAATATCTTGGTATGACAATTTGGAAATTACTAGCATTACCTAGCATATGAATTTGAAGCGAAGAGTTTCAAATTGTTGGAGTATCTCAATCACTACAGAGCGGAGGCCGGTGACATCAAATGTCCCATTTCCACGGATTTAAAAAGTCGTCTAACAATTGATACTTTAACAGTATACAAAGTGAACCCGGCATGACGGGACATATATAGCAATAACTTGTTATACGATGTAATATCGATGCAAACGTAGATAACTACTTTGGGATGTATAAAATAATATAATTGTGTGCCGATGAGTTGCGCAAGGGATGTTGTTTGTGGAGCGTTATTAAATGGATCTTGATTCGGTCACACCAGAAAGGTTATAAAAGGGTAAACGGAGAGATTTTACTGTACCAGGATTATTTGAAATTTATGACTTTAAAACAGAATAATATCTATGAAATGTTTTGAGGACAATTATATGCTCATCACGTGCAAAACGAATTTTTAGCGGTTAGATTATAAAGGCAAAATGAAACGTGAATTATTTGGAACAAGTAAATAATAAAGAAAAAGGTAAGTAAAGGATAAAATGAATGTAAAAAAATAAGGTAAAATGAAAATGTGATATGATGACAAAAAAAAATATTTATGTGTAATTGCAGATGATGAAATTTGGCGAAGGCTGTGATATTATATTTTGTTAAAGAAAAAATACGAAGTAAACAGAAGAAGAAACTGCTTTACAAATTTCTGTTTTGAAAATTTGTGTCGTTGGGTTTACGGCGACAATATACTTCCCAACGTCTTTTCAAGATAGTTTAAAACAGTGAGTTTTAAAAAATTAAAACAAATATATATAAATACAAATTCAACATTTATTTCAGTAACAATTACAATTTATGAATTATTCGACGAATATCGCAAAGAAATAGATCGGGTTGAAATCGTTTTCACCTCGTATCGATGGAAGTGGCAAAACATATGATGAACAGCGCATGGAAATTGACGATTTTTGGTGAGTTATTTACGTATTGTTATAGACAAAGCCTGTCGGAAGGTAGTGTAACTAACTTAATTATAATGGAAAAATTTTTAGTTTTTTCCTGACATCAAAGAAAATTGATGAAATTCATGGTACCTATATGTAAAAAATTATAATCTGTTTAAAAAAAATTAGTTGGTAAGACAGATCTTTTCCTGCCAGACCTATCGTACATTCGGAAGGGGGTGAGAGTTTCCAGAAATTTCCCGTCATTGCGGATATAGTTTATTTTCTTTCTTTAAATGAAAGCTTATAAGATTTGCATTCTTAAATTTCCAAGTTTGATACAATACTTGTTAGATTATTCATGCTGTGTTAATTAAGAAATTGTTGAAATACACCGAAATCTAGTTTTATAGGCGAATTTTATGAATGGAGAAGTATCTCAAAGTTCTTCCCTTACAGTTTTCTTATAATTGAGATGTTGTACGTATTAACATGTGTCACCAATTTACAAACTGTGTTATTTTCGATATGTCTAATATTTTTGTTCACACATTATATTTTCTATCGGTACATAAATACATAGGTAACGAGCATATTAATCGAACATTTGGTTACAGAGATAATTGGGATGTTCGTCAAATAATATTGTTCAATCATGCTTGGACAGCTACAATTCGTACAATACACATACAACGCACACAATAGCCTGGCCACAATGTGTAATTTAGTCATCGATTTAAGAGTATTACAATGTGTAAAATATATTTAAAAATAATACTGACAGTGACTATACTGGATTATTGACGGGGACATTGACAATATGTCTATTGTCTATATTCAGTGCTCGGACAATTTATTTTAAACGTGAAGTAAACACACGGGGGAATAATGAATTGTCGAATTATATTAATTATATTCGGATTACAACGTTACATATTTAATTGTAGCGTGTCAAGCGAGTCTGTCAAATAATTAGTTAAATCTGTGTAATGGCAGTCACGAAATTTACTGAAACGCATTTCGAGCTTGCATCCACGATACGAAATATTGCATTGTCTCCACATATTATGTAGATAAGAACCATACGTTTCTGTTAGAGATGATCGATATATCGATAACTGTTATTTTATAACTAGTATAGAAAGATAACAGTTATCGTCAATAACTGGAATACCCAGTGACTGGTTACTTAAATAACTCCTTTGGAAATATCGATAATATAGGTCAATATTAATATATTCGAAAGCAAGGATCACAGTAATTTATTTTAACCACCTACCGAGAATTTCAAAATAATAATGCCCCAGGCAAGTTACACATTTTCTATTGTAGCACATTTCCTCACTGATTTTTAAAAAACCCTTAAAAATGGACTATTGTCTATTGTACAGTTATCTATTTGTATTTGTAATTTTGTATCCATAAAATTCTTAAAATTGTGTATATAAAGCCTAAATCCTTGTATAGACAAGTATTTGAACAGATATTGCAGTACAATAAAGCAAAAAATGTTCTTTAGTATCCGTCAGTATTATAGATCTTGCATATTTCACTAACAGATACGCATATCGAATATCTTACAGTATGTGTTATAAATAACAGTTATTTTTCAGTAACTGTTATTGCAATAACAGTTATTAGAAAATAACCGTTTATCTCATCTCTAGTTTCTGTTCATTGTAAAATTTTATTATTGACCAACAACGTTATTCGCTGAAGCCGTCTAAGTTGCTAAATTTTCTTGCACGAGTACAGTCATATCGTAAACGCACGCTCTCTGAATCGGATGTCCTTTTGTTCTTTGATTTTTCTGAAACCGCACAATCTTCGCAATTTATCAACAAACTAGCATACAATTTTCTGTGCTATTTATTTAAACATTTTGTCCAGCTAAGTGGTCGGGCATGTTAATATATTGGAGCAACTGGTTGAAAATTCAAATTTTCTGGACAAAGATGATGGTATAGGTTTTCTCCAATTTTTCTTCACAAATACTGATGACTATTATTAACTTCGAAAAAAATAACTTCATACACATACCTTCCAAATTCTTGTCTTCGCTCCCCACTTCTCACATTTTTCCTCTAGCTACATCATAATATATTTATAACTGTAATTTTTATAATAAATTGTAAAATAACTGTAGTTAGGGTCTGTTTATAGCCAAATTGTCTAAAAATATACGATAAGTAATATTTCAAGTTATAATTTTAACCAACAACTTCAGGGTAAAATTTACATAATTCCAATTATGAAGTCTGGAAAAATTCAGTGATAGACATTGTTGTTTATTAATTTCCTCCATTTATCACTGAATTTTTTCAGACTTTATGATTGGAGTTATGTAAATTTTACCCTGGAGTTGTTGGTTAAAATTATAATTTAAATTCTGTTTTCACCCCATAAACTCTTATAAAATACGATTAATATTGCTACTGTCGTGTGAAGGTATTTTACTCATGAAAGATTAAAAATTTATACTAATGATAAAAAGTAGCTGCAGTTAACATCTTTTTAAAGAAGATCTTACTACAATTTACTTTAGTTGAGCTAAGATTGTTAACATGTTTTAATCTCGAGTATTTATTTTAACAGCGAAGGTAATGTTACCGATTTTTAGTCGAATTTTCTCCGAAAAATTAGACTTATACAGTCTATACGATAAGAGCTGCGAGAGGCGAGAGTAGGGGCGCTATCCGTTTTCGGACCCGTAGAACACGAATATGTAGAAAAAAAAAATTTCTGATATATATATATATATATATATATATATATATATATATATATATATATATATATATATATATATATATATATATATATATATATATATTTTCCCGCCACCTTTTAATTTGTGTACGGCCCCCCTGGGGAAGTTAAGAGATGAAATTTAGTAAATGGGGCTCATTTTCGAGGCACCTCATACTATCAAAGTGGGGTCAAATTTTGGGCAAATTTTTTTTCTGACCCGACTTTTAAGGGGGTGGTGGGGGGCGAAAAAGCAATAAAACTTTTTCAAACCGGTTTTAAATAATGTTTCGGTCAATTATCTACAACATATCCAAAATTCAGCTTCCTAGGATGATATGGTGGGAGTAGAGGGGGGAAAAACGATTTTCGCTGGATCTAACAGGCCCCCAGCCCCCCAGAATTAACGTAGAGGGTTGAAATTTGGTGTGTTGATAAAGTTCGTTACTAGGTTGTGCTTTTTGGAGGTTTTAATATTTTACCCCCACCCCCCTCATTTTTAAGCTACAATTTCATGCATTTTCGACGTTTTCGAAGTTTGTACCACTCGCACAGGTCACCCGAATAAACCTAGAGGGCTGAAATTTTGTATTCCGATTGAGTTAGTATCAAGGGGGTGCCTTTTGGGGGCCTCGACTTTTAACCCCTACCCCCACCATTTTTATACCCAAAAGAACATGATTTTTCTTGTTTTTTAACAGTTTCGTTCGGGTCAAAATCTCCCCAAATAAACCTAGAGGGCTGAAATTTGGTGTACAGGTTAAGCTAATAGCCAGACACTGTTTTTTGGAGGTTTCAACTTTTAACCCTTACCCCCACGATTTTTACGCCAATATTTCCTTAATTTTTTTGCTTGTTTTCTAACACGTCTAGAGACTCCATAAGGAAACCTAGAGGGCTGAAATTTTGTACGTGTATTCAGTTAATATCCAGCTAGTACCTTGTAGGGAGTCCACATCACTTTTCCTCCCACTTCTCCCATTTTTACATCGGAATTGAATGCTATTGTTAAATGTGTTTTAAAAGCATTATGTTTATTCTAAATACAAGTAGGCGAATAGTAATTTTAAAAAATTTAAAAAACAGTGAACTTACTTTTATGACAAATGAAATACATACATATTAAGTAATTTAAAAATGTTATTAAAGTCACTGTTTATTTATAAATTAGGAATTTTGGATTTTTAGTATTTATAAAATAGAAATTTTGGATTTTTTTGGAAAGAAAAAATATCTTTATAAAGGCCTTCCAGTTTACTATTGAAGGTCCTTTTTTAATATTTAAAACTAAAACATAAAGGCAATTAGCGGATAAACATGGGCAGGAATGTCCTCGTACGAATTGTGTTGGCTTTTTTTCTGCTACCTGTTTTCGGCACAAAATTGAAATTTACTGAGATACAGCCCTTAAATACTTAAAACCTTTTTTTAAAGCCTCGATCAGCCGAACACTCATCACCAGTTTTGAAACCAACAAAATGACAATTCGGTTGTAGACTTTCAATCACATTTCGCTTGTAGACATTCAATACCGAAGATGAAGGGGAAAATTCGACTACCGTGATGGGGCCCCGCTGCTCACGGCGTTTTTTTAAAGATATTTTGTAAAGTGAATTTTTAAGCTTACAGTCCACTATCGGTTTGGTCATCGACAAACAGGTTGGACACCAAAGTCTAAAAAAATTTCAAGAACCTTCTGTTCGAAAATTAACAAAAATACTGAAAAAGCTAATTTGCCACCAGACTGATAATCGAAAAATTATCCACATAATGAAATTCGACTAAAATTCCTAAAATACTTTTTTGGAGAAGGGTGAAATTCTAGTTTTTACAAAAAATAGACTACATTGAAATCTAACTTTTTTCTCAAATTATATTTTTCTCTACAATTATTACCATTTCACCGAGAGTTAACTAAAGAAACTCTCCAAAAAAAAAAAAAAGTATTTTAAAACATTCTTTATTTAATGTTTATTTGACGTTTTTCTGAGCGACCGTAAACGTATTAAATTACAAACATATCTAATTAAAAATAAACGTTGTCATTTTGGAAAAGCAGGAAACTTTTCAAAACTTATGTGTATTCATTAAAGCAATGCTGTATAGTTATAATAGGCGTACATTTAGTTTCAAAAATTCCCTTGACGCCCTTTTGAACAATGTGGCAAAAGCTATTAAAACATCTCAACATATTTAGTATATAACGTTAAACATATTCATATTTGCTTCATAAAACCTAATTACACGTCTGAACATAACATACATACATACGTATATATGAACATATAGCATGTATGTATGTATGTATTTGTATACACTTTTGTAAACTGTCAAAAAGGAAAATTACTATCATCACTTTGCCACCATTCGAACTGACTGAACCACCTTCAGTTGCCTTTATTATTGCTCTCACAACAAACGACAACCTCGAAAACGACGTTAGTCAGTCACCTGCACGTGTGTACATGGGTAGGTGCCTTCACCTAAAACTACTGTAGATAGGTGGCTATTATACATACTGGCATGGCAGTCTAGATATGATGACAAATGTGGTGGTGACGGCACAGCTAACACCTTACAAATTATTTGTTCATATACCCACACGACTAGAACGCAAACGACACCTATCTATCTATAATATTATGTAATATATAATTTTCATATGCTTTGTGTATATATAGGTGATCCAAAATAATACCGTTTTATTTTCGGTAATGTGACTAAAATTATTACTTTTAGTTAGAGTTCCTATAATAAGAGTTAGAACATCAGCTATTTATAGGAAAATTAGGGAATTTTAGTCCGTAAGAAATGCCGTAAGACGTTAGACGTAAAACGTAAGGAGTTGCTGCCATCTAGTAACCTGGGATGAAGCTGAGGGTAGTTTTTTTTTGAATATCACTAAAAGTTGCTGAAAACACAATATCTGTTTTAATTTTTTTTTTTAAGTTAAAAAGTCAAAGCATCTTATGTCCTAAAGCATTGTGTGACAGCCTTATAGATTACAAATAAATATAGGTGTGTCAAACATGATATCCATAGATGACTAAGATCGTCTTCAGACCAACTGTTAATTGTTTAGTGTTAAATGATTAGTAGTACAAACTATACTATACAAATACACAATAATTTATTGCAGGCTAGTTATCTTTATTTCTTAACACACCTATCAACATTTAGGATTTACCTACCAATATTTTTTTCCTGTTCCACTTATGTGTTCTACTTATTACTAAAGTGTTCTACTTGCTACTAATCACTTAACACTAAACACTTAACAGTCGGTCTGAACACGGTCTAAGATACCTATTCAATTAATCTGAAAATTTTAATAAAAACCTGATATTTTCTTCGATGCAAAATCGACCAATATTACACTTAAATTTCATTAAAGTATTAAATAACTAACAGCCTGACTTGGTTTCGCACAAGAATTGTACGTTTTCGTACATTTTCGTAAGTATTAACAAACACAGCATGATTTTAAAAAAATTCGGCAAGTGCGTTTTAGACATCCATCGAATACAGTCTAGATTTTGTGCTCCAGTTGCTAAGGTTTTTTTTTTACAATTCTGGAGATAAAATATTTATTGCTTTTATCTAATGTTACAATTTGTCTTTAATTTGTTAAGAATATAATTACCTAACTTTTTACTTTCTATATAAATTTAAAAAAAAATTTAAATAATAGTTTTTTAAAAACGACACTGTATATTAAATTGCGTGAGGTGACCAATTAAAAATGGTCAAGTACGGGTAGACTACTTAATATGATGGCAAATATTTCCGAATTCATAAGCTTTTCATAGTTAGAATTACGAAATCCCAAAAACTTTTTTCTAAAAATCTAGACTGTATTCGATCAATTTACCGTTTAACACAATTTTTATTTTCATTAAATGAACTGAACAAAAAGGTATTCCATTTGATAAATGCCTACAATACGTTAGAAGGTACACAGAGAAAAAATACAGTAAAAATTACTGAGCTGTCTCCGGTAAACGAGTCTTAAGTGACCAGTCCGTAGGAAATTATTAAGCAAAAATATAAAAAATGTGTTTCAAACATTATTTTTTACGATTCATTTGAAAATTTTTCCTGTACACTTTAAGAATTTTTCCTATACAGCTGCGTAAAATTCGATGGGCTAGTAAAATTTCAAGTGGACACCGGGAAAATTTACTTAATTTTTTGTAAAATTATACTGGACATAGAATAATTTTTACTGAGTCGCTGTGTATTTCACTTGTGCTGTTTATTTCACATGTCTCACACATCACTGCATACCAAGCATTACATAGAACAGAATAAACAAAACAAGCACGCAACCACCCAGAGCACCCGTGTTAGACTAAAACACGACTTACAGACGCAGCAACCGTTGGTTCGATCAGTTGCTCAATAGCCAATATAGTGACTGGATGTTTATAAAGTGTTTTTTTTTTTTTTATAATAAATTATTATTTATTGGACTTTCCATTTAAAACAAAAAATTGTTGTGTTTCATGAATTTTTGTTTAGTTTTTATTTTAATTCTTGTATGTTTTTTATATGTATTGATATGTTAATTGAAACATGTTTTTATACAAATTATTGTAATGTGCTTATTGTTAAGAATTTATATATTTTTTTCCACAAATAATAAAAAACCACAAAAAATTTTTTTCTATATTAATAATTTGATTTTAATGCTTACCCTTCTATCAATATCCTTTTAAACTATTTTAATTCAATTATTTATTAATAAATAAAAAAAACCTTATTTATAAATAATACGGTAATTTTTACTGAGCCATAGGGTAATTTAAAATTTTTACTATAAATTATCGTACTTTTTGCTTAGCCTGTCACTTATGTCCGCATTACCAGAGAGCTCAGTAATTTTTTACCAGAAATTTCAGTAAAAATTACTGTATTTTTTTCTCAGTGTAGGTATACATGCCCTTACATAATTATGCAAAAAAAAAGAAAAAACTAGAAATTCACCCTTCTCCAAAAAAGTATTCTAGAAAATTTAGTCGAATTTCATTATGTGGATAATTTTTTGATGATCAGTCTGGTGGCAAATTAGCTTTTTCAGTATTTTTGCTAATTTTTGAATAGAAGCTTCTTGAAATGTTTTTAGACTTTGGTGTCGATAATCAAACCGATAATGGACTAGAATTTTCAATGTCTTTGCTATGTCATGAATAAAACATTCTAGAACTCTTGTTAAATTTGGATTCATTTAACTATTTACTTGAATTATCTACTTGGATCCTTTTTCAAAGACTTTGATCTTTTTTCTGATTTTCGAGCAGAATATTTTAGAAATCTAGAACGTTTAAAGAATAACTTTTGAAGCTTTATCGTCTATTTATGTGACAGCCTGTATATTTGCATTCAGGGAGAGTTCAATAGGTATAGAGCTCTAGCAATAGGGCAAAATACATAATATATATGTATATAATAAGGGCAATAGTGTTAGTTATTAGTTGATACCATCCATACACACAATGTTGCTAATATAATTACAGCATGTACCCATTATAGCAATGTACTATACTTACATTGCTTACGGAGATAGATACAGCGAATATAATAATATATATTGTACGTGTTCAATTACAGTAGGTAATTACAATTGAAATTGAAGTTTTGATTAGATTGTCAAGTATGCCCCAATTCAGTACTGTATCGGTAGAAACACCACGAGTTCACGTTTGTGGCGAAACGTGGACGTACAACGTGGCGCCACAAGTGTACTAACTTGGTTCTTCATTGATTATAAAATTTAAGCGTCAGTAAAAATGTAGTCTAGATCCTGGAAGTATTATACTGAAATATCTATTTTTCGAATACCAGTTGGAGTTGAGCTGTTTTAACCAATAAGTTAGCTAAACTTAGTTTTGCGCTATATAAATTAAGAGATCTTGTGTCATTTGATATTTTGATACAAACCTATTATGCACAGATTCATTCGAATATAAAATATGGGATTTTATTTTGGGGAAATTCAGTGTTAGTAGAAAAAGTGTTAGTTGCACAAAAGAGATGTCTAAGAATCATGGTAAATGCCAAATCTACGGAACACGCTCGTCCAATTTTCAGGGATTTAAAGATACTTACAGTGATTGATACTTATATTATGGAGTGTGCAATATTTGTGAAAAATAACTATCAATTATTTGAGAAATATGAGTACGATCATTCATACAATACACGAGGCGCGGATAAACTTGTAACTATTCAGTCAACAAAGACGTATATAAATATCCTGCAAAACACAGATATTTGGGAATATCTGTACAAAAATGACGCCGAGAATATTTTGTGTTAACACTTTAATGCTTAAAAAAAGAGTTGAAATCCATTGTTATGCCGAGAATAGGTGTAAATAATTATGCTTTGGTACAGGGACTATTTGAAAAAATAATCCAAAAGAAAAAATTACAACAAATTTCCGGAATGAAAACTTTTGTTGTTCTTGGCTCAAATTTTTTTTACTTTTATTCAATATCAAGCAAAAATTAGAGCCGAGAACAACAAAAGTTTTCATTCCGGAAATTTGTTGTAATTTTTTCTTTTGGATTATTTTTTCAAATAGTCCCTGTACCAAAGCATAATTATTTACACCTATTCTCGGCATAACAATGGATTTCAACTCTTTTTTTAAGCATTAAAGTGTTAACACAAAATATTCTCGGCGTCATTTTTGTACAGATATTCCCAAATATCTGTGTTTTGTAGGATTTAACTTATTTTTGTTTTGCTTTTTGTTAAACAGTAAAATATTTACAGCTTTCTACTGGTGCATAATGTATATATTTTCTACATCTGTTAAAATATACCTTAAATTTTCATCACTCTATATAAACTGTAGACCAGCGGTTTCCAAACTGGGAGGCGCGCAATGTCCACCAGGAGGGCGCAGGTTAATTGCAAATATCGTCGTTGTTTTGATAAAATCATGGTTTTAAGAATAAGCGCGCAAATATAATTACCAAATAATGGACATTTTATGTTAAGGAGTTACATACATGGGTCTTTTTTAGCAAAAAAAAACAGTATTTTTTGATTTTTTTTTACAAGGTGAGAAAATATAATTTATTTCAACTTTTGGCATATTATAAATTATTTTGGGACACTGTGAAAAAATTTCCGTGAAAAAAAAAATAATTAGGCCATTGACAGCTAGTTTTTGAAAATAACTGATTTTTTGCCGTAGGCAGAGTAACCCCTGAAATTCTGACCTAAAATAAAATCCCCTGTCGCAGCAACCTACATAACATAGCGAATTTCCGTTTAAAAATATTAGTTTTTCTCGGAAACTAGTTGACATCGAATGATAGTCTAAAGACCTTTTTTATGTGATTTTTTCTCCTCTTTTCGATGGCGTAAAAAATTACGCAAAAATTTTTGAATAAGGGAAAATTTTGGCAAAAAACTAATTTTTCCTACGTAAATTGCCCAAAAAACTATGTCTCCGGCATCGGACGTGTCTGGCTAACGAACTTGTCTAACGGTATGGGACTTCTAATATTTTCACCAAATTTCGAAAAAACAGGACATTTCGTTCGAGAGTTATCGTCCGGACACACACACACACACACACACACACACACATACATATATATATATATATATATATATATATATATATATATATATATATATATATATATATATATATATATATATATGTATAAAAATAAATATAAAAATTTTAGTGAATAATATTTTCGGTTTCTAGGGACCTAAAAACAAATTTCTGCCATAGTCCCGGGTTCAAGTCGCGTCATGACAGTGGCTGTAATAGCTGAATTCCATTCTGGAAATTCGCTAAAACAAAATTTTTTCTATTATTACATGCTTATGGCTTGTACTTGAACGAAAAATTACTGTTTCCGTTCATTACGTACATCTCATTTTACAAGTAGAAAGTCAATGAAAAACACGAAAATTTTTGCCAAAAATCAAAATTTTTTGTTTAAAACACTGTCAAAAGTTGAAATTTCATTTTTTTTAAATCCCTTTGTTCAAGTACAAGCCATAAGCTTTTACTTATAGAAAAAAAATTGCTAAAAGTTGGAATAAATTAGGTTTTTCTGCAAAAAAAAAACCATGTAACTCTTAACAATGATTTTCCTGCTCGCTACTGTAGGTAATACTTTAACAATAACAATTCTCAAGTGGTCAGAGTCATGTTAGCGCGTAAGTATCGAATAACGTGTCTGATCAACGGTTTCTTCTCAAGTGTCGTATAGACCCGTCCGCCAAGAATGTGAGTCCTTTCAGTAAAAAAGTAATTTACGAATTGTTTATAAATTTTTTCCAGAGCGGGGTAGGAGAGGTAAGGGGTGCGTTAGTGCACAAAGTTTGGAAACCGCTGCTGTAGACCAATCAGAAAGTTATATTTGTAAAACATTCAAAAAAATTATAATAGAAAGTAGGCGTTGAAATAGTATAATATTTGACACTAACTGTACACTCGCGACGTCATTCGCGCATAAATTCAATGAGAAGTATATAATAATTCTACTTAATAAGTCTCTAACACTGACTGATCGACAGACAACGCACAGCCTAAACTGTTGGCTTTAGAAGAATGAAGTTTTGCACAGGAGTTCCCTATGTAACGTAGGTGAGCACTAAAAAAAGCCTTTTGAAAATTCGTCCCTTAAGTGGATTAAATACGGGATGAAAATTTGTATAGAAATTATTTATTTTTGAAGTTAGTGATATATAAAAATATGTTACTATGGCTATTAATGTAAATAACGTATTTAATAACAAATCTTTAGCACTGACTGACATCCTGAGATGTTGCCGATGGTAAAGCCCATTTGTTTGGTATACAGCTAGTTATAAAGAATTTGCATAGAAAAATAGTTTTGCGTAATGCATGCGCATGCTCAAAATGGTTTTTGTATTTTCCCAAGGGAAGGAGATATTTTCCCGAAAATAAAATTATCTCCTAGGTATGCAGATGCCATGTCTTAAGACAAATGTCTGTGTCGCTCATGTCGTATCTGCTGTGTCGTATCTGCTAGGTGTGCAGCCGGGCTTAAGGTAGGCTAATTATTTCTCTACGCGAAAACCGAGGCTTCTTAAACTTTTTTTATTCATGACCCAAAATATAAAACATGTGTTTTAAATAATTAATTTATGAACTATTATGAGTCAGTGGACATATGTGACTTTTGTAACAGTTGGGGCGGTTTAGCTTATACTTAAAAATACTTAAAATTCGCGCCCAAATGCTGTTACTTATTGTCCCACGCAGATTTAACGCTAATCGGAAGCCTAAAAATGTCCAAAGTCGGGTTCTGTCGAAGAATTACTCTCCGTTGTGTGTTTTGCGAAATTACTTTATTCAAAAAAATTCTTTTTAAATAAAATTCTATAATAATGGTTTACATTATTTCAAACGAAAGTTCAATAATTATTTTAAAATAAATAAATTATAAATATAATATTATGTTTAAATAAACATTTCCGAACTGTTTTTACGTTTTATTAACTTAACAATGCCTTAATAAAAACAATTATATTTTTTATTGGACTTAGCGCAACAATCAATTACGGCCCATTTCAAACAAATCCAAATCTCGTCTCTCTCTCTCATCCCTTTTCCACATATATGAACAATTCGCCACTTCTCCCCACCGCTTAACTATTTTTCAATACATATTAAACACCAAAAACGGGGAATCCCAAAATGATCTAATATTATAAATTCATACAAAAGATAATAGTTAAACTTTACAACGCTAGGTTGTTCATATTTTTTGCAAACAGATGTCGCTAATTATCATAGCCGATATCAAACCCAATCTGATTTTTAGTTCATTAATTCAAAATTTGACCGCTAGATGTCAGCCCCCGTACCATAATATCCGTTACACTTTACAGAATGTGAAATTTCTCAGTCATAAATATTCCTATAGATATGTAGTTATTTCCCCATTAGGCACATTTGTAAATTTTCTAAAATTTGTTAGTAATTTTTCGAATAAGATCTCAAAAAATGATAAAAATTAAAATATTTTCCACAAAATAAATTGTTAATCTTTTATTAAGTCATTCGAAACGCATTCTTTAGTTTTCGATTCAATATATTCAAATCTCAGTATTATGTCGTCTCTATAAGTCAAACAGCTGTAATCATCTTTCACATTATCATAATCATTGAATAAATTAATTATAACATGCATATCTTTAATAAATTTTAGAAAAATTAGAAAAACTTTTATATGTGGAATACAAAATCTTTAAAAAAAAAGATCGCGTAATCATACATCAACGTCCTTTTGACGGACACTATTTCAATACAAACAAAACGACAATGACTATAAACAAAATAAATACGTGTGGTGTGTTAAAACAATAAATAAATTAGATAACAGAAATCTCACAGCAAGCAGGCAACAACAAATTGTAGTATTGGAGCAGGTAGAGAAGTTCGTCCGTCGTTTTGACGTGTACGTATGATTCTAGAGTTAATTAAACTCTATTAATTAAAAATTTCATCCCTGCGAGTTTTATTTTTTATACTATATTTTAACTATATTCCAATTTAATAACTTTTCGCATTAAAATTACATGTAAAAATTTTATATCGATTGCAAAATTGCAAAAAAAATTATGCAAATGAATTTTTTTCCGTAAAAAATACATCATATTTGTATATTCTCTGTTGTTGAAATGTTTAAAATGTAAACATTTCTTTCTAAAAAAAAAATCAATTCCTTAATTTATTTAAAAATCCATTAAAAATTATTTTTCATATCAACACATACATATAAATATCAACACATATACATATGAATAATAATCATGCACTACAGCTTTATCTAAATCACTATGAACATTATCTATTTGTCTTTATTCAAATTTAGTTATGTTCCCCTATTTTTTTTTCATGTATAGGATAATAACACTGTTGAATAACTGCTTCCATTGGTTATTCAAGTTGCTATGTATAACAAGTTTGATAACTAACAGGTTGTTTTTTTTTTAACCATAACATAGGAGGACAATGTATTAGTTTCTTTGTGAAATGTGGAATTTTATATACAAAAATTAAAACACAATATTATCAAATAATTTTCTTATTCTTTTACATTTTACAAGGTAATTGTCATTACAATCTATCATTCGAGTCCAGCGATGGTAAATCATTCACTCATTTCATTAGTCAGCACTAACTGTTTCGTCAATATTTAAAAAGTAATTACCAATTCCCTCCACTGTCTACCAAACTTTTTCATTAATTATAATTTCTCCAAATGCACATTCTAGTGGCCTCTAATGCATTATGTCCCAATTTGTATTAACAAAAATTTCTCAAGTTCTATTGTTGATTCCATTGCCTATATTTACTTATTTAAAACAAAAAAGACTTAATATGCAAAAGTGTAATAGCACTTCTTTATACCGCAATTGAATTTTTGTACACTGGATGTATACATTTCAAGGGAACACTCCCATCATTAGCAGTAAAACTAGACGAATAATCTTATATTAGAAAAACGAATATCGAAGTTTTAGGTATTTCATTTTTGTTTTAACCTAGAATCATACGTTGGTCTACGAGTCCAGTTAATCATACATCGGCGTCACTTTGACGAATGCACTTTTTACGGGGAGTTTCAAAGTTTATTTGCAAAAAACGTTTTTTTTACATAACAGTACTACAAAAGCGAACAAAATATTTAAAAAAATTGAATTTGGAAAAATTTATTAATATAAATATTTATTAATTTTTTCAATCTTTTTATCAAAGCATATTTTCATTACAAAAATTAAAAAATAGATAAATACATCAATTGTATCATAAAACATGTCTTTCAAATAATTAATTTATGAACTATTATGAGTCAGTGGACATGTGTGAGTTTACAGAATGTGAAATTTCTCAGTCATAAATATTCCTATAGATATGTAGTTATTTCCCCATTAGGCACATTTGTAAATTTTCTAAAATTTGTTAGTACTTTTTCGAATAAGATCTCAAAAAATAATAAAAATTAAAATATTTTCCACAAAATAAATTGTTAATCTTTTATTAGGTCATTCGAAACGCATTCTTTAGTTTTCGATTCAATATATTAAAATTTCAGTATTATGTCGTCTCTATAAGTCAAACAGCTATAATGATCTTTCACATTATCATAATCATTGAATAAATTAATTATAACATCCATATCTTTAATAAATTTTAAAAAAATTCGGAACCTTTTTATATGTGAAGTACGAAATCTTTAAAAAAAATATAGGTTAATCATACATCGTCGTCCTTTTGACGCACACTATTTCAGTATAAAAAAAACGACAATAGCTATAAACAAAATTTATACGTCTTATGTGTTATAATAAATAAATTAGATAACAGAATTTTCACAGCAAGCAGACAACGACAAGTTGTAGTATTGGAGTAGGTAGAGAAGTTCGTTCGTCGTTTTGACGAGTACGTATGATTCTAGGGTTAAAATTATATTAAATCGGATTTCTACTTTCAATACAGAAATGTGTATACAATATAAGAATAACTTTCTGGACAAGTTTGTATTTTTTCAATATCTATGTTATGGTTAGATAAAAACGATCTGTATATTTGTACCTTATATATCATTACTATATATGTACATATGAGCCGTTGATTTTGAAAGTGGGGCAAGTCCATATTTTGCTATTGCGAGATATTTAAGGGTTTGCGTTTCAATAAATTTAAAAATATTGGTAATTGTTAATAGACATACTTTTTGTATTTTGTGGTCTTAGATAATGCAAGTTTATGATCCAATAGTGTTTATAACGCTGGCTAAAAAAATAGCAGGTTTTATTATAACTAAATGGACTTGCCCCACTTTCAAAATTAATGAATTATTGTATTCGTTAATTTAAAAGGATAATATTTGAGTTTTATCATTTAAAAATAAAAACTTTTCATACCACAGTTCAACTTTAGAAACACGTACTATGACATTATTACCCCCTGCCAGTGCCTTAGCAGTAGAAATGAGTGTTTGAAAATAAGTATGTACCTTAAAAAGGTGACTCACCCCCTTTGCAGAGTTGCTTAAAATTAATTTTGAAAATTTATTCTAATTGTTTTAAACTATATAATTTGGAAATGCATAGAAACAAGCATTTCTAAATTACACTGTTGATGTTTATGCATATTGGATGTTTGAATTAGGCGCGTTGGGTATAACAACTATAAAGTAGTTGTTATACTCTATACGCTTGTAACATATTTTATGATTAAAGTTTCTATGTTTGATTTATTTAATATTTCTGAGAATTTTAATTTTATTTAAAATAGAAAAAGAAAGTGACTTTGAAAATCGATTTCTCTTTTCAGGTAACTAAAATTTTATTGTAATTCTCTATCAGTTTGTTAATTTATATTGATTTGTTAAATAAAATCTCTTTTCAGAGCAAATTTGATTTTAGTCTACATTTATTGTGAGAGACCATCTTAAAACTATTTTCCTTGAAGAAGTTTTTAATTACTCAAATAGTACGATTATGTCGACACAGTCACCCCCGCAGTTAACTACCCCTGGATTTAATATTAGGAAATTGAGTAAAAACAGGTCGATTAGATTTTTTTACGTACACTTGAAATTTGTAAATAAAACTTTATTATATTTTATTTTTTACCTCTTTTGTAAAAATTAACGCCTCAAATTTTAGCCCTAAACTACCCCTGTTGATGTAATGTAAACAAATTACATATCAATAGATAGCTTTATAAAAAAAGAGCAATCTCGCCAATTTATTTAAGAAATGCTTGTTTCTATTTCTTACCGTTTTCGAGATATTTGAAAAATTAAATTTTCACCCCAATTTTTGAAGGATGATTTCACCCCTTCAAACCGCTTTTCCGCAGATAAAAAAACAAGTGTTACTTATTTTTTAGTGTTCTACAACATATCTAAGTTTCATCAAAATCAATAGGTCCAGTCTCGGAAATTTTACTTGTAAGATGGACTTGCACCACTATCAAAATAAACATATTTACAATACTGTTAAGAGCTAAAACTTCAATCTTTCAAATATTAGGCTTCTGAATTTTTTTGACTATAAATTGTTGATAAATGAAAAGATCATACTAAGTTTTATCTATAACTACCATTATCCCCATTTTTTTCAAAAGTGGACTTGCCCCACTTTCATAATAAACGGCTCATATAATGTACAGCTCTCTTGTGTGCTTGGTTCTTTTCTTACGCGTTACTTTTAGATACATCCATCTAATTTACCCATCCTAACTATTAGTTTTTTCACTCTTATATTTGTCTGAGACATAAAAAAATATTGGAGTCAATAAGGAAATGTTCCAGTACAGTATGTTCCAAACAAGTTAATAAATATTTTGGGAGTATTTCAAATACACATCATATTGTAATAAATAAATAATAATAGTTTGTTTCACAAATAGTTACGAAACGAGATGACGTAAGAGTCTACGTTTGGAATTATTATGGTGGCTTAAAATGTTTGGTGATAACTATTGAGCTGCTAAAATTTGTTTAAATCATTCAAAAGAAAATTTCAATTTGAGTTTTTTCTGCCGTACCGTTTGATCCAAATTTGTAAGTATTATTATAATTTGAATGACTATGTAAAAATAAATATACGTTAAATAATAATTATTAATATTTTATAATAATTCAGTTAATATTTTAGATTTCGACAGTGGTTGATACTGATTGGTTTTGACGATCTAAATTTTCGTGTTGAATACTATTAATCAACTTATTGTCACAATTCATTTTGAAAAAAAGTTGCTTTTAATTGTCCATATAAATTAAGATGACCATTATTAACTCTGAATTTCATATGTATAAATGCAAAAAAGAACTTGCTTAATTGTTTGTGCTTATATCAAAAAAGGATAGAAAGTGGGATACGTTACTGTCTGTAACACAGAACAAATAGAACGAATATAACTGTCTCTTTTCTGCAATCACTTATGTGCATTTTACAGAACTATGTTGTCATTGACTTACAAGCTACCAGTGGGTGTGTTTCAATTGTTGTCATATTGTTGGTGTGGTTGGTGTTGTGTTACCGTGTATACGTACATCTACGTAGCGCATACATATTATACATTTTTTTTAACATATGCGTATACAAGACACGCATACACATAACCATTTAGCGCACTACCACACACAACTCCGCGTGAACATATAGTGGTGGGATATCTTTTATGCTTTAGCATTACACTGATTTCAGTAGTATAGAAATATTACCGCTCGTTCTGTGTTATTCTGTGGTCTGTAATATGTAATCACCTTTATTATTTTATACTGTAGTAATATTTTTTTTATGAAACTATTTTTCTGAGACTCACTGTAGCAGTTTAAAATGTTGTTATTAACATTATATTGTATTGTATACGTTAGAATAGGGGTGACTCCGTGGGCGTGACTCGTTCGTATGTGTTCTCCTACTGCGGTTTGACTGTTTTCATATGTATGAAAGAATGACGTATCGTATTTCCTGGCCAAAATTAAACTTTTAAATAATAAAGAATTTGTTAAGAAAAAACAAGAACAAGTATATATATATTTATATATTCAGATATCGCCAAAAAATCGAGTCCAAAATATATTTTTCCCCTAAAAAAGGAGAAATCCTATTTATCGTTTTGTCGTTTTGACGGTGCACGGGGCGTGGTTTATTATTTTGGTCAAATTATCTATGGAAATATTGAGAGAAAATGATTTTTAGTAGAAAAAATGGAAAGCTTATAGTTGATTTATATAAGACATTTAAAGACATTTTGACATAAATATCAATAATTATTACGTAAATACGAGAAGAAAAATGTACATATTGGTAGATCTTGTTATAATCTGTATAATAGAGCGCTCACTGTCTTATTGGGATTGGGAGGGGCAAAATATTCTCGTCGACGACAGCTACCGCTCTCTTAGATTGGAGTGCTAAACATGTGTATTAAAATTTTTAATAACATTCCAACACATTTAAAAAATTTAAATAATAGGCAATTTAAGAATGAATTAAAAAGTTTTTTGTTGACAAAGAATTTTTATAATATTAAGGAATTTATGGAATGACTTATTCTATGTACTCTGTACTTTATTGAATAAAGATTATTATTATTATTATTATTATTAAGGGGAACCCCGGCGTAGCGGCTTCAAAAAATCAATATTTTTATTTTGCTTAAATCCATAATTTATTATCCCTAGAAGATGCCCCCAAAGCCCTGTTTTCGTATTTTAACGGACCGAAATGAGTACGATCAGTATGCATGTCATACTATATTCATTAATCTAACGTATTTTCAAACCAGCTGTAAGAGTGTTTAACGCTTATTTCGGCTACTGACGTCATTTGTAACATTATTTAGAAAAAGCTATAAAAAAAAATTTATACAAAAAAATGGATTTTTTTAAAAACATGAGTTTAAAGTTTTTTCAAGTATGATATAGGGTAAGAGCACCAGCAGCCGTCATGTTAAGACATGAGCAGTACTTTACATTAATTTTTTTCGTATATACTTATACGAAATAACCAACAGTAAAGCTAAAACGAAAGAGAATTTTATGATCTTTCACGAATATTTTAATTTATTTGAATATTTTTATAATAAATATGTTAATAAAAATAAAATAAAGGAAAAAGTGTGGTGTACCAGTACCCGTCAATAAAAAATTAGCGATGTTCCATAGTATCCGTCAGAGAAGCGACCCAGTATCCGTCATTCTTTAGAATATGATTAATCTTAAACAACTGCGCTATATAATTAAAATACTTAAGGATAAAGTTTTATTTAAAAAAATTATTTGATTCTGTTATTTTCGTTCTACAATTCCTGCATATATATTGTTCAGATTGGCACTGAACTGATTCGTTTAGAATTCTCTTTAACTTTAGTACAACCATCCGTGATGCTAATTCTTCTGAAGCATTATCCATAATATCCATAAATGCTGTTTTTGTGCATTCTTTTTCATTGGAATTGATAACATTATGTACTTACATATTTTTGTCCTTTCTATACAATTACATGGTTATTAGTCAGGCTCAAAAAGATACTGATCGATCATAATTCCATCAGACGCTCTGTATCTTTCAAAATTTCTATAAATTTTTCTTTCTTAAAATATTGTTCAATTTCTTTAAGCCAGTTTTTGATATTTTACGGTACCAAAGCCCTTAATTTTCTTAAATTTTGAGATAATAACGTAGGTAACTCTGGATGTCTATTGCAAAAAGACAAAAACCCTTTTCATACACGTCAACCGCGAGTAAATGGATTTTCTCAAGTTTTGGATTAGTAGTTGGCTACTGTCTAGCAGTTGAAGATCACAGTTTCATGCAAATGTATTATCCAATTTACTATGTTTTCATCTTCTTTGTTGGTTAAAATAATTGTGGAGGCACTTTTTGCATAATATGGGCTACTTTTCTTTTAATTTATCCGGCAATATGGTCTGACAATCTGTGATATACGAAACTGTTTGATTACGATAGAAATCGGCGTTTTTTTTAACGAATAACATATTAAAAGCATTTATTTAATCTTCATTACTGTATTTTATATTGAAATTTACCTACAAAAAAAAAGGTGCGAAAAACCGTTACTATAGGTTGCCAGTATCCGACATTAATTTACAAGCACTACTAAAATTTAATTGTTACAGAAAATAATGACGGGTACTGGTCAGTAGCTTTATCGTATTGTTGTGAATGTAATCCAGATTTTAAAATTTTAGTGTAAAAAATATAGGAGAATATGTATCATTTTTTAAAATACAATTTGTTACGCCAATAACCGTCACTATGACGATTACTGGAAAATGCCTGTATTTTATGTACCAGTATCCCCCATCAAAAATAATAAATTTCTGTTAGATTTTCTGGTCTAAAAATTATTTTTCAACAAAATTTAATTCATAATAAATCTCAAAAAATAAAAAAATATGACTAATTATTCCTTAAACCAAAATTACAGTAAAATTAAATTAGTGTTTACCTTAGCTAAAACTTAAAAGTTTTAGTGAATATGTGCAAATTTTACAAACACTAACTTTCAGATGAGCCGCTATTATATCTAATTCTAACTGACAGGAGTCTTCCATTCTAATCATAAATGGAAGAACGGTTGGGAATACTTTTTAGAACATGTAGCAGGAATCACAAAAAATGTATGCTTGCTTAATATCTTAATATTTATCATTTTACTGAAACCTGACGGCTATTGGGTCGATAACGGCTACTGGTGCTCTTACCTTAATCAATTTTTTAGATATGTCGGCAAACTACACTCCCAAGCTTTACAAAAATATTTTTATCTTTCTTTTCAAATAATTCTACGAGATACTAGAGTGCATACCGTAAAGAAAGAATTTTCGCAGGCGCTTTCAAATTTTATTTAGTAACTTGCTTAATTTTTAATATAATAACACAATTAAGTTCAAAAATTTATTTGAACTCTTCAGTATAATATACGCAATAAAAATTAATAATTGCAAAAATATAATGTATTGAAAGGTTTTTTTTATTTTAATTTACAAATTATGTTTGTTTTTGGCATTGGCTACTCCCTTAAAGGCTTGAATCTAGTTATATTAATAAGAAATACAAGTAAGAGTAGAGGTAGAATGGTCACTAAACTTACCTTTCAGTCCTTTTCTCTCCAACATGATATAGTAGGAGTATGTGAAAGAAAAATTTTATACAGGCAGGTAATAATTAATTAGAAGATTAAATTAAAATTATTTCTGGTAAGTTCTGTGAAAAATTTTCAAAAAAGGTTTTACTCGGTAAATAAAATTTTGATTTAATGTATGTTTTGGTAGTAGAAAACATCTCATCTTTTGGTAGTAGATAACATTTAGGTCATTAGTGGAAATTCTGAAAAATAAATAAGTGTTATTCTGCAATTATATGTGCACTATAGCCTATATATTCAACACTCTTAATGAAAATATTTTCTTTATAATATTTATAATATTTCCTTTGTAATATTTATAAAATTTATAATTTTATTGCGAGGACAAACCACTCAGAGCCGAATTTACATAACGACATTTAGAGCACATACATCCTTCACAAAATCAGAATTTTACGAAACTTGGAAGAATTTGATCGCATTACAACGGCCCCTACACCAGAACTGCCTAAGAGTCTTTCACAGGTAAGTCCAACCCTGAGTTACCATCATTGCTTTGTAAGTATAATTTGGGAAATCAATTGATACTAATGGTCAGGGGCGGATTTACCCTAAGGGCCGCCCAGGGCACTGCGCAAAATGCCGCCTCTGCTTTTTCGTAAAACAAAAATTTTAAAAAAAATCTTAATAATTTTCCCACTTTTTTCCCTTATTTTATCAAAAGATAAGTGACAAGCAAAAAAAAAAGAAACTTCCATTTCTTATTTTCCAATCAAAAAAGTGACGAGCAAAAAAAATAAGAACTCCCATTTCTTATTTTATTATCAAGAAATAATAAGTAATGATGACCAAAAAAACGCCAAATTGTCACGTCCCGAGTCAAGATTTTAACACTGCATTGACCCTTCTAACATCTAAATGAGCCTATATTCACCCTAAGTGAACCTATATCGACTCTTAATGAACCTACAAACACAATGTTTACAAATAATAACCCTACATTGAAGCTACTTAACCGTCCATAAACCTATCTTAATGCTACTTAACACTTTATAAACAATTAAATAGTAGGTCTGAGCAGGTTCGATGTAGTCTCAAAACATTTTATTAGTTTAAAAAAATATATGGGAAAAAATAATATACATATATACAGTGTCTCTCATAAAGTACGCATGATATGGGAAACAATTTTATTATTGATTACTTGAAAAACATCCTAGTGGGCTTAGTTGGTGCATCAGTTTAAATGAGATACTAGCTAAACACATCTTACCGCCCGCTTAATATTTGACAGAAAACCGGAAATTTCAAATTTGTGAATTATGAAAAATGATAATCCTTTGAAAGTTATTGATTACCTCCTGATGAAATTTTGGCATCGTATCAAAATTAGGCATAGTAAATATATTCCGAAAGCTAAATATCACAGTTTGCAAAAATAAAGCCCAAAAATCTGCTTTTCCAAAATACGAATTTAACTGACCCTAAATTCAAAATAATTGTACGAATTCTAGCAAAATAAAACTTACACCATTCGTTGAGATCTGCGTATTCATAAAATCACAATTATCATCAAAATATTGCTACAGACATCGGTCTTTCAATAAAAAAATTTAACTTGGTCACAAAAAGACACGCTCTGTAATATTGGAATTTTAACAAGCATGAATAATTGTTATTTCTTTATTTTCTTTGCAGTTAGTAGTCAAAATACTCGTTACGCAAATCTCATTTCATTGATGACAATTGTGATTTTATGAATAAACAGATAAGAACGGTATGATTTGCATTTTGCTAGAATTCGTAAAATTTTTTGAATCTAGGGGCACTTAAAGCCGTATTTTCAAAAAACAGATTTTTGAGCTTTATTCTTGCAGACTATAATATTTAGCTATCAGAATATGTTTACTACACTTAAACTGCCTAGTCTGCATATTCATAAAATCACAATTATCATCAAAATATTGCCGTAGACATTGGTCTTTCAATAGAAAAATTTAATTTGGTCACAAAAAGACGTGCTTTGTAACATTTTTAGTTTTAACAAGCATGAGCAATTGTTATTGCTTTATTTTCTTTGCAGTAAGTAGTCAAGATACCTTCTCGTTACGAAAATTTCATTTCATTGATGACAGTTGTGACTTTATGAATAAACAGATCTCAAAGAACGGCATAATTTTTATTTTGCTAGAATTCATCAACTTTTTTGTATTTAGGGCCACTTAAAGTCGTATTTTGGAAAAGCAGATTTTTGACCTTTATTTTTGCAGACTGTAATACGTTTATCATACCAAATTTTGATACGATGTCAAAATTTCCTTAATATTTCAAAGGACACAATGTTATTGTTTATATATCACAGATTTGAAATTTCCGGTTTCCTGTCAAATTGCAAACTGGGATAAGATAAGTTTAGCTATTTTTTCATTTTAACTGATGCAATAACTAACTCTGCTAGAATATTTTTCAAAAAATTTTGTTAGTAAAAAAGTTTCCCATACTGTGCGAACTTTATAAAAGACACTGTATATATGTATGCATATACATTATATACCGGAATGATTGACAAAGATGAACAATAGACATAAACGAAACTTTACGACACAGACAACGGAAATGCCCGATCAGGCATGTGAATATGTTTCAGCTATTTGAAGTAATGCCGAACTAGTTTTCTTTAAAATGAATTTAATAAAGTGTATCAAATTTATTGTCAAATATGTGTAGTAATTATTTCTTTATTTTGTATCAATTTAAATGTAAACAACCTCACAAAGTATTACGTAAATCATTTGATAATTAAAATTGAATCAATGTTAAGTGTAAATTTTAATTTGAACCGGGTAAATGAACTCTACAATTTATAAGGTGAAAAATTAAAATTTTGTGTTTATATGAAGAAACTGAGATGAACTAGAAGTGAAAACTGTGAAAAAATTTAAAAAAAACGTTACATTTTAATTGTTAAAAATTGAGGTGCATTTAAAATAATTGTTAGCTTGTTGTGGTGACGCTCCAAACAGAAGTGGCTTGTAAGCGGTAAACAAGCCCTGGGGTGAGATGAAAAATTAAAATTTTGTGTTTATATGAAAAAACTGAGATGAACTAAAAATGATAATTGTGAAAGAACTGAAAAACCATTACATTTTAATTGTTTATATTTGAATAACAAGAATCAAATAGTTAAATTAATTGTCAAATATACATAGAATTATTATTATTAAAAAATAATATTAAAAAGAAATTATTACCATTTAAATGGTGTTTAAAATATGTAAAACATGGGTTAAATGATTTTAATTTGAATTGTACTTAATGTATATACTTAAAATTAATAAACGTAAAATAATAAAATACTTTTGTTTTCATTTTAAAACCATATCTATACGTATGCGTGCATGCATACATCCATACGCGTACGAATGTACACATATATGTATGTATGGATGTATGTATGTACGTATGCGTATATGTATTAGTGTATTGTATGTATACGATTAAGAACCTCTTTTCAGCCTCACAACATCTGATTTTAAGGATCAAGGAGCAGTATTGTAGGGTCAGTAGAGATACTACTTTGACACTATAAGTGGAGAATCTGTCATTTTGCGACAACATGTAGGCTTAATGTAGGCTTTTTTTACATGTAATTCTGAAACTACTTTAACCCTATTTAATTCAATTAAAAGGAATAATGTAGGTTTAATGCAGGTTCAATATTTCGACGCGGGATTATGTTAAATTAAGGACTTTTATCTAGTTCTTTATATTTTATAAACAAAAGAATTGCCTGAAATAAGTTTTTATTTAGGGTTCCAGGAAAAAATGCGAAAAAGGAAACCTTATGATGAGACTTTAATGTCCATCCGTCCGTCCGTCCGTCCGTTGATATATAATAATTAATGATACAAACATAGTTTGATTTTGTATATAAACGTGTTTATTACTTCAAGATTTCTTTTTGGGTTAAAATGGGTACTCCTGGCCACTTTACCCAACATAGTGGGGTAAAGTGGTCACTTTGCACATGTTACGAAAAAGAATAATTGCAAAAATACCTTTCAAGATATTGTTGGTATATTGATGGTTATTGGTTCTGCACTAAAGCAACTATATGCCAAATACTTATTAATCTGTATTTCTTTTCAAATAAATAAACTAAACAACATTTTGTCTTACAATTAGAGTGGCCACTTTACCTCAGTCCCCCCTGTCTAATCAAATTTCACAACAAAGACTATAATAATATACCTACTAAGCGATAAATATTTTGAATTATAAACAGTAGCAAATGTATTTTCTAGAGAGGAACCTTGTAAATGACCTACAAAGAGAATTGCATAACCATAATTAGTAATTTTTTGATTTTATTTTGATGTAAATGTTTGTATCTGAACAAGAAATCAAATTCCTGATCCTTTACACCTAGAATGACAAAACGCCCAACTGGTACACTGGAAATTGTTGACCTGCTGCGACGTGGTGTATGAGTTTCACTCTTGATGCCTTATGACGTCAAGGTGTTTGTAATATGATTCAGGTGAACAAAGTGTAAATGTACAATGAGCAATATGATACAAATATGCTACACAGAAGTTTTTATTCTTCACACTGACAGTATTATTCATTTCTTAAAATTTTATTTCGATGGCCGCGACTGTAAATAGAATTTATTTCTCTCATTTCAAATTTTCTTCTTCGTGGCCATACTATTATTAGGAGTTTAAAATAGTGTATTGGTTGGTTACCTGACCATTAGAGCCCAAACATTTGTCACTTTGAACTAAATATGTCCATCTGAATAATGACGATGTGAATGTAAAGGTGTTGGGTGGGTAGCTATAGCGCTATAGTGTAGAATAATAATTGTAATGTAAAAGGTACAATGTGATACATAATAAGAGATTAAAGGATCAAATACATATTTAATATATTATCCATCAATAAATTAGAAGTGATTTATAGTTGGTGTACAATATTTACGATAGAAAAGGTATTTCACAAGTAAATTATAACTGAACCTTTTTAATGAACTGTGTTTGAAAGCAGTAGGTATACTTTTTTTAATTTTTCCTTTGAATTCAGATCACTGGCAGATAGAAATAGTTAGAAAATAGTATATTGTGCAATAAGTGCGAGAAATTGTCGATTGCCCACGAAAGCGAAGTTGAACGCACGAACGTAGTGAGTGCGCTCATTCGCTTGAGTGGACAATCGACAATCCCGCACGAGTGGCACATACTATTTTTTATTACGAATTTGAAATACTTTTTTCTATTATTATTACTATTTTTGACATTTTTATTACTTTTTAAAATAATATTTTTAAGTGTTCGTCTTTTTTTTGTCTGAATTAATTATTGTTTAAATTACTTTGTTTTTTTTTTAAATTAAAATTGGGACACTGCTGCCGGTGGATGGCGCGATCAGCAGTGTCCGGCGGCATCGCCATCGACGGGCATGCGCCGCCAAAACGGGAAAATGATAAAAACGACACATAAAGACAGGAACACATAAATGCAATAGACAACGGACAAACATACACATGATAAAATTCACCGATGAGCCCTGCCATCCCAGGGCTTCAAAACGACCGGACAGTCCTTGGTGGCGGTACGCTAAGTACTAGCCAGAACGTCCGGTCACCAAGGACCGAAAACCAACGATGAAACTCCCTCCAAGGTGTAAAGGGCCCCGGAGTGGAGGAAACCGACTAGAGACACACAATAATAAAAAGAATAAAAAGTCAATATCACAGAGTGCATCACAGGACTCCACTGTACTCATGGGGGCCAGGAACCACCTACCAGCACAATGGAGTAACAAACGAAAGAGGAAACAAAATATCACAGACAATCATCACAGGAACTCACTGCACTCATGGGGGGACTAAACCACCCAGTGTGCAGTGGGGATCATAACAACGCTGCCGGAGGCCCACAGAACCTCCATTAGCTAAATAACAAACAAAAACTCAACAAGAAAGGAAATAACAACAAAGAATAACAACAGATTATCACAGTCAATATATATCACAATTAACCCATTGCATTTCTGAGGGCCTAAAACCGCCCAGGAATACAGTGGGGATCACAACAACACTGCTGGAGAACCTCCATGGACCTCCAGTAGTAGAAAAAATACAAAAAATCACAGTTCAAATATCACAGACAGCCCGTTACACCCCGAAAGTCCGAAATCATTCAGTGGTGCAACGAGTATACTAACAACACCTTTGAGAGCCCGAGGGCCCCCAGCGGCAAAAAAACACACAATGAACAAAAACAACAACAAACTTTGTGTTAAAATGATTTGTGTTCGTCTTATTTATTACCAAACCAGAGCCCCGTTTGCCTGCTAGCCAGCTAGCAGTTACCGCCGAGCACGACGAGGACGAGGGGTTGGATTTATGCCCGGCAATTACTTTGTTGGTGGTTTCTATAGAAATAATTATAAAATATTTATTAAATGAAAAATGAAGAGGCGGCTTTGCGTGTTTTGATTAAATTTTGCGTGTTTTATTGTCAATTTGCGTGTGGAAAGTTAGTTTCCACACGCAAAAAAGTATGTGGGAAGAGTACAGTGGGCAAACAGCTATTTTGCGTACAGAATGTGTGCGCCAAGTTAGTACTTCTCCCGCATGATTAATAAAAATTAAATTTTTATAGTGTTTGAAAGCATTAAGTTTTGAGTGAAATAGCAAAATAATACCTATGATATTGTTTCAAAAAATTTTATTGGTATATATGAATGAAATGCTTTATGTATTTGAAATATCAAAGAATTATATTCTGTTATTTTTGTGTTATTAGATTTTCCTTATTTAACTATGTTTTAGCTTATGTCAAAATGAATGAATGAGCTTCTCGTTCATGAAAATAAATAACAAAAATTATCACACGATGTGTTTTGCGCTTTGCCAGACAATTATTTTTAAAAAAAGTTTTCCGATGAGGATATCCTCTCTAATACTTGAATAGTTAGCACTATGCGATTGCATATTTTATGGATTTGTTCTTATTATAGTCTCTTAGTTTCATAGCCTTAGCAAAAAAAAACCTTAATAACCTGCAAGTAATATTCTTCTGGATTTTGCTTTCATGTAAGTATACCTATGACTTGTTTACAATTAGGATTCGTGTGAGGTACGGAATATAAAACAAATTTCGTTGATGGATAGAATACTTACGAACCAAAGAAATTCGACATATTACTTAATAGAGATAATTATTACTAGCTACGATTAGCCGTGCTGGATTTACACTATGGGCACGCGGGGTACTGGCTCCGGGCGGCAAAATTTGGAACACACCCCGCGTCGAAATATTGAACCTGCATTAAACCTACATTATTCCTTTTAATTGAATTAAATAGGGTTAAAGTAGTTTCAGAATTACATGTAAAAAAAGCCTACATTAAGCCTACATGTTGTCGCAAAATGACAGATTCTCCACTTATAGTGTCAAAGTAGTATCTCTACTGACCCTACAATACTGCTCCTTGATCCTTAAAATCAGATGTTGTGAGGCTGAAAAGAGGTTCTTAATCGTATACATACAATACACTAATACATATACGCATACGTACATACATACATCCATACATACATATATGTGTACATTCGTACGCGTATGGATGTATGCATGCACGCATACGTATAGATATGGTTTTAAAATGAAAACAAAAGTATTTTATTATTTTACGTTTATTAATTTTAAGTATATACATTAAGTACAATTCAAATTAAAATCATTTAACCCATGTTTTACATATTTTAAACACCATTTAAATGGTAATAATTTCTTTTTAATATTATTTTTTAATAATAATAATTCTATGTATATTTGACAATTAATTTAACTATTTGATTCTTGTTATTCAAATATAAACAATTAAAATGTAATGGTTTTTCAGTTCTTTCACAATTATCATTTTTAGTTCATCTCAGTTTTTTCATATAAACACAAAATTTTAATTTTTCATCTCACCCCAGGGCTTGTTTACCGCTTACAAGCCACTTCTGTTTGGAGCGTCACCACAACAAGCTAACAATTATTTTAAATGCACCTCAATTTTTAACAATTAAAATGTAACGTTTTTTTTAAATTTTTTCACAGTTTTCACTTCTAGTTCATCTCAGTTTCTTCATATAAACACAAAATTTTAATTTTTCACCTTATAAATTGTAGAGTTCATTTACCCGGTTCAAATTAAAATTTACACTTAACATTGATTCAATTTTAATTATCAAATGATTTACGTAATACTTTGTGAGGTTGTTTACATTTAAATTGATACAAAATAAAGAAATAATTACTACACATATTTGACAATAAATTTGATACACTTTATTAAATTCATTTTAAAGAAAACTAGTTCGGCATTACTTCAAATAGCTGAAACATATTCACATGCCTGATCGGGCATTTCCGTTGTCTGTGTCGTAAAGTTTCGTTTATGTCTATTGTTCATCTTTGTCAATCATTCCGGTATATAATGTATATGCATACATATATACAGTGTCTTTTATAAAGTTCGCACAGTATGGGAAACTTTTTTACTAACAAAATTTTTTGAAAAATATTCTAGCAGAGTTAGTTATTGCATCAGTTAAAATGAAAAAATAGCTAAACTTATCTTATCCCAGTTTGCAATTTGACAGGAAACCGGAAATTTCAAATCTGTGATATATAAACAATAACATTGTGTCCTTTGAAATATTAAGGAAATTTTGACATCGTATCAAAATTTGGTATGATAAACGTATTACAGTCTGCAAAAATAAAGGTCAAAAATCTGCTTTTCCAAAATACGACTTTAAGTGGCCCTAAATACAAAAAAGTTGATGAATTCTAGCAAAATAAAAATTATGCCGTTCTTTGAGATCTGTTTATTCATAAAGTCACAACTGTCATCAATGAAATGAAATTTTCGTAACGAGAAGGTATCTTGACTACTTACTGCAAAGAAAATAAAGCAATAACAATTGCTCATGCTTGTTAAAACTAAAAATGTTACAAAGCACGTCTTTTTGTGACCAAATTAAATTTTTCTATTGAAAGACCAATGTCTACGGCAATATTTTGATGATAATTGTGATTTTATGAATATGCAGACTAGGCAGTTTAAGTGTAGTAAACATATTCTGATAGCTAAATATTATAGTCTGCAAGAATAAAGCTCAAAAATCTGTTTTTTGAAAATACGGCTTTAAGTGCCCCTAGATTCAAAAAATTTTACGAATTCTAGCAAAATGCAAATCATACCGTTCTTATCTGTTTATTCATAAAATCACAATTGTCATCAATGAAATGAGATTTGCGTAACGAGTATTTTGACTACTAACTGCAAAGAAAATAAAGAAATAACAATTATTCATGCTTGTTAAAATTCCAATATTACAGAGCGTGTCTTTTTGTGACCAAGTTAAATTTTTTTATTGAAAGACCGATGTCTGTAGCAATATTTTGATGATAATTGTGATTTTATGAATACGCAGATCTCAACGAATGGTGTAAGTTTTATTTTGCTAGAATTCGTACAATTATTTTGAATTTAGGGTCAGTTAAATTCGTATTTTGGAAAAGCAGATTTTTGGGCTTTATTTTTGCAAACTGTGATATTTAGCTTTCGGAATATATTTACTATGCCTAATTTTGATACGATGCCAAAATTTCATCAGGAGGTAATCAATAACTTTCAAAGGATTATCATTTTTCATAATTCACAAATTTGAAATTTCCGGTTTTCTGTCAAATATTAAGCGGGCGGTAAGATGTGTTTAGCTAGTATCTCATTTAAACTGATGCACCAACTAAGCCCACTAGGATGTTTTTCAAGTAATCAATAATAAAATTGTTTCCCATATCATGCGTACTTTATGAGAGACACTGTATATATGTATATTATTTTTTCCCATATATTTTTTTAAACTAATAAAATGTTTTGAGACTACATCGAACCTGCTCAGACCTACTATTTAATTGTTTATAAAGTGTTAAGTAGCATTAAGATAGGTTTATGGACGGTTAAGTAGCTTCAATGTAGGGTTATTATTTGTAAACATTGTGTTTGTAGGTTCATTAAGAGTCGATATAGGTTCACTTAGGGTGAATATAGGCTCATTTAGATGTTAGAAGGGTCAATGCAGTGTTAAAATCTTGACTCGGGATATGTTAAAATATTCTAAGAATTCAATTTGAGCAGCGATTGGAGACACTGACCACTTTGCCCCATTACAAGCCTGGCCACTTTACCCTGTTAGATGCCAATTTGGCAAACTACAACTAATTTCAAGAAAGAATTTTCTGATTCATCGATAACTATATTATTTTAAAGGTAATAAGACAGAGTTTTTAGCTATCCCAATTCAAATATTGTATTCGTAATTAATAAAAAAATAAAAGGAATACAACCTAAAACTTACTTTACATCAACACTCGAAAATTCAGAAAATTCGTTATAATTCATACAATCTAGGGAACTGATCATTGAAGTTTTAATAGAATACTAATGGGTTGTCTACAAGCTAGTATATTCCGCTTCGCCACAAGATTTGAGTAGTTCCCGGTGAGTAAAGACCAATGGCCATTTTACCTCCATTGGCCACTTTACCCCAGTCTCCCTATAATATTACAGTTCAGTAGTTCACTTTTAGGCATTTATCATTTAATCTTTTCGTATATTTAAAAGTTAAAATTTTGTCACTCTCATTAATTAATTAAAATATCAAAGCTAACGTGTATATTATCTTACCGACACCATAGTGTTATTCGTTATTCTTTTCCTAACATAAATATCGTAAAATATAATTATGCCGACCAGTAGCGTTAATTTTAGAGTTTAAACTATGTAGTAACAATGCTCACCGATTGTCCGTTATAAAGTTAGAAAACATGTAGATTTATAAAATAACTAACAACAATAAAATAACTATAACAAGTAAAGGTCCTGAGGTCGAACCTATGGATTTTGATCAAACTTGAATATATTGTCGAACAGTAAAATGTAGATTACTCGAATTTTTCTATCGATGGAAAAACGGTCTCAAGCGATGAAATTGCTCTATAAAAAGTTTAAGTAAAATTTTTTTTATATATCTTGAAAACGGTAAAAGATAGATAAAAAATGTTAAAAATAATTGGTTATATTTCTTTTTTATAGAACTATTTATTGATATGCAATCTATTCCGACTATATAAACAGGAATGACTGGGGATCAGCCTTTGGGAGTCAATTTCGCGAAAAGGGGTGAAAATATATATACGGAGAGAAAAAATATCGAATATTTAATGTGCAGCATATTAAAGTGGTAACAGACCAAATATTCTAAAAAACAGTATATAATTATACTATATCACACTATTAGACCAAACATATTATATACCTATTTGATGTATGACTTAATTTATACAGATTTTTTCTTTGGGATCAAAATTATATTTAAAATAGAAATATTTTCGTAATCTTTAATGATTTTGAAAGAATCGGACAAAAATTTAAGGGGGACTACTATTGTGACCGCCTAAAAAAGGTGATTTTTAGGAATATTTTTAAAGAAAACTACTGTATGGAATGTTTTAACATTTAAAGGATATATTCGCTGATATATAATAAATTAATGATAAAATTTTTGGACCAAAAAATTGAAAATTCAGTAAGTTATTCGCGATCTCCCAAGGCTTCAAAAAAAAAGTTCCCCCACTGCTGCAGTGATAGCGGCCTTCACAGTGCCTAAAATCAAAAAAACCAAAAAGCCTATTAAACTAGAAGGTATTGCGCGTGCCATGAACCTCAATTGAAAAAAAAAGTTGAAATTTAACAAAATGGCGGAGTTTTTTAAAAAATGTTTCAAAATTTGCGCGAAACTTTGATGATTTTTGGCCTGCAAAAATTACATTTTTTATTCGATCGGACAACTGGAGGTTCTTAGCACGAAGAAACATATATAAAAAAGCTGCAATAAGAAGCAACTCGATCGGATGATTTGGCTTCGAGTTATAACTGCAGCAAATTTGAAAAATGTAGTTTTTCTTTACTTTACCTTTTAGTTTTAATCACTGAGAATTTTTGCTAAAATTATTTACGATGTACTTACTATAACGGTCATAGTAAAACTAGATGAGTCGTTTAAATGTGCCAGGCTCTAGCTTCTCCATAAGATGTGACTGGCAGTCACGTCCAGAAACTCCCAAACTATCAACCATCATACTTTTTTCAATATCTCAAAGTTAACAATGAAAATCAGAATCCGCTATTCGAATGGCTGTAACTCAAAAACTATTTGAAATATGCACTTGAAATTTTAGCATATTATTTTTAAAGGTATAGACTATCAAAACATGCAAAAAAAATTTTCCATGTTTTTCAAAATGTCACACTAGTGGTCCCCCTTAAGAACGTCGAACGATAAGTCTACATGAATTACATAATATCTCAGAATAGCAAAGTTTACGATGGCAACTGATAACTGCCACATTCGGCACTTCATTTCATACGAATTCCAAAGAAAATGGTGTCAGTGTGTGCCAATGGTGTAAATATTGGTTAAAACGTTCTGGAAGTGGTGATTTCGATCTTAGTAACCAGTCATGTCTTGGAGAGCCTCGAAAGACTGAAGGTGCGGTGTGCGGAATTGCAAAGACTGTTGGACGAAGACTCCACGCAATCACAACAAGAGCTTGCAGCTCAATTAGGAGTTATCCAAACAGCGATTTACAAGCCTTGGCACCAAATGGCGAATTTATCTTCTCGAATCCTACAAGTTTCTTTCGTGACGACCTTTATATGTTACCGGAGAGATGGCGCAAGGTCATAGAAAACAGTGGACAATATTTCCAAGATTAAGTTTGTTGTTCTCTATTTTTTATATTAAATAAATTTGCTGAAAAATACATATTTAAAAATTAAATCATTATATTCCTCAAAGCAAATTTTTATTCCAATCCCAAGTCCATGTGTCATCATGACACCCGCTGTAATACTCTTGAAATTTCTTTTGAAAGATTCACAGTCTGTCACACAAGAGCATCCAGTGGACTGTTTCAAGAGAAAACTATTAAGAAGCTCCATTACTGTGCCATTCATTGAAGGGTAGGATCCACTACTACGCTTTGTGCTTGAGACGCCAGTATTACTTTGTATTGCAATAAGAACACATCATTTGCAAAATGTTTTGAGGCAATGTTCTTATGTATTCACAGTAAAAGATTTAAAATGACTTATAAAGCTGCTACTAAACACAGGCACAAGTCAGAAGACTTTGTATGGAAGTGGGTGTTGCGATATAATGGTCAGAAAAGTGTTAACAATTTTCCCGAGAAAGAAAAAACGCTAGGGTATTCTGAAAAGGACGATAAAACCATTTTCAAGTTATTTCAACGTAAACCTTTTTTTAACACTGCGACAAGGACAAAAGTTATTGGCTAAAAAGGAAGTTAACATTAGCATAATGACTCTGAATAGGCAACTAAACGAAGCAAATATTTCTTGGCGTAGTACGATGCTGAAATCTTTCTTTTCAAATCGGAGCATATCGAAAAGTGATGCTTGTGGGCTATGCAAAATTTGAATCGTGATTGGAGTAATGTAATTGTTACTAACGAAGCGTGTTGTTACACGTGGGTTTCTGCCAAATATACTTGGTCTTTTATTAAAACAGGTGTGCCGCCATATCCGAGTTCTCTGGCGGTCGTTACCGCAACAAATGCGAAAAATCTTACAAAAAATTTGCCAAAACGGTGCCCACGAATTCTAAACAATAATGAAGTCTGGACAACTTACTAAGTAAATGCGTAATAGTTCTTTTAGTGTACTTTAAATCGATTTATTAATTTCTGAGAAATAATAATTATTCTTTTAAATATGGAGACGACGTTCTTGTGTGACAGACTATTAGAAAACTAACTACTAAGTGGTTGTTGAGCTATGATAACAGTAACTTTTTTAAATAAATTCTATTTAAAATACACATTTGAGAATGTCTTGCTCCGCTACTGTTACATTTCTTCATCACGACGACACTAGGTGGTTTTGTCTCCCCGGTCGCACACAAAGTTATATGATTAATTACTATGAAATACCTTTACATTTATCAAATAAATGAAATAGGGCAGTTTTATAAATGTATGTTGTATTTCTGGTCTCACCTTGCCTGCCAACAAACAGGCGCCTATAGAGAGAGCAAGGAGAGCGTCAAGTAATGTTATCTCTTATATTTTATTAATGTGAAATTTAGTCAAAAGTTTCGTGATGATAATTTTGAATGAGACAGGAAAATAAAATGATATCTTTATTGTTTTTATTGGTTTATTTAAATGAAAAACTTTTTGTACTTGAATCATCAAAGAATTCTATTATGTTGCCTTTATATTATTAGACTTCTTTATTTCACTTTGAGTTTTTGTTGAAAAATGAAATGAAAACAATGAATAAATTAATGAGTAATGTTAATGCTAGTATAAAAAGAAATATATGTATCAACTCTTTGTTTAAGATTTACTCGACACTAACCAGAAACAGACTGGCATATCAAAGATTTTAATTCCGAGGCCATCAGTACTCATGACGATCTTCTCAGTTTTCCTAACAACTGCAAAATGGCTCCTCGTAGAAAATCACTGTAGACTAGTGCCAACTCGTAAAAAAGATGGTGCTGATGTCATTTTGTTTAGATTTTTTTTTAAATACTTAAAAAGTAATTTTTTTAAAACTGGAAAGTTAAATAAGGCCGAAAAATTAAGAATTAAATAAATTCTAAAAAGATAACATAAAATGTTATTCGAAGTCAGAGACCAGACAGATATCAATATCAATTTTTCATTTGTTTTGCCAATATAATAATCCAAAATGGGACGCTTTTTCATTAAAACTTGAAATATAATTTGAAAATGTTACTTACCTCTTAAACAAGTATTCTGTAGTCTCAGTTTGGCAAAAGGAGACCAAGACTGATTTTGCTCATTACTAATAATAATACTGTGTGAATTATATATGGAAGAACTGCAGCTAGATATAATTCTATCTATATATCGCACGCTTAATAATAAACCGGAATAAGTCAAAATTTCAGAATTCAAACTTCTTGTAATAAACCGAACTACCATAGCTCAAAGAATGTGTACAAGCCGATCGCCACGTGAAAAAGCAATAGAATATATTATAATATTGCTTTGTTTCGCGTGGCGATCGGATTGTACCCATTCTTTGAGCTATGGTAGTTAGGTTTATTATAAGAAGTTCGAATTCTGAAATTTTGACTTATTCCGGTTTATTATTAAGCGTGCGATATGTATTCCTGATTCTTGATATAGTAAATATCACTTTTCAGCAAAAAGTGCCACATAATATTATATATAATTTATATAAGAAATGTGGCTATGTTATTGCCGAGGTAGAGCCAATACTATTTGTATATAGTTTATGTAAAATATAACAAAGTTATTTAGGAGTGGCGGCTTGACAACAAAGAAACAGAAAGTCATCGAAGAAATTAAGATAATTTGATAATGAAATACTCAAATTATACTAAAATTTGATGGCCAAAACTTTCTTTTATACTGTAGGGGCTGCAACCCCGCAACCCTTAAATACGAACAGTTACTCTTGAAAACGCATCCAAATTTTAGTCCATTAGCATTTTCTGCCCGGTTAATAATATTTATCAAGAAATGTGTAAAAAAATTACGGCATATACTCATGATAATACTCATGATAGAAGTCATGGTAATTGTGACTTACGTATGGACAGTTATGATCATATAAACATACCTATTTTTAGTCGAATTTTCTCCGAAAAATTAGACTTATACAGTCTATACGATAAGAGCTGCGAGAGGCGAGACCAGGGGCGCTATCCGTTTTCGGACCCGTAGAACACGATTATGTAAAAAAAAAGATGTCTGATATATATATATATATATATATATATATATATATATATATATATATATTTTCCCGCAACCTTTTAATATGTGTAGGGCCCCCCTATGGAAGTTAAGAGATGAAATTTGGTAAGTGGGGCTTATTCCGATGCACAACAATACTATCAAAGTGGGGTCAAATTTTGGGCAAATTTTTTTTCGGACCCGACCTTTAAGGGGGTGGTGGGGGGCGGAAAAGCAACAAAACTTTTCCAAACCGGTTTTAAATAATGTTTCGGTCAATTATCTACAACATATCCAAAATTCAGCTTCCTAGGATGATATGGTAGGAGTAGAGGGGGGAAAAACGATTTTCGCTGGATCTAACAGGCCCCCAGCCCCCCAGAATTAACATAGAGGGTTGAAATTTGGTGTGTTGATAAAGTTCGTACCTAGGTTGTGCTTTTTGGAGGTTTTAATATTTTACCCCCACCCCCCTCATTTTTAAGCTACAATTTCATGCATTTTCGACGTTTTCGAAGTTTGTACCACTCGCACAGGTCACCCGAATAAACCTAGAGGGCTGAAATTTTGTATTCGGATTGAGTTAGTATCAAGGGGGTGCCTTTTGGGGGTCTCGACTTTTAACCCCTACCCCCACCATTTTTATACCCAAAAGAACATGATTTTTCTTGTTTTTTAACAGTTTCGTTCGGGTCAAAATCTCCCCAAATAAACCTAGAGGGCTGAAATTTGGTGTACAGGTTAAGCTAATAGCCAGACACTGTTTTTTGGAGGTTTTAACTTTTAACCCTTACCCCCACGATTTTTACGCCAATATTTCCTTAATTTTTTTGCTTGTTTTCTAACACGTCTAGAGACTCCATAAGGAAACCTAGAGGGCTGAAATTTTGTACGTGTATTCAGTTAGTATCCAGCTAGTACCTTGTAGGGAGTCCGCATCACTTTTCCCCCCACTTCTCCCATTTTTACATCGGAATTGAATGCTATTGTTAAATGTGTTTTAAAAGCATTATGTTTATTCTAAATACAAGTAGGCGAATAGTAATTTTAAAAAATTTAAAAAAAAGTGAACTTACTTTTATGACAAATGAAATACATACATATTAAGTAATTTAAAAATGTTATTAAAGTCACTGTTTATTTATAAATTAGGAATTTTGGATTTTTAGTATTTATAAAATAGAAATTTTGGATTTTTTTGGAAAGAAAAAATATCTTTATAAAGGCCTTCCAGTTTACTATTGAAGGTCCTTTTTTAATATTTAAAACTAAAACATAAAGGCAATTAGCGGATAAACATGGGCAGGAATGTCCTCGTACGAATTGTGTTGGCTTTTTTTCTGCTACCTGTTTTCGGTACAAAATTGAAATTTACTGAGATACAGCCCTTAAATACTTAAAACCTTTTTTTAAAGCCTCGATCAGCCGAACACTCATCACCAGTTTTGAAACCAACAAAATGACAATTCGGTTGTAGACTTTCAATCACATTTCGCTTGTAGACATTCAATACCGAAGATGAAGGGGAAAATTCGACTACCGTGATGGGGCCCCGCTGCTCACGGCGTTTTATAATTTACAGCTAAATTCAATTATTGATATATGGTTGATAAAAAAGAAAACTTTTTCATACATTTTAATATTTAATATTCTTACCAATTTATAACAATATTGCTTTTCAATTTTACATTTTTTTTTTACTTTTACATTAAATATTTGCCGTAAGTATAAATCAACCCACTAATAATCATTTTCCTATTGAGTTTTATTTGATAAAAGAAACTTTTTTACCATTGTTAAAGAACAAAAAAATATTATGAACAAAAATTTCTTATAATAGAAAATTGTTCATTTAAAAGTTTGTTTAAGAACTGAACTATAAATTGATAGATAGTTACGTATGTATGGTATGTACATATTATTATTACTTGTTTTATTAAAGGTCCAAGTTCATACTATTTCTTTTTCTAGTTGAGTTTAAGTTTTATTTAAACATAATAAATTTCTTGATAAACTGTGTAACGATGAGAGGAAGAGGGCACATAGTAAAACTAAACAAGAAGTTATTAAAAACTTTTGTTTCAAATACAATTTACGACTAAACTAAACGGAGGAGTTTGTTCTATGTAAGTAGTAAGTAAGTACCGTATGTACATAGATGAGTGATTGGAATTATACTGTCTATATATTGCAATATTGATATATAATATACTGAGCCTGCAACTAATACCTCATTCGGCCGCTGGCCAAATACCAAATATTCGGCAAGCACTCTGGGCGAATATTCGAAGAATACTATATTCTCCGAAATACAGTACACCCCGTTAGTTGCTTCAATTAAGTACAATAAAATAATATTTTTGTACCTTTTTCCCCAAAAAATTGTTTTTTCTTCTTTTTTCTTTGTTTTTCTTACTAGACCGGTTTCGATCACTTTTGTGATCCTTTTCAGTAGTTAAGTAAAAATTTATTAATTATGTACCTAAAATAGAAAATCAAATTATGTACCTACCTAAAACAGAAAAAAAATTATGTACCTAGAAAAAAAGAAAGTAGATTAAGTACTTAAAAAATAAGTATTATTTACCTAAAAAGAAAAAAGAAAATTAATTGCTTAAAAGAAAAAAGAGAATAAGATAAAAAAATTAGGTACCTAAAAAAGAAAAGATTGTGTACCTAAAAGAGGACAGAAAATGAAGTAAGCACCTACTAGCAACTACTATTTAAGCAACTTAGCATACAATAATACAATAAAAAACCTGAAACCAGGAGTATAAAACAGGAAAAATAAATTTACTAATTCTGTCACACTCTAGATCAGTTCTTCAGGAGAATCCGTAAGGTGATAATCGACTTAGGAAACCAGTTGATCGAAAGGGATACTTCATTGAATGAGCGTTTAAATCTGTTTTTGGTTGAATGTATTGTGACAGAAGATATGTCAATTAAGGATCGATCAGTTATTACGATTTGTGACCAAATTATTAAGATTTCTAATGTTTCTTTTTCTTCAGGTATTTTATCTAATTCTCTTTTCTTTTTCAGATACCTAATTTTATTGTTTCTTTTAGGTACATAATTTTCTTATCTAATTCTCTTTTCGCGTTTAGGTACTTAATTAACTTTCTCTTCTTTTTTAGGTACTTAATCTATTTTCTCTTTTCTATTTTCGGTACATAATTATTCTTTCTCTTTTATAATCTTCATATATTTTCTTCTTTTAGGTAGGTAATAATTTAGGTACATAATTAATAACTTTTTATTTCAGCGAAAAAGCTACTGAAGAGGATCAATAAAGTGATCGAAACCGGTCTAGTAAGAAGATCAGAGAAAAAAGAAGAAAAAAGAATTTTTGTGCGATAGGATCACAAAAATATTATTATTTTATTGTGCAAAGTAACCCACAGTTTGGCTTTTAATATTATGATCATTCATCAATTATTAATAGTCTAATAGCACTAAATTTTATCCATAGATTAATTTTAGAATAGACAAAAATTTTTTAAAAAGAGATTCTTGTAGGGATTGCCGAGGAGAACATTTGTGCAAAATGTGAACTCCCGGAAATGTTTTTTTACATCATGAATAGCGTTTTTTTACCTTTCACCGCTTACGTAGCGAAAGCGGTGATAGATACATTAAAGAGTGTTAAGACCTTTCCTGTAGAGAATCGAATTCTCTACAAAAAAGTCAGCGAGAGCACCTATCTATCTTGTACAGGTGAAAAGATACAGTACTCCAAACGCGCACTCAAAAATTCACTTTTTCTAGCGTTCCGGTAAGGTTCCGGACGGCACACCCTGCCGGAACGCTAGAAAAAGTGAATTTTTGAGTGCGCGTTTGGAACGCTGTATCTTTTCACCTATACAAGATAGACAAGTGCTCTCGCTGACTTTTTTGTAGAGAATTCGATTCTCTACAAAAAAAGGTCTTAACACTATTTAATGTATCTATCACCTTTTTGGCTACGTAAGCGGTGAAAAGTCAAAAAACCTATTTATGAATTTTCAATATTGTTTAAACAATATAAAAAAAACATTTCAGGGAGTTCACATTTTGCACAAATGTTCTGCTCGGTAATCCCCACAAGAATCTCTTTTTAAAAATTTTTTATATCTATTCTAAAATTAATGTTTAGTGAGATAGGGCTTAAAATTAGTGCTATTGGACTATAAGTAGTCTAGGAACTAGTTTTACGCTTCGTTTGTAATACTATAATAATAAGATAGTCTTCATTGCTCTATAAGTATTCCTAATTAAACATCGAAACGGGGAAGTTCCACCTCGTAAGTAGATAGGTATCAAGTCGATTAATACTCCATTATACCCTATTTTATAATTTTTCAATACGATCTAATAGATATAAAATTATCCAAAACACACTTGACCCATTTTCTCTGATTCCTATATTACACAAACAAACAATAGAAAGATAAATACTTGAACATTGTGTAGTAAGCATAATGGAATATTTATGTATGCTACTGATTTGAATTACATACGTACATACGCATATAATATGTATATTATTATTTACTAATCAATATTAAATTAATCCACAGAACAAATAGAACGAAACTAACTATCGTTTTTCTGCAATCACTTATGTGCAAGTATGTGCATCTTAGGTTACTTAGTGTCAGTCGCTCAGTACCCGTCGCTCAGTGTAAGTCAGTCAAACAACAATAAATTTGATTGTTGAACCGGCACAAGTAGCGTTGTGGTATCACACACATCACACACATGTATGCGAACCAAGGTCACGTGACAGCTATCACCACTCACACTAACAGAGTTTACCGCACAAATACAAAGTAAACACCGTGCACGTATACAACATATTTTCTATCTCAAGTGGTTACACTGGTTCCAGTAGTATAGAGATATGTATTTTATCTCTAGTGCTCTATGAATTAATCAGTGCAGTACATATACAGTAGAGATGTTATGGATATCCGTAACCGTAACCGAAACTACCGGATATCCGAAATAATTACATATCCGAAACCGAAACCGTATCCGAAAATAAAAGTTTCGGATTTGTTTCGGATAATAATAGACAACTTTCGTTGGAATACTGAGGTTAAATCGAAGCAAATTTTTGCTGCATGTATTTCTCTTGATAGATTTCCGTTGATTTGTATTTGACGTTCACTTTTTGGGGTAAAATTTTCCCCTTTTTCAAAAAAAAATTTTTCACTAAAAGCAATTATCCGTAACCGTAACCGTATCCGAAACATTAACCGATATTATTACATTTCCGTAACCGAAACCGAAACCGAAAAAAATGTTTTTAAATATCCGTATCCGTATCCGTATCCGAAATTTCATATCCATAACATCCCTAATATACAGTATCATTCATAAATCTCATTCCAAATGGTTGAATAGCGTTGAAATTAAAATTATGTTAAAGATACATTTTACACTCCGCTTACTATTTACTAAGAAACCGAAAAAATCGAAACACAAATAATATGAGATATACATATATAACTGCGAAGCATTGACCATTTTCCGGTAAAATTAAATCAGGTAAACAGATTTCGGTGATTAGATACAATATCACAAGTAGAAAATTTGTAGAGCTCGGATCGGGCTCAGATCCAGTTTGTCTGACTTTATATAGGGTTCGGATAAGATTTTCCATATGTATATACCCTATTGTTGTTGGATTGCCCTTTAATATTTTAATATTTTTTAGTATCGATTTTTTCGGTTTTTCTGCCGAAGCAGAATGTATGTATGCCAGTTTAACAAATCTGACTTTGATGCCTTAAGGTTATTAAAAATTCATTCTTAAAGAAGTGAGATAACCCATATATATATATATATATATATATATATATATATATATATATATATATATATATATATATATATATATATAAATCTCATGTCACAATGTAGGGCTAGGATAAACTGCGAAACTACTGAACCAGCTTTGATCAAATTTGGTAACTATCTATAATTTGGTCCAACTTGAAAGATCGGATAGTTTAATCGCAAAATTTTTAGTCTAACCGTAGAAATTTACGAAAAACCGCAAAATATCAATTTTTTCTTACTGTATCCAGATATCTGTGGAAAATTTATGAAAAATCATGCAAATTAATTTGTTGCTAAGCATTTGGAGAAAAATAATTTTGGAATTTTTGCAAGTACCTATTAATAAGTATTTCTATAAATACCACCAATAAAATTTTTACCTACGACTACTATGAAACTACTTATCTACTGTGCAAAATACTATTTGTATCCTATGAAGAAATAAACAACTGGATTGTCCAGTTATCATCAATTGGCACTTCTGCTGCCTTCAGCAAATTCCATACATATTATGAAAATTAGATATGCTATAAAAAAAAAATATGACTTGAAAATATGAAAATATGAATAATACTTTAGAGTCATCGAGCGAGCGAAGCGAAGCACATAGCGAACTGATTTTCTACAAAATTTCAGAATATAAAATTTAAATGAACGTGTGGTCACATTGTCCGTCAGTTACGCCAAATAGGGCGCAAATTAACAAGCTGAAGAAATTTGACAATTTTTACTTAAGTACTGTTGAGATCTCTGTTAAAGATGAAAGTGACGTTAAAATGGTTTCCCATGGCCTTGGTGACTTGAAGGGTCTAAAATAGAAACAATTCTATTGCACAAAATTTTGGAATATATGATTGAATTGACCTATAAATTTTACCTATAATTTAATCTAACATCGTTTGACATCTAGGTTGTGTAGACACCCAGTAGATTTTGTTTTGTATGTCTATGTATGTGTGTATCCTGCTGTATTTCGATTTCTAGATTATACATTCTATTCCACGTCATACATATTTGTTTATGTTCACGATGTCAATGATTTTTGTAATTTTATTATACTGTGTATTGTGTTATAATTGTGCAGTGTATCGTTTGAAATGATAAGAAAAAATTAATTCAATCGATTATAACTACTGAGCCTTTGTGAAAGGCATTGCGTATTATGGCCAAAGATTAATACGAATAAACAGCATCAATAACGGTGATCAAATATTTGTTTATTTAATGTGGGATATTCTGTATCTTACTTTAACATAATATGTTTGTGTAGATAGGTACCTACACAATGTACAAGATGGAAACAGATTTATCGGACATAATATGGCAAATACAGTGTAAAAATTGTTTTAACACTAGATTTACGGAACCCGTCAATTTGACTGGTTTTTGATTTTATACTTAAAAATTTACAAATATTATTCTTTAGATATTACATATTGGTCTTTAATATAATACAGTGAATATAGGTATATGTCTACTCGTTTTCCCTGGAACACCTATATTTTATTATTTTTAGATGTTGTATACCTATTTTACGAAAATCCGTCGGGTTAATTTATATAGGTCAATTATTGGGAAATAAAAAAAATGATATAACAATGAATAAGTATAAAAACAACACCAAGCTAATGGCGGCTGTTTAGCAATAAATATAATTTTGAACTAGTGGTTTACAATTAGAGCAAACCTGTTCATATAGCAATTAATGACTTTAAAGGTGAACTTTGCAGAGGATATAAATTATTTTTGGAAATCAAGCTGCTCTTATTATCTTATAAAACAAGTATATCAAATACGAACGATATACATCTAAGATAAAGTTTATAGATATAAAAAATGTATTGAAGACAAGAGTATAAGTAAAAGCATATATATATATTTAATTAAATAATTTACAAAAAATTGCATTTTAATATACCCGCCAAAAGAACGGATTTCAGTAAAAAAAGATATAGGTATAGTCAATGTCCGTAAATCTAGTGTTAAGATCAGTGTTATATTTTCCGATTAACAATATTATTGATAATCCGATCAATTTAGCTCTAAAAATAGTAGTAAAAATACAAAAATTAGGGGAGAGCTGAAAATTGGTACGAATATTCGGAACACCATTATAAATAAGTGTTGAAAAGTCTTCATTGATCCTGTACGTGGAAAAAATTTTATTCAAGGTCAAAGGTGTCAAAAATGGGTTTTTTGCGTTTGTCAGCAAAACGGTAAGTTTTATCATAAAATTAGGTCAGACAAAAATTGTAGATCATATAATTATCTATAAAAAATGTCTCGATACTTTTTTTCTTAAGAACCACCGTTTCTGAGATATAACTATTATAAAAAATCTCCCACCTGCGCCGGAAAAACTCCTCAACACAATTTTTTGTAATTGTAAAAAGGGATGTAATGCAAAATGCGTTTGCAAAAAAGTTGGATTGTTTTGTTTTCTTGCATGTACCAGTTGTCAAGGCCAGTCGTACTCTAATGTTGAATCACCAACAGAAAAGGATTCGTGTGATACCAACGAGGAGACATGTGATGCATCGCTATCGAATTTACTTGCACCCAACAAGAAGAACAAGAAGAAGAAGAATAACAAGAACAAGAAGGAGAAGAACAAGAACAAGAGGAAGCTGAAATATTAGACGATTATGAATCTGACGAATAATTAATTTCCCTCACTTATTTTAAATTTATACTGCTTTCATCATTCCCAATACTAATATTTTTTATTATTCAATAGTTTTCAATTAAACAGGATCACCATAGACCATGGATTAGGCCTACCGGGCAAACCCTTTAAAAAAAACCCGCTAAGTAAACTACCTCACAGGTGGCGTGGAAACATGTGAATAGTATGAAGATTACAACTTTTGTAATAGTTATATCTCAGAAACGGTGACTCTTAGGAAAAAAGTATTCGGACGTTTTTTATGGATAATTATATGAACTACAATTTTTGTGTGACCTAATTTTATGATAAAACTTACCGTTTTGCTGAAAAACGCGAATAACCCATTTTTGACACCTTTGACCTTGAATACAATTTTTTTCACGTACAGGATCGATGAGGATTTTTCAACATTTATTTATAATGGGGTTCCACACATTCATACCAATTTTCAGCTCTCCCCTAATTTTTGTACCCTTACATGTTTAAGTTGACCGGTGTATGATATTTTTATACATCATGTTATTATGAATAAGTATTTTGATAGAGTTTGAGTATGTTTTAAATTATTCACCGATTTATTTTTAACTAAAAATTATGTATTAGTTTTCCAAATTGTGGACTGTTGTACTCTTAAAGAAAAAAAAATCAACTTGTCACTTGGTGTCTGATAATTTTGGTGAACAGGTATGGAATTTATTATCTACGGTAAGTTTTTTTTTCATATTTTAGTTATGTAATATGTTACAATTTGATGTTATCCTCATCTTATTAAGTAGAGAAACTTTAAACGTGTAAAAAAATATCAGAAAGAATATTTATGTAAAAATTCATCAACTAGCATCGTAAAAATTATTATAAGTAATTAATTACTTGACAGTTAATTAGACTGTCAAGCAAATTCGATTAAAATTAAACAACGATAATTAAATGAACCCTCAAGCTTATGATTGGGGTCTAAACGCACCTCACGCAAACTTTGGACTACGCTCCTGAACTAGCGAGCGATAATACCGACTCCCAATGTGGACCATAATTTAGTTCGAAGGTCTCTGAGCAGTGTCAGCTCGGTCGCACTTTTAGTTGTTAGTTAGTTGTTACACAGTATGGTTTACAAATTGTGTGTGGGGTGTGTTTGTGTATGAACCCCAGTCGTGAGTCTTTTGTGACAGTAAGTTTATTTTATATTTTATATGTCATCATCAATTCATATATTTTTTTCAAATAATTTATTTACGTATTGCCAGGTTGATAAGAGACAGGCAAGGTGCGGTTTGTGTCAGAGATCAAAAGATGGCAAAGGCCATTCTCATTGTGTTAAGTGTCATCGAGCCCTATACAAAGAGCACAATATTTTGCACATATTGTGTGTTAATTAACTGAATTCTTGTAAAATAGCTTATCCTGTTGAGCTACTTCAACGTTTTGTATCAATTTATAATAAAAAAAAACTTTAAAACATAATTTTTAATTTACTAATTTTCGTTATTTTCAAGTGTCTAAATAAATATACTTTTTTAACAGAATAAACTGACCGTAATTTTTTTTCTATAGCCTGAAGTCTCCTCTTCAAAGCGGTTGAAGAATTAAAAATTTTTATTTGAAAAATGAGCTTTTTGCTGATTTTTTCCGGTTTTTAGTATTCTAATGAATTTTTAATCACCTGAATTTCTAAAAAAAATTGAACTGAAAATTGCTTGAAATTAGATTTTATGTAAACCATTCTCTTCCTTATGAAAAAAGGAAGAGAATGGTATACGATAATGTCGTTTTGTCAGTCACAGAACCGACTTATTATCAAGAAAACAATGGGGTGAATTTGAACCCCAGTCATGAGTTTGAAGGTAAAAAAATTGAGTCATGAGCTTGAGGGTTAAAATAAAAAACCAAAACCAAAAAACCAAATAATATTTTTTGGGGATTAAAATATTATTTGGTTTTTTGGAGATTGAGGTCCGACCCGAATCTTAATTGTAGATACATGAAATTTTAGAAAAAATGGTAGCAGTACTGGAGAGGAGTGTCACTTTCTATTAATAACTTTTTCTGTTAATGTTCTGAGACAAGATTATATTTTTTGCTACATATAGTTTGGGCGAATTTGGTAGAGTGCTTTTTCTTATTTCAGCTTTTAAAGTTTTTAACTAATTCTGTATAACAAAAATAATTTTATATCTTTGCACCTTTCCATAAATTTATCTTATACACATTTTATTTTTCACTATAAACTTATTTGATGGAAAAAGCAGCGAGCTAATTATTCAATTTTCATTTAGTTACATACACATAAAATACTATATGCTGTATAAATACATAAATATCATATATTTACCCAATAGATATACTTTGGTAGAATATTCACCATCTAGTAGGTACTGTATACCTGCTATTAGTACAGTGAATATAAATCCTGATTAATGTAAATGCTTTGTGGAGTCCAATTGTAATGGAAGCTAGTGTTGTTTCTATCAATATACGCCTATACCATTGTTATTTTCATACATATTTATCACAAGTAAAATTTTGTATAGATTCATTTTCACGGTATACGGGGGCATACTATAACATAATATAGAGTATTTTCATACATGTATAGATTCACAGATTGATTCTGACTGTTCAAAGTCTAACTTTATTTGTTATGTATCCTTTTTTAATGCATTAGTACAATACCAATACAACATAATGTAACAAAGATAGGAAACATGTTTGGTGGGCGAAAATTAATCTGTTGAAGTATACACTGCAGTATAATAACAGTGAGGTTATAGCTAGCTACAATAAGAGAAAAAAATGATAATTTAATTATATTTTCACCTAATATTGAAGTTTTGACACCTAGGAAACCCAAAAAAACCAAAAACCAAATTGAAATTTTCCGAACCTCTTGTTTGTACTAATATTTTTTGGTTTGGATAACTTTATATAGTATCGTGAATTATAAAATTCCTTCAGTAACAGCTATAGCTTAGTTTTTTCAGCACATAGCAATGATAACTTATGAATTACAGTCGAAATCTATTTTGTTTATTCTAGGTATAAGATAAACTGCTATTTTGCGATCGCGGTTGTAACTGCGACTGCGACTAAATCATATCTGCGATTTTAAACTGCGACTGCGATTTTTAGTTGCGATTACTAGGTACTTCTGACGTAAGTGTGATTTTTCAAAAAACGCTATCAACAACTAACAACAGATAGTTGGTATTGACCATATCAGAGACAATACTGATCGACACAGAGCTCAAACAAAAATTTTGAGTATTAAAAATTGTGTGTGAAATAGTGTATATGTGTGCCACTTGTGTGTGTACTTCTACCAACCTATACAAATACATAACGAAGGATAGTCTAATGCTGGGGTCGGGAACCTGCGGCCCGCCAAGCAATATAACTTTTCGAACAATTTGCTCTGCCTATGCAGAATTGAGCATACTTTAGGTATACTTTTTCCAATGTTTTATAACAGGTAAATAAAACTGTTACTAAAAATTTTTCCTCATGTTGATTTTTAATAATATTTATATTAAGTTGTGTTAAAAAAAGAAAATACCCCTGTCGCAGTATCCTGCATAATATAGCGAATTTCCGTTTACAAAAATTAGTTTTTTTCGAAAACTACTTGACATACTCGTAGAATTATTTTTCAAAAACCCTTTTTATGTGATTATTTTCTCCTCTTTCCAACGGTGTAAGAAAATGTGGCAAAAACTTGAGGAAACTGGGGCAAAAAACTCTCTTTTTCCACAAAAATTGTTTAGGCAAAAATACCTAAAAATCCATTCCGGGTGTCGGACGTGTCTGACTTTTTGGATTTCCAACATTTTTACCAAGTTTCGTAAAAGCGGGATTTTTCGTTCGAGAGTTATATAAATTTTAGTGAATGTCATTTTTGGCTTCTATAGAGACTTCAAAATAGATTATTTCTATCATAGTTCTGGGCTCAAGCAGCATCAAGACAGTGACTCTAACAGCTGAATTTTCGATTCGAAAATTCGTTTAAAAAAACCTACTTAAGCCACATACTACATTGAAATATATTTGAGTGTGCCGCCCGCTAAAATTTTTTTTTTAAAGTGGCCCGCCATTCAGAAAAGGTTGCCGTCCCCTGGTCTAATGTACTTACAGAAAAGAAATTGTGTAAAATATAAAAGTGTAGCAGTTGCAACACAAGCAGCACACAAGCGTTCAAAATGGTATAACTGCTATATAAAATAGATATACGATAAAAATAGCAGTCGCAACATTACTTGAGTCGCAGTCGCAACCTGCAATTAGGGATTATTTAATATCTGCGACAAAATCGGAGTCTGCGATTTTACATATCATCCTTAGTTTATTCCTTTCCTTTGAAGTTATTATAATAATACTGTTACATAATAAACAAATATGGAATACCATAAAGTAACGCTCAAATCTATTAATAATACTGTTACAATTGCCTAATTATATATATATATATATATATATATATATATATATATATATATATATATATATATATATATCACATTGCAATTAAAGTCCTTCCAAACTATTGGCAATGTACTGTACAAATTACATCCATATAAATTAGTATTACAGATGTATATACTATATATAGGTAAAGGTACGATTAATGTGTTAAGGTTGGTTTATTTCTATGTGTTTTTAAACGAATGTTGTTACATAAAGTAAAATACATTTTGAGATTATAATAATAATAGTCATATTTCAGCATTATCCAGTAAGCACTTTTGATATTTGACATTCGTATAGCACTCTACGAACTCTAAATACATACATCCACACATACATACATACGTATATAAATATTTAGTAGGTACCTATCTTGAACAGTAATTGGTTACTCGATTTGGATGGAAACGCGACAGTTTGTAACGAATGAACACATATGTACAATTCGGGGCAACAGAGTTTGTAAACTTTATTTTTAAATATGTATGTAATCTTCATTCTATACTTACATATATTCAATTGCAATTCTCACTTTAATAATTAAAGTATGTGCTTACTAGCATAGCCACGCGATTTCTGATGGTAAATACTTGAAGATAAGAAGAGGAATTATATTATAGCAAGTTGTTAAAACCAAATTCAAATAGGTAGCAATCAAAATTACATGTTCTTGGTAATTTTTCAGTTATTTATGTAATGATTTGTCTTTAGTTACTTTACCAGGGGAATCTAAAAATAATGTGCATTTTTCTGCATTTTCTTCATATAAGGTTATAAAGTACTCGGGCTTTAAAGGTTATAAAGTTCATAAAAAATAATACCGTTGAAGCTTGATATAGTCTAAGATCCCGCAGCTGATTTCTACAGGTATCTGTTTTTTTAATGAAACTTAATTTAAATGAATCCTTAATGGCAATGTAATACATTGCTCCCGGGTTGCCTATCGAAAATTAGCCGTAAGTACCTTTAATTAAGTATATTGAAATTCATTATTTTGAACGAATTCCAACTATAATTTTTTACATGAAATTAACATCATTTGAAGGAATATGACGTGAAAAATACAACGTTTAATATTTTATAGGTATAACTTCAAATAAATTCAATTTACTTTAAAATAAAACAAGAATCTAGTCAATTCATCCTACGGTTCTAAAGTTATAGTCTACGTCGATTTCAAAAACGTAATTTCGGAAAAAGGTGTTTAAAATCTTCATTCGTAAATTTTTAATTTTCAATATCACAAGTTAATGGCAAAATAATTTACATTATTTGATTTATTTATCGTGAAAACTGTTCTTATGCAGTAAATTCGGAAGTTTAATTGTTCTATAACTTGCTTATTTATTTATTATTATTTTACATTATATATCATCACATTTCAACTCTTTTCGGAGTTAATACCAACTCCGATGGCACAAACTGTACACAGGTATACATATTTAAACTTACATATGTATATGTTTGTTTCAGTAGTGTTGTTAACGAAATAATAAAAAGAGTTTTAAAAAAAACTGACATAATATATACCTACAAACTTCTAACTTTTATTATACAGAATGGTCTAAATTTTATAACTAAGGGAATAACGTTATTTTACCTTTCCCATTTTTAAAATCTTGAGCCTTAAATTAATTTATCATTTTTTAAAAGGCAAAAAAGGCAATTATACGTGCATTAGCCATATAAACAAATCAAAATGAAGCGTATTAATAGTAAAAAGTAAGAACTCGTTTACCAAAGAGTTAACTAACCTTAAGTTATAATGATAATCTAATAAAGAACTGTTACTAAAAACTAAGAAAATCATTTTAACATTGCTTAGTTTTTAAATTTAAAAAAAAAGAAATTTGATTTTCATCCTATACAATATTTAATTTAGAAGTGATATACTTAAATAGGAAAAGTCGTTATCTATCATATACAGTCAAGTTTCCGATAGCGCGGTTAATTCGTACAGCGTTATATGGAATTTGCGTTATAGGAGACAAAATTAACTGATGTCAACAATTCGTTCTATGCAAACCGCATTGTAAAAATCACAAAAATAAGAAAAAAAAATTAGGTATACCGTGTTATATGGAATCCGTTTTCGGCTTATATACACTGTGGAAAAATTTGTGTTAAAATTAACACATTTCACATGTCCAGAACAGTCCACTCAATTTTTTGTGTTATTTTAACTCAAAGCATATGTGTCACAAATCCATGCACAAGATTTGTGTCAATAATTTAACAAAGAAGAGGAACAAGAAGACATACATTTTGTGTTAATTTTTTAGATTTATCAGAGTTAGTTGTTAAACTTTTATATTCAATATTTTACTTCCACTTAAGATATTTGAAAATCGTCAAAAATTATAATGATTTTGTTCAAATAATATTATAAATGAGATTAAAAGAACGCAAAGTCAGTCCTTTGAAGAAATTCTTATTTGTTTCCATGTATATATACCAACACATATATAATAAAAAAGATGAGAGTAGTTTTTATTATTAAACAAAACCGAAAAATTGTAAGTTTTTTCAGTTATTAACGAATATAGTTTTATTAAACGTTTAAAAATGAAACAATTTTTTTTACATTTTAAGGTTATTTTGTAACAGGTTCAGTTAGAAAAAATCATGTAAGCTTACGAAATCTCGTAAGCTTACATGATTTTTTATAACTGGATCTGTAACAAAATAAACTCAAAATGTAAAGAAATTGTTTCATGTTTAAACGTTTAATAAAACTATATTCGTCAATAACTGAAAAAACATAATGTTTCGGTTTTGTTTAATAATAAGAACTACTCTCATGTTTTTTATTATATACATTTGGGTACATATATATTCTAAAATAGATTGGCACTTATAACATTTTTTGTTCTACACAAATCTTGTGACAGTTCTTTGTTGTTAGAAACAGGTTAACATTCTTATTCTGTTAAATCGAAGGTTGTGTTAATATTTTAATTTAACACAAACACGAAATGTTACATTAACACAGGGTTTTGTTACTTATTTAACACAAAGATTTTAACCACTGGTTTTTTTGTACGCAAACACAAATGTTTTTTACTGTGTAGGTAGAGATTAAGAATCAATACAAAGTATAAGTGAATCATACCGCGTTATATGGAATATCCGAAATAAAATAATAAATTGTAAATAATGCAGACCTACACGGAGAGAAAATTCCTATAAAAATTACTGTGCTCATACTACAATCGACGTGTAACAGGCGAACATATCCAATTTTTGTAGTATGAGCACAGTAATTTTTTTATTAATTTTCTCTCCGTGTATATAAGAACTACATTGTCAAAGTATGAAATTGTGATTGAGATGGGTTTAATTAATCTAATTTTGCAATAGAAATGATAACGAATACGTAGAATTTGACATTTTTAAATTTTGAAAATATCATTACTTTCGATATCGATAATTTTCGATAACGAAAACTACATTTTAATAGTCCTAATATGTTTGGAATACCTACAATTTGCTTCGCTTAAGTCTTCGCAAATTTCGTTATTTTTTCACTACGACACACGGTTTATGAGATAATTACGATCAAAGTTTTCGATAATAAAAAGTATCATTTATAAACAAACAATAAAAAACATGCACCGAAGATAGACCGACTTCGAAAGCGCTTCGAAAATTTAATACATCGAATAAGTGCTACTATATTTAATTTTTTCAAGTCAATTTAGTTGTTGAAATTTTCTTGTACGAGAAACGCGTTGTATGGTGACCGCGTAGTATGGAGACCGCGTTATAGAAGACTTGTCGCAATTTTATACCGCGTTCTATGGAGGCCGCGTCATAAGGATACCGCGCTATAGGAGACTTGACTGTATATGAATTTACAAATGGTTAATAACTAGCAAATAAAAATTATTAATGTAGAAGATAATCCCGCTAGAAATCTACGGAAGTTATAAGTTGTAAGAGTGAATTAATCTTACTCGCAATTGATACTGAATTTTTTACCTCATCAACAATGAATTTAAAAGAAAAATTCTCATTTATCTTACCTAGAATCTCATTACCTAATGTACTATAATTTTAAATGGTAAGGAAAAAGTTTATTATAATCCAAATATCCAAACACTATTTTTAATATCACCACTTTCATAGGTATAAAATTTGGACGTGTTATTAAAATTTTAAAATGACTGCAGCTTAAACGTAAGAAAGCGCTTGGCTTGCTATAATAATTTTCGAATAAGATTATCATGTGGTGTCCTTTAAGGGGGCCACTAGTGTGACCGCCTGAAAAAATTTTATTTTTGGGAATTTTTTTAAAGGAAACTACTCAATGGAATGTTTATATATTTTAAGGATATATTCGCTGATATATAATAAATTCATGATAAAATTTTTGGACCAAAAAATTGAAAATTCGGTGAGTTATTCGCGATCTCCTAAAGCTCCAAAAAAAAGTTCCTGCACTGCTGCAGTGATAGCGACCTTCACAGTGCCTGAAATCAAAAAAAAACAAAAAGCCTATTAAACTAGAAGATGTTGCCCTTGCCATCAACCTCAATCGAAAAAAAACTTAAAATAAATGGCGGAGTTTTTTTAAAAAAAATTCAAATTTTACACGAAGATTTAATGATTTTAGGCCTGCAAAAATTACATTTTTTATTCGATCAGAAAACTGGAGGTTCATGGCACAAAGAAACATATATAAAAGAAGCTGCAATAAGAATCAAATGGATCGGATTGTCTTCGAGTTTTAACTGCAGCAAATTTAAAAAAAAAGTAGTTTTTCTTTACTTTAACTTTTAGTTTTAATCACTGAGAATTTTTACTAAAATTATTTATTATGTACTCACTATAACGGTCATAGTAAAACTAGATGAGTCGCTTAAATGTGCCAGGGTCTAGCTTCTCCACAACATGTGGCAGCCACGTCCAGAAGCTCCGGAACTATCAACCTTCATACATTTCTCAATATCTTTGAAAGTTAACAATGAAAATCAGAACCCGCTCTTCGGATGACTCTAACTCAAAAACTATTTGAGATATGCACTTAAAATTTTAGTATGTTATTTTTAAAGGTATAGAGTATAGACTATCGAAACATGCAAAAAAAAATTTTAATTTTTTCAAAATGTCACACTAGCGATCTCCCTTAACTTGTCCAATACGGTATTATTATCACACATTACATTAATAAGATAATCTTTAAGGCTAATATATTATAAATAATGAATTATAAAAATAAAATTGGATTTACTGTACTTTAAATAATGATCATAAAAGAAAATATACCTACATATTATCTGTGCATGTATACACTTTAAATTTATATGCAATAATTTTTTTTATATAACAAAGCCATAAAGTTTAACATAATTATCGTGTTGAATAATATAATTTTATTAGATTAAACCTACGGCACATGTAATTTGAAAAATATAAGCCTTAATGTCATTTTTTTTCCTTTTATAATTTACCTAGGTCTACTTACAGAATTTTTGTAACAATAACCGTCAAATTTTTGGAGTCAGTAAAAATATATCAGCTTTCTGGTTTCTAATTTCATGAAAAAACAATAATTGCAAGAATTTTAATAAATGCGATGAATGGATTTTTGTGATTTTGTGATGGCACGATTTATGGGAAGGCACGTGGCCCGGGCAGCAGATCTTAGGGGCGCCAAAAAGTGAGTTAAAAAGGCGGCAAAGTTAGGTATGAAACGTTTTTTTTTTTGCTCGTCACTTGCTTTCTGTGGCGAAAAAATTTATACAGTAGCGCCATTTTGTGATCCTGCTCCGGGAGCCACTTACGCTAGGTCCAACCCAGGCTCTCCCGCTCTTTCAGTACTGGCACCTTCATTTTTATCCAATCAAACTTTTCTCGTTAGTATCAAATTTATACATTTTGTGAATGGCGGTATTGGAAGAGTCCGTTCCAAGTTTTAATTCCAGGGGACGAGAGATCAAAAAATTGGCGGTATTGAGGGAGGCACTATTCAGTAATCACAATTATGTTTCCAGTTTTTCTTTGTACTACTCTGCCGAATCACACGAATGTCATGTATCTTGATATACAACAATTACGCGTAACAACGTTTAAAGGATTCTACTTAATCCCTAAAACAATAAAATTGATTAATTTGTTAATAATATTATAATAATTAATCTATTGTATTTTTAAATTTTTATTTTGATTGTATCACATTCCCTATTTACTATATTTTCAAATAGTATACACGTTATTAAATCAATATTGCAATGTTGAATCAATAACACATAATAAAAATCAATTCTCACAAGGAAAGGTTCCCAGGTGTCCGCCTCCGATTTCAATGACACTGAAATATGTTATTCTATATCGAAATCTAAGAGGCAGGTATTTTGTTTTATCGGCCGAAAAATGGTTTGAAGAGGTGAAATCGCCCTTCAAAACTTGGGGTAAAAATTTAATTTTTCAAATATCTCGAAAACAGTAAGAGATAGAGCAAAAGTTTAAATTGACGATATTACTCTTTTTTAAAGAGCTATCTATTGATATGCAGTTTGTTCAATTTACATCAACAGGGGTGGTCGGGGGTTAAAATTTGATGGTTAATTTTGCAAAAAAGGGCGAAAATTAAAAAAATATAAAAATTTTGTTTACAGATTTGAAATCTACGTCAGAAAATCTATTTGACCTGTTTTTGCTGAATTTCCTAATATTAAGTCTAGGGGTAGTTAACAGGTGGTGACTCTGTCGAATAGTCGTACTACTTGGGTAGTTCAAGAAGTTCTTCTTCATGAAAAATAGTTTAAGACAATTAGAATAACGTAGATATGAAATTTTCAATTTCAAAATTCAATTTGAGCAACACTGTAGAGGGAGTGAGTCACTCTCTTAAATTACATACTACTTTACTTACACTCATTTGTACTATTAACACACTGACAGTGGGTAATAATGTCACAATAAATGGTTCTGAATTTGGACTATCGTATGTAAAGTTTTTATAAGGTTTGTTTTTTTAATGGATGTTATAGTTTTCGTTATCGAAAATTATCGATACCGAAAGTAACGATATTTTCAAAATGAATGGAAACCTAATAAAAACCTTACATACGATAGTCCAACTTCCGAACCACTTATTGTGACATTATTACCCACTGTCAGTGTGTTAATATTAAAAATGAGTGTATGTAAATTAGTATGTAATTGAAGAGAGTAACTCACCCCCTCCAGCGTTGCTCAAATTGAATTTTGAAATCGAAAATTTCATTTCTACGTTATTCTAATTGTCTTAAACTATATTCCATGAAGAAGAACTTTTTGAACTACCCAAGTAGTACGACTATTCGACACAATCACCCCCTAGTTAACTACCCCTAGACTTAATATTAGGACATTGAGCAAAAACAGATCAATTAGATTTTCTGACGTAGATTTTAAATCTGTAAACAAAATTTTCTTGTTTTTTAATTTTCACCCCCTTTTTGCAAAATTAACCCCCAAATTTTAACTCCCAACCACCCCTGTTGATGTAAATTGAACAAATTGCATATCAATAGATAGCTCTTTAAAAAAGAGCAATATCGCCAATTTAAACTTTTGCTCTATCTCTTACTGTTTTTGAGATATTTGAAAAATTAAATTTTTACCCCAATTTTTGAAGGGCGATTTCACCCGTTTAAACCGTTTTTCCGCCGATAAAACAAAATACGTGTCTGTTAGATTTCGACGTAGAATAACATATTTCAGCAGCATTGAAATCGGAGGCGGACACCTGGGAACCTTTCCTTGTCAGATATTTAATAATGTCTAAGATAACAAGTTTTCTCATAACTATCATTTCTAAGATACGTGAGATTGGTGTGACACGGCAGTATTAAACCAATAAAATGATCAATTGTTTCTGCTCTGACGTAAATATCGATGGGTGGTCCATGGGACACTGAATAAATTCTAAGAGAATCGATTTCCGTACCTAATTGAAATGTCAAACATTTTTGTCAACATCAATAATAAAATTGATCGAAGGTTAATTACAGTAAATCATTTTTTACAGGAAGTTATTGATTATAATAATAATAATAATAATTGCAGTAAGTTATTATTTAATTAATAAATGTTAATTTATTTAATTAAAATTCATAATATAAATAAAACAGTAGTGTTGTGTACTTTTGCAAAATGTGTTCAATTAAACACGTAGATATAACATGCAAATATGTATAGTATCTGACGCTTAAATTCATGGCAATCTGGCACTAAACCATAATTGACTATTATATAAAATACTCTGTAGTAAGTACAGCCAATTTTTAAAAAGTTTAGTCAGACAACTGTTGCTTTCATGGTTTCACTTAAGTGACTGATTTTATACATATAATTTAAAATATTATATATGAAATGTTTTAAGAAATTAAGAAAGAACACATAAATTGTAACATAGGCAAAATTTTTGATCGCCAAGGGGTGCTTTATTTTAGTTTATTATTATTAGATTTTTGCCAAAAATCAAAATAACATTGCGTCAAAATAATGTCTAAAAATAATTACAAGTCAATAGCACTAAATTTATTGAAATAGTTGTTGCAAATAAATTTTCAACTAGGTATTATTGAAATATTTAATAACAGTACTTATTGTTAGTAAAACATTGGACATTCATTGTGAGACTTGTCATCTTTTTGTCTCTTGCTTTCAGATTTATCTTGCTGATTAACCTTCTGAAACAACCTATATATTTTTAATTAAGGATCATATAGTAATTGAACCCAGGAGAATGGAGTTACTATTGAACGAAGGATCGGTGCCCTATATGGTTATCAAGAATTCTGAGTTCGATTTTCAGCCCATCCAATTTAATAATCGTTAATCACTAGGTGATTCTTAATTAATTTGGTCATATACACCAAAGTAAATCCTGTGCTCAAGTTTTAGTTTAGCTGAACATTAAAAGTATGTAAGTAAGTAGGTAACATATGTTTAAATATACGAATAAAAGTCCGTCATACATAATAATGTTCACATCACATCAGTAATAGCGAAATTAGTATAAAAGTAGTTTTAATTAAGACACATCAATGTACATTTCACATGTGAACAATTCTGATTTCAGTTTTAGAGTTCCAAAGTAAAAGTTTCGGATCCTTTATAATTTCATCATATTTCATCAATACCTACGTTCTATCAACAATGAACGTGAAATTTTGCATATGTTATGCTGCAGTAGAAATATTCCATCTCGTATTAAAAGGTGGAGACGAAAATTTTTCACGTGCCTTATAGTGTGCAATATTGCCAAAAACGGTTTTTTAAAATGAAATTTCTTTGACTTTTTTTCACTTGCGCCGTTTTTGAAATATTCAGCTTCAAAGTGAGATTTTTTCGAACACTGTTAAAGAAAATATTTTCCTCAAGGAAGATGCAGGGAATTAAATAATGATGTTTACTCTCAGCTTAACTTATACTTATCTGTTTTTATGACAAAATGTAAAAAACGTACTCAAATGTCTTGTATTTTCTACCGATAGCTGTAAAAAACATTGGCTTCTAAGGCAGCCTCACCAAATGCATGTCCAACACCTACTTGGTTATTCTTACTTTATAAAGTGATGTTAATTTTTAAATTAATACTTATAGGTATTAATTTTGATTTCTTTTTTCGTAAGATATAAAAATTTCAACGTGACGCTAAGTCAGTTGGCAGGTTCTGTAGTACACAGTCAAAAAAATTATGTTAAAATTAACACATTTCACATTTCCACACAATTTTTTGTGTTATTTTAAAGCCGGTCCTACACGATGCTACGAACGTTCCTTCCAACGTTCGATCGAACATTTGAGGCAATTAAGCTCGATAGTTGGTGCGACGAATGTATCTGCTACACGGTGAATCGAATGTTTGATCCAATACGAATGATGATGCGTTGGTACAAACGTTTATTCAGTGGACGAGGCTGTTATTTGTCTGATGTTATCTCTAATGTTATACACTGATGTTGTCTCTCTTGTATAATCTGTTGGTACAAACGTTTATTCAGTGGACGAGGAGGTCATCTGTTTTATGTGATCTCTAATGTTATACACTGATGTTATCTCACTTCACATGAACGAGTCGTGCAGCTGCTGAGTCGAACCAACCAACGCAACCAACATTGACCTTCAAACATTCGAAGCATCCCTTTGACTCAGTGCAAGAATACCGACATCAAGCGGGACATGGCCAAATGCGAATGTTTGACACTCGACATTGGACACTCGTAGGTTCAAACAACGGCCACATGATGCGATGAACCATCGTACGTCCAATGTTGGAAGGTGTTCGTAGCATCGTGTAGAACCGGCTTACCATAAAGCATATGTGTCAAATCTTTACACATGATTTGTGTCAATGATTTAACACACAAGAGGTCATACATTTTGTGTTAATTTTTCAGATTTATCAGAGTTAATTGTTAAACATTTTTATTCAATATTTTACTTCCACTGCAGCTTAAGATATTTGAAAATTGTCAAAAATTATAACGATTTTGTTCATATATTTTTATAAATGAGACTCAAAAAACGCAAAGTAAGTCAGTCCTTTGTAAAAATTCTTACTTGTTTCCATATATATATATATATATATATATATATATATATATATATATATATATATATATATATATATATATATATATATATACCAATCTCAAGTAAGTTTACATGATTTTTGGTAACTGAATCTGTAACAAAATAACCTTAAAATGTAAGAAAATTGGTTCATTCTTAAACGTTTAATAAAACCATATTCGTCAATAAATGAAAAAACTTATAATTTTTCGGTTTTGTTTAATAATAAGAACTACTCGCATCTTTTTTATTATATATATTTTGGTAGATATATATTATTATATATATATGGAATGTAACTTACGTACTTATAACATTCTTTTGCTTTACACAAAGATTGTGTTACTTCTTTGTTGTTCAAAACAGGTTAATATTTTTATTCTGTTAGATTGAAATTTGTGTTAATATTTTCATTTAACACAAACACAAAATATTACATTAACTCGCGGTTGTGTTACCTATTTAACACAAAAATTTTGACCACTTTTTTTTTTTTACGCAGAACAAAAGTTGTGCTGTGTAGGATGAAAAATATATTTAAAAAAAAAAAAAAACTATTTTAGCTGTAATGTATGATCAAACAACGTACATGAGTATGTGTGTGAGAAAAAAACATTGTCATTTAAATAATGGATAAACACCCTAGGGAAATTTACCGTTGATATTAATACATAATACCTTTGTGTACGTTATATGTTACTAACGTTTTTTGAGACAAAAATGTTATTTTTAAAAAAAATATATGTATTAATGCTGAAAAATTGATATTTAGATACATATATATTTAAATTGTTAAATGTATTCGTTTTGCAGATTATAAATACAATTGATCGAGTTTTTTAAAGTAAATTCCCGCAGTAATTTTTTCTGCAATAATGAATATACGTAGTTATTGATAATTTTATCAGTAATAGAAGTCAATAAATTATTCTGCCGCTGTTGTATTAAAATATGACGATTACAGATCAAAGAATAAAGTATTAATATTTTATATTTGAGTAAGTAAACAAATAACTGGTTGGGCAAAATATAATCCATCGTTTTTATATTTGGCTAGTTTCAACGATTAGCTAAGTTAAGTCACTCTTTTCAAATCTTACTCTTTGGACGTATTGTAAGGCAGAAAGTTGCATACTTGAGTTAGAAAATTTTATTTAAGAGGAATTTACAATCTATTTGATTAAAAATAAGTTGTTTTTTTTTTAACATTTTCTGGACACATAATACATTCATTATAAACGAAATGGAATGTATAATATACATGCATTACCTATAAATGTATTAATATGAATAATGTGTCTTTATTGCATGTACAGTGAATTTCAATTATAACGACCTTGATTAAAAAAATTTTCTTGTTACAAAGCCGGCAATACAATGACCATTGAATGTACATTAAAATTAATAAATTCAATATAAGTACCTACCGTCGATTTCGGAAATAATGATTACATTTTCTAAATATTTCTGTAGAAAATTTCATGTGAGTGTAGATGAAATCTATACGCATACAAAAATTTTTATTAGTCTTTCTTATTTTTCCAATAAAAAATTATTAGTATTTAATTCTTTAACCCGGGGTTCGTCGCTAGACAAATAGTCTAGTTCACAAGTTAAAAAACGTGAAAATGAAAAGTAAAGCTCTTAAAAATATGAGCAATAGCTCATTCGATTCGTAATGACCTATAGAAAAATGTATTTTAAGGATTTTACAGCACATAAAAAATTGCAATTGTTATTAACAAAATAAGATGAAAAAAAACGAGGTATTCAGTTTTTTGTTAATAACTTAAAAAATATTAATATTTAAGAAATGAAACAAAAACATTCTTAAAGAGGAGGAAATTTGCAATAAAAAAGTCCCAACTTCCGGAACTCTACCTCCATTATTTCTAATTTTAATTTAATGCCGAAAATCGGGTTGCGCGTGCCAATTTTACTACAGACGCAGCGACGGTGAAAAGAGCATGCCACCAGAAATAATTTTTTTTATAGTAGTAAATGTTAATTTAAAAATTTAAAAAAATTATGTTGCATTCAAAACACTTCAAAGAATAAGATCCAGCTAGAAAAAAATTTTTATCCGAATTTTTCATAAAATTATGCCATTGTTAACCAATAAATAAATTTACGGATCTCTGCTTTCATCGATAGTAACATAAAAGTTTAAATAATTACATTAAAATTTTTTTGCCTCGTGGAACCCTTCTTATATATATACTTAAGAAGGCTGTGTGGTAAAAGTTTATAAAAATTTTTTATTTTGTTTATTATAATTTCTTCAAGTTAAAAATTTAAGAAATATGAAGGAAATAACAATAAAAAAATTTTTTTTTAGCAATTTTATTATTTTGACGTTTTCTTATCTACCCATGACAGCAATTAACATTTGTTGCAGTTTTTTTACGTCATTTGTTAATAAATTTTTTATAAACAAATGAAGAAATTTAATAGCTAAAAAAGAAAAAAAAAATTTTACCCATTTGTTGTCATGAAAAAATAATAATTTTTAAACAAAAAATTTTTTCTTAAAAAAATTTTTTAATTGTTTAAAAATTATTTTTTAATATTTTCTTTCTTTAAATAATTAGTTAAGAAATAATTTTTTTTCTTAAAAATCATTGTTTGCATTTCTCAACACGGTAACTAAAAAATTTTTTTTTTATCTATAATTTAATTGTTTATCAAATAAAAAATTTGTTATAAACAATTTCTGACTTTCATTTTGTTTTTTTCCTAAAGTAATTGCATTTCTGAAAACAGCCATATGTAACAAACCATGAAAAACCGTTTTCAAAGACAAAAAAAAATTTTAATTGTTTAAAATCTTTTTTTCAATATTTCTATTGTTTAAATATTTAGTTAAGGAATAATTTTTTCTTTAAAAATCATTATATGCATTTCTCAACACGATAGCTAAAAAAAAATTTTAAATAGTAATTTAATGGTTTATCAAATAAAAAAAATTTTTAAACAATTTCTGATCTTTATTTTATTATTTTCCTAAAAGTAATTGCAATTCTGAAAATGACTATGTGTAACAAAACACAAAAAACCGTTACCGTGTCGAGAAATACAAATAATGTTTAAAATTTTTTAATTGTTTATAATATATATATTTTTTTTAATATTTCCGTTGTTTGTATATTTACTTAAGGAATGATTTTTTCCTTAAAAATCATTATTTGCATTTATCAACACGGTAGCTAAAAAATTGTTTTTAATAATAATTCAATTGTTTATCAAATAAAAAATTTTTTTAAACAATTTCTGATTTTTATTTTAGTTGTTTCCTAAAAGTAATTGCAATTCTGAAAACGGTCATATGTATAACAAAACACGAAAAACCATTACCGTGTTGAGAAATACAAATGATGCTAAACAATTTTTAATTGTTTAAATTTTTTTAAGTTTTTAATTATTAGTTAAGGAATAATTTTTTCCTTAAAAATCATTATTGGCATTTCTCAAAACGATGGCTAATAAAATTTTTTTAAATAATAATTTCATTGTTAATATATAAGAAATTTGTTTTAAATGATTTCTGATCTTCATTTTAGTTTTTTCCTAGAAGTAATTACAATTCTGAAAATGGCCATATATAACAAAACAGAAAAACGGTTACCGTGTTGAGAAAAAATGCAAATAATGTTTAAAAAGCTTTACTTGTTTAAAATCGTCTTCAAATCAAAAGCAATTCAGTGTATAACAACGTGTTCAAAGTTATTTTCTAAATTTGTTATATTACATATTTATTTAAATAAAAAATATATATTATAAACAATTAAAAAATTTTAAATATTATTTGTATTTCTCGACACGGTAACGGTTTTTGTGTTTTGTTAAATATAGTCATTTTCAGAATTGCAATTACTTTTAGGAAAATAATAAAATAAAGATCAGAAATAGTTTAAAATTTTTTTTTATTTGATAAACAATTAAATTACTATTTAAAATTTTTTTTTTAGCTATCGTGTTGAGAAATGCATATAATGATTTTTAAAGAAAAAATTATTCCTTAAATAAATATTTAAACAATAGAAATATTGAAAAAAATTTTTTTTCAATTAAAAATTTTTTTTTGTCTTTGAAAACGGTTTTTCATGTTTTGTTACAAATGGCTGTTTTCAGAATTGCAATTACTTTAGGAAAAAAATAAAATGAAAGTCAGAAGTTGTTTATAACAAATTTTTTATTTGATAAACAATTAAATTATTGATAAAAAAAAAAATTTTTTAGTTACCGTGTTGAGAAATGCAAACAATGATTTTTTAAACAAAGGAAATATTTAAACAAAGGAAATAATATTTAAACAAAGGAAATATTAAAAAATTATTTAAACAAAGGAAACTAATTATTTAAACAAAGGAAATATTAAAAAATAATTTTTAAACAATTAAAAATTTTTTTTAAGAAAAAATTTTTTGTTTAAAAATTACTATTTTTTCATGACAACAAAAGGGTAAAATTTTTTTTTTAGCTATTAAATTTCTTCATTTGTTTATAAAAAATTTATTAACAAATGACGTAAAAAATTGCAACAAATGTTAATTGCTGTCATGGGTAGATAAGAAAACGTCAAAATAATAAAATTGCTAAAAAAAAATTTTTTTATTGTTATTTCCTTCATATTTCTTAAATTTTTAACTTGAAGAAATTATAATAAACAAAATAAAAAATTTTTATAAACTTTTACCACATAATCTTCTTAAGTATATATATAAGAAGGGTTCCACGAGGCAAAAAAATTTTAATGTAATTATTTAAACTTTTATGTAACTATCTATGAAAACAGAGATCCGTAAATTATTTATTGGTTAACAATGGCTTTTTGGTTAATTTTATGAAAAATTCGGATAAAAATTTTTTTCTAACTGGATCTTATTCTTTGAAGTGTTTTGAATACAACATAATTTTTTTAAATTTTTAAATTAACATTTACTACTATAAAAAAAAATTATTTCTGGTGGCATGCTCTTTTCACCGTCGCTGCGTCTGTAGTAAAATTGGCACGCGTAATCCGATTTTCGGCATTAAATTAAAATTAGAAATAATGGAGGTAGAGTTCCGGGAGTTGGGACTTTTTTATTGCAAATTTCCTCCTCTTTAAGAATCTTTTTGCTTCGTTTCTTAAATATTAATATTTTTTAAGTTATTAACAAAAAACTGAATACCTCACTTTTTTTCATCTTATTTTGTTAATAACAATTGCAATTTTTTATGTGCTGTAAAATCCTTAAAATACATTTTTCTATAGGTCATTACGAATCGAATGAGCTATTGCTCATATTTTTAAGAGCTTTACTTTTCATTTTCACGTTTTTTAACTTGTGAACTAGACTAAAATACAAACACAACTGGTCGCGACCGGGTAAAAATTACCACATTATTTATAGATGGCTATTTCCTTAAATGTTTATTTATATTGAAGTTTGTTATTTTGTTTGTTTACACTATTAGCTATAAACAAAAGCGTTATTTATATTACTATGTACAAAGGTACTTAAAGCGGCAAGTAGCAAGATTACGTAGGAAATAAATTATAAATGGCTTTATTAACTCTGTGATATTTTTTACCCAGTAGCGACGAAGCCCGGGTTAAATAATTAAGACGAGTTAACTCGTCCTGCAATGTGGCGGCTCAAAATGCTGTGATATGTATATATTCACTGGTATAGGTGCCGCCATCTGTGACAAATTTTCCGAAATACGGTATGATTCCAAATATTGTTCAATTTTATCCACATAGTTTAGTATAATTTATATTTTGTAAATTTCTAGAGTTCACTTTTTTGACGTGGGATCTTTGATTATTTTTCTTTTCTGTTTTTTTTATTAGTAATACACTAGATCAACAATTTTGTTTGTTATACATAGTGTGTCTAACGAAAACATATAAATATATTTATAGACAATAACATGAATGCGCTAGTCATCCAACAGAGAGGGGCCTGGAGACCCCCGTATATCAAAATATAAATAAATTGTAGTAGCAGATAGTGTAATGTTCGAGTTATGAACAGTTTTGCTAACGAAATTTAAGTTACATTTGTGGGAGTTTTCTTTTTAACCTTTTATTAACAGGAGTAAAATTTAATTCACTGCATTTGGCCACATCACTATTTGTTAACTTGTCATAAAATCGATTCGAAATAGGATTTATAAAATCTGAAAATGATTTCACATCCAGTTCTCTGTGTATCTGCGAATTTCTAATATATACACAGTAAAAAACATTTGTGTTTGCGTACAAGAAAACCAGTGGTTAAAATCTTTGTGTCAAATAAGTAACAAAACCCTGTGTTAATGTAACATTTCGTGTTTGTGTTAAATTAAAATATTAACACAAACTTCGATTTAACAGAATAAAAACGTTAACCTGTTTTTAACAACACAGAACTGACACAAGATTTGTGTAGAGAAAAAAAATGTTATAAGTGTCAATCTCTTTTAGAAATTAGAATATATATGTACCCAAATGTATATAATAAAAAACATTAGAGTAGTTCTTATTATTAAACAAAACCGAAACATTATAAGTTTTTTCAGTTATTGACGAATATAGTTTTATTTATTAAACGTTTAAAAATGAAACAATTTCCTTACACTTTGAGGTTATTTGGTTACAGATTCAGTTAAAAAAAATCATGCAACCTTACGGGATTGCATCATGTAATATACAGTTTCGTAAGCTTACATGATTTTTTCTAACTGAGCCTGTTACAAAGTAACCTTAAAAAAAAAAAAATTGTTTCATTTTTAAACGTTTAATAAAACTATATTCGTTAATAACTGAAAAAACTTACAATTTTTCGGTTTTGTTTAATAATAAAAACTACTCTCATCTTTTTTATTACATATATGTTGGTATATATATATGGAAACAATTAAGAATTTATTTAAAGGACTGACTAACTGTGAGTTCTTTCAATTAGGGTTTCCGATCTCTGGCCAAAAAATCGATCTTGTGGATCGATTCGAATCGTCAAACCAAAAATCGATGCAGGAGAAAATCGGCTTACAAAAGATCGATCTGAGGAAAATCGATTAATTTTTTTGTACTTACAGAAAATAAAAGATCTAAAAATATTAATAAAGTTTCTTATTAGGTAAATCACAAACCACTTTCAAAAAAAATTTCAATTTCCGTTGAAGATGAACTGTTGGATTTTAATATGAATAAAATGGTTTCCAGTTTACGTTAAAAGTGTCACAACAACATGAATAGTTAAAATATATTCTACAATAATTTTGACAAAACATCATATTTTTACTAAAAATACTCTAATTTAAAATCGAAAAAGATCGCTCTCCGATTCCATAGATTTTTCACGATCTCTGTATCGATTTGGTCTCCAAAGAATCGATTCGAAAAATCGAAGATCGGCTCTCCAAAAATCGATTTTCGATAAAATCGAATCGAGATCGGAAACCCTACTTTCAATCTGATTTATAAAAATATTTGAACAAAATCGTTATAATTTTTGACGATTTTCAAATATCTTAAGCGGAACAGCCGAAGTAAAATAGTGAATATAAAAGTAGGGATGTGACATGGAGTGTAAAAAATCGATTACTAAATAATCGATTTTTCTTTTTTTAATATAAATCGATTTTTAAAAAATCGATTTTAAAAGAAATAATCGATTTTGCGAAAAATTCGATTTTTTTAAATTTTATTCAAAAAATTCCATACTTTTCTATAACTATAATAATAAAACTACCAGATTAATATTAACAATTACATATTTAGAATGAAGATTAGTTAAAATAACCAAAATGACAACCTTCTGGTTTTAAAACTAAAAAACAAACCAAGTTTTTCTTTCAGCTTTCAACTTAAACCTATATAAAAGTTTAACAACTCTAACTCTGATAAATATAAAAAATTAACACAAAATGTATGTCTTTCTTGCTCCTCTTCTGTGTTAAATTATTGACACAAATCTTGTGTATGGATTTGACACATAGTCTTTGTGTTAAAATAACACAAAAAATTGAGTGGACCGTTCTGGACATGTGAAATGTGTTAATTTTAACACAAATTTTTTCACAATGTAACGGTACTTTTAGTATAATTCTGAGAACCCGATTCTGAATTATTTGGAGTTTTTTAATTAGGTTTTTACACATGTTCCTCCAAACGGGACCACCGGATGATAATATTGGCCTAATCAACGATTTATATAATAGTACACCACATTCTGCTTTAAGCGACGAATTTTTATTGATAAGTGGATAGAATTGCCTAATTCTAATATTAGCTGGTTTGATTTTAGCTTCAGTGTTCTGTTTCCAGCTAAGTCGCTTGTCTAATTCAATACCTAAGTATTTCACTGATACATTGTTCCAAAATATCACTTGATCTTCAATCGTAATATAATGAGTCGAAATCCCACGCCTGAGAGTGAATAGCTTCGTTTCACATTTGTTGAGATTTAGTTTTAAGTGCCACTGTTTGAAGTATTGACAGAGTTTGTTGATGGATGTCTGATTAATTACAATGGCGGTATCTAAATTGACATGTTGCAACAATATTACTATGTCGTCAGCGTACATTCCAATAATGGATTCTCATAATTCGGGAATATCATATGTATATAAATTGTAGAGCGTAGGACCAAGCATTGAACCTTGTGGAACACCAGCCTTTATTGCACGCTCCGATGAAGTAGTATCGATATTTACTCTTATGAAAAATCTTCGGTGGGTTAAGCATGAGTGTAAGATTTCTTGTAGGTATATCGGAAAGTTAAGCCGTCCAATTTTAATTAGGAGTCCTTTATGCCATACTCGATCAAAGGCTTGGCTGAAATCCAAAAATGTGGCAACAGTATATTGTTTGTCTTCATATACCCTTGTTCTATTTTATTAACAATGCGAACCAGCTGATGTGTGGTAGAAAGTTGTCTGAAACCGGATTGAAAATCAGGAATGATATTATGAGTGTTAATGTGTCTATATAATCTACTTTGTATTGTTTTTTCTAACAATTTTGATAATCCGTTGAGTAGGCTTATTGGCCGGTAACTACTGACATCAGTTTAATTTTTGCCAGGTTTGTGCAACGGTATTATCTTTGCAGTTTTCCAGATTGCAGGAAAGTTGCCAGTCATTAAACATCCGTTCATGATCCTGCACATGAAGCTTATACCTTTTCGTGGAAGTTGTTTCAATAACTGATTACTAATATCATTCGGGCCTGGCGCTTTTTTATTAGGCATTCTTTTTAACTCATTTCTGATTTCCAATGGCGAAATACATTGAATGTCTTCAGACGTTGAGTGAGTTGTAATTAATTCTGTGCAATCGTTGTCAGCGTTTGGCAAACTAAAAACGTTTTTAAAATGGTCTGCTATTAATTCCGCTTTATCTTTATCTGATACGTAAGTTTCGGTTCCAGATTTCAGTGGAGGTATTTTGGTTTTTAAACGTAAAATTTTTCTTGTAGCAGTCCACATTTGGTTGTTCCCAGGTGTGAATTCTTCAGTGTACGACTGATAGTGTTGAATTCTAAATTTGTGTAACTCCGCAACTATTTTATCTGTTAATTGATTTAGATTGTGTTTTACGTTTGGGTTTTTGGTTTTTTGCCATAATCTTCTTACATTGCTTTTTTCTTTAATTAATCGAAGAATATAATTGGGTGGGGGCTAGAAATCGTAATCGTTAACTGGTGTTATGGGAGTATACGTGGAGTTGTGTGCTGCCTGAATTATTACATTAGTAAAATTTTCAACCGCCTTATCAATACTACTTATTGAATAAGGTGTACGTATGGGTTGCAGTGGGTTATTAATGTTTTGTTGATAAAATTCCCGATTAATTTTGCCACGTTTGATTTTGGTTGATGATTGAAATTGTGAAGGTTATCGAAAAATGAATTGATCATTGAATGGTGGTCGGAGCTAAGATCTGCGTGAGCTCTTTGGTGTATAGGTAGGGGAAAATTTCTTTGTAAAACAATGTCTAAAATATCGGGTTGATGAGAAGAGCGATAAGGAACGTGTGTCATCTCGTTTGGAGCACAAACTGCGATTGAAAGGTCGTTCGAAATTTTTTCTAGTTGCGTTCCATTCGGATTATTTGTTCTACAACCCCAGCTAACAGATTTGCTATTTAAATCACCGGCTAAAAGTGTGGGTGTTTGACAACTGAAAATAGCTTAAATATCTTGTTTTAAAATTCGCCTGTTAGGTCTATTATAACCACAAATGATTTTTAGATTTTTGTTGCTTTTTAAAGCAACTGTGATACTAACGGCTTCAAGATTTTGTAACGCTGGTATAGGTGTTTCTAAGTGTGTTAATTTATTTTTGATAATAATAGCTACACCACCGGAAGCATGTGGATTTTCTCGATCATTTCTATATATGCTGGATCCCAGGAATCGTATCGTTTCAGTAGTTACTAAGTAGGTTTCAGTGATACAAGCTATGTTAATTTTTTGTGAACTTCGTGTATGTAGAAATAAATTTTGTTTAGCTTGAATTCCGTCAGCGTTCCAGTTAAGGATTTTTATTTTTTGAATTAATATAATATTATTATTTGCCATTGTTGAATATAGATGAAAAAATTTCTAACAGGAAATTTTTGATAGTTTCAATATGAGGTTTAATAAGTTCTAAAATTAGTGTTAGAACTGAATTACTCGTTGACGAAGGAGAGAGGGAAGGGGTATTGTTAGTGGGGGGAGTTTGAAGATTAGGATTTTGAACTTTAACAGCGTCAGCAAATGAAAGATTACCTCTAACAGTTGACACAGGTTTATATGTCGTATTTTTGATTTGTAGTCTGTTTACGTTATTGACAGTCGGTTGATTTTTGATGGTATGATAAGAGGGGCAACCTCTGTAGCTAGCGGGATGGTTTCCAAAACAATTTACACAACGGGGAGGGATTGCGGCATCCTTTTTGCATTCCATGTAGTGATGAGAACCAAGGTATTTAACACAACGTGCTTCTAACTTACAGAAATTTTTTGTATGTCCAAAGCGCTAACAACGATTACACTGTGGCATTTTGTTGCATTTATGACGTGGCTCAACAATAACGACCGTTCTGAACAAAAATGCGCTTCAGTTGAAATATGTCTCTGTAGTTAGGGTCCTGTTTGTCTAAGTTGACAGTACCTACATTTATTTAGTAATCTAGTTACTGTTTTAATTTTATAGGTTTTTGAAATTTCATCGAAGATTTCCTCTTCTTTTAGTGAATATGGTACGTTACGTATTACAACTGAGTGATACTGAACTTTGTTTTGATCGAAAAAGGCTGTCATTTTTTTATAATCAGAGATATTACTAAGATTATTTTTTATAAAATTGTTACCTTTCTGTTGTGTCGTGTAAGCACTTTGAGCGTAGTCGTCCAGATCTTTGACCAATTTTTTGTAGTCTTTCACTTGCTGAACGAAAATTGGAGGTATTTTGTTTGTAGATGATTTGTTCGTCGATTTTTGTGCGTCTTCTTCTTCGATTTCATCATCACTTTCGTCGGTTAGTACGCCATATCGGCTATGCGTTTCGACTAGATAATATTTTGATGGCCTATTTTCGTCGCTGGGATCACTTTCTTGATGTTTGCGTTTTTCTAGTTGAGATGGTTGGTTGGGAAGTAACCGCTAGTTGAGGTGTGTTAGACATTGGTTGAACTGAGTCTGGCATGGAGTCATACCATATTTGTTCACTGACCTTCGGTACTCCCTGTATATAGAAAGTACCGGGTAGACACTCTGTATTATAGTGAACAGTTTATTATGTAATTTTTATATCTTTAATAATTGCCCCTAGAACGACAAGTCGGTGTCATACATGACACCTACGTTTCTTGTTTCAGCGCTGTAACTTTTGTTAATGTAGAAGTTGACAATAATGTAATAAGTTTTTTTTTGGTAAAAATTTGAATAACATCTAGACAGATAGACGTTGACACTGACATCAATTAAATATCGATTAAAAAATAGAAAAAGAAATAGGTGTCGTGGATGACACTCACTTGCTAAATTTTGAGCCTTGTCGTTCTAGGGTTAATATTAATTGATAGAAAATATTTATTTGCTGTTAAAAAGAGATTATATAATTTTAAGATTAAGCACGTCTTGACTGTACGACAGTTGACAAAAGACTTTTCTTTTTTTGAAACTTACCACTGGCAGTAAAAAGTCCGGCATTTTGAGACAAAAAAATTTTTCCATATGGTTTTGTTTAAACGGGTTAAGGACGAGAGCAATAAAAGTTTTCTAGAATAAATAATAATAGTGCAAATTGGGTAATTAATGTTAATTATGTAGATTTATAAATATGGTATACAAATCAAGTGAGTGTGTTTTCTGTTTATTATAAAACTGAAATTTATGAAGTAGGCTATTGTTTATGGAACTAGTGCTTTTACTTCTCATTATGCCACTAGTGCCACACGGAGAGAAAAATCCTATAATTTTTGTAGAGAAAATTTCAGAAAAATTACCATGCTCCCCTATAATCCGTGCGCGATCGACGACCAAAATAAAAAATATGTGCTAGCATGGTAAAATTTAATGTGGTGCTAACACAACTTTTATCACACTCTTATGCATGTATATTATAGTTTAATTCTTGTTGTCGTACTCTTTCATTTGCGCATCTGACTCGCGACCTTATATTGGTTGCACTGTACCTGTAAAAACATGTATACAAAAATGATTGCCAACAATATAATTCTAATACATATACTAAAGATAGGTAAATTAGAAAAAGATGAATTAAACGATGACATCATCCTAAGAGAGTGTAAAAGCAACTGACTACTAGCTGCATCAAGGTGCGTGATGCGAGCTGTCTGACAAATTTTCTTCCACAGTCCACACCTATGGTTCGCATGTAACCCATGTAACTCGCTGATTGACATACATTTCATTACAGCGATCCCAACACAACCAACCTTCTTTCTGTTTTTTTTCTTTCTATTATTAACATGTTAGCATGGTAATTTTTTTAATAAACACAATTAAAAATTATTTTTTTGTCGGTAATGGAACTTTTTACTGTGCTGTTTTACAAATTTTACGGAGATAATATTACGAAAAGAACATTCCATCCTTTAAATTTTTTATGATTAATTATAATCTTTATATTTTTACCTTACAGAATTTAATATGTTCGCCTTTTACACGTCGATTGTAGTGCTGAGCACAGTAATTTTTATAGGAATTTTCTCTCCGTGCATAAAGTACTATTTTTCCTATCTCTGAACAGTATAATAAAATAGGCTTCTGTGATTCAGTTGTATATTTTGTTTATTGTGTTTAGCATATGAATCTGTTCTGGAAAACAGAGAAGGAAATATGGTGTTCATAGGTATATATATATATATATATATATATATATATATATATATATATATATATATATATATATATATATATAGCTTTTTATTTTGTTTGGAATATGAACACCTGGAATGGACACTATATTTCCTTCTCTGTTTTGCAGAACAGATTCATATGCTAAACACAATAAACAAAATATACATAAAAGCTTTTAAAAATACGTATTTTTTCAAATAATATTGAAATTAAAATATATAAATATTGTATTTATGTAATATACCTACATAAAATATCCCAATACATATATCCGATACTTTTTATTCGTGTCACCCTCACCGCACCATACTTATATGGCATAAAGATCACAAAAGATATCAATCAATTTGTTTTAAAGAACGATATACAAATGAGCCACGCGCTCATATTTCAATTGATAATAATGTATTCAACATTACCCACTCACATTTCCATTCAACAATATTACATTTACAAAGATAAATCTTTTTGACTTCCTGATCGATTGCATGAAAAATTTCTTTCTGGTACCGGAAAATTTTCATCTTTTTAACATCTTATTAAATAAGACGGAAGTCATATCGAAGAAGATACAGTAACAAATAATCTGACTGTAAACGAGTTTTTTTTTGCAATATTTATTTTAAATTCCCATATAACATTCCAGTTGGTGGTTTATTGCACTGACTAGTTCCAACCAAATATATATAATATAATATTTTACATATTTATACAGAGGGTGGTGAACCGGTTTACAACAATACAACAATGATCACGTGACTAAATCTTTAACGATATCGAAATACGTACACGTGGGTACGTAGATATATCATAAGGTTGATTTCGTACATGCAATCCGTCCCCGTCAATATTATTGTCACAAATAAACCATTTATTTATTTGGAAGAAATACAATATAATGTATTGATATGAATTTTCAATTATTGAAATATTTACGGTGATACACAACGGTGTCTATAAAAATTAAAACAGTTGTCACTTTGGTAGTTTTTCTCTTTATATAAGACAAGTAGCTATTCAAAATATTATTTTAACTTTAAGATAGTTGGTCCGAAAAAGGATTTTTCAAAGGATTTTAACAAAACTTCTCTAGACATTTACCTACTTAGTTCAATACCAATAATACGAGCCTATACCGAAAAAAAATTAACCGCCCCAATTTTGAAAAAAACCGGTTTCAAAGTTTTGTTATTTTAACACGGGCTCTTATGGGAAGTTGACATATTCAAAGTTCAAGTCTTCAGTACAAAGTTACAAATCATATTTAATAACAAATAAAAATTATTGACCGCGGCGCCGTTTTTGTAATATAATTTATAAACATCATTTTACAACGTTTTTACAACACTCTTTCAACAATGCTTTCATATTGCTACAACATAAGCGAGCGGAAATTAAAATACCCCTGTCGCAGCATCTGCATAACATAGCGAATTTCCAAATTTTGGGGACTGGCGGATCTCATCTAACAAGTAAAGGTCCCGAGGCCGGACCTATCGATTTCGATGAAACTTAAATATATTGTAGAACACTAAAAACTAAGGGACACGTATTTTTTTTTATCTGCGGATAAACGGTTTGAAGGGGTGAAATCGCCCTCCAAAAATTGGGGTAAAAATTTAACTTTTCAAATATCTTGAAAACAGTAAGAGATAGAGCAAAAGTTTAAATTGGCGATATTGCTCTTTTTTAAAGAGCTATCTATTGATATGCAATTTGTTCATATTATATCAACAGGGGTGGTTGGGGGTTAAAATTTGGGGGTTAATTTTGCAAAAAGGGGGTGAAAAATAAGCAATATAAAAATTTTGTTTACAGATTTGAAATCTACGTCAAAAAATCTAATTGACCTATTTTTGCTCAATTCCCAAATATTAAGGCTAGGGGTAGTTAACTAGAGGGTGACTATGTCGAATAGTCGTACTACTTGGGTATTTCAAGAAGTTCTTCTTCATGGAAAACAGCTTAAGACAATTAGAATAACGTAGAAATGAAACTCTCGACTTCAAAATTGAGTTTGAGCAACATTGGAGAGGGGGTGAGTCACCCTCTTAAATTACATACTAATTTATATACACTAATTTTTGCTATTAACACACTGACAGTGGATAAAATAATGTCACAATAAGTGGTTCTGAAGTTGGACTATCATATGTAAGGTCTTTGTTAGGTTTGTTTTTTAATGGATATTATAGTTTTCCTAATCGAAAATTATCGATACCGAAAATTACATAACCTAACCCAAAATAACGAAACCCAATAAAAACCTTACATACGATAGTTTAACTTCAGAACCATCTATTGTGACATTATTACCCCCTGTCAGTGTGTTAATTGCAAAAATTAGTGTATCTAAACTAGTATGTAATTTAAGAGGGTGACTCACCCCCTGTCCAATGTTGCTCAAACTCAATTTTGAATTCGAGAATTTTATTTCTACGTTATTCTAATTGTCTTAAGCTATTTTCCATGAAGAAGAACTTTTTGAAATACCCAGATTGTACGACTCTTCGACATAGTCACCCTCTAGTTAACTACCCCTAGACTTAATATTAGGATATTGAGCAAAAACAGGTCAATTAGATTTTTTGACGTAGATTTCAAATCTGTAAACAAAATTTTTATATTGTTTATTTTTCACCCCCTTTTTGCAAAATTAACCCCCAAATTTTAACCCCCAACCACCCCTGTTGATGTAATTTGAACAAATTGCGTATCAATAGATAGCTCTTTCAAAAAGAGCAATATCGCCAATTTAAACTTTTGCTCTATCTCTTACTGTTTTCGAGATATTTGAAAAATTAAATTTTTACCCCAATTTTTGGAGGGCGATTTCACCCCTTCAAACCGTTTTTCCGCAGATAAAAAAAAATACGTGTCGTTTATTTTTTAGTGTTCTACAACATATTTAAGTTTCATCAAAATCGATAGGTCCGGCCTCGGGACCTTTACTTGTAAGAACTGTACCTATTTAAAATAGTTTAGCTTTCTAAGAGTAAAAGATTTTTTAAAATCGGCTGGGTAATTAGTTTTGATATTTTTGGGACCCAAGAACCCGAACGGACTTTGTGCAGCATAGTTGTATCCATCTAAAGTAATTTAGTTCTCTAACAGTGAAAAAATTTTCAAAATCGGTCGGTTAGTTTATTTTTTACAATAATGGGAACAGTAAACCCTGGCGGAAATCATACAACATAACCTTTATTCATCTAAAATAATTTTAGTAAAAATTTATCCTAACAGTAAAAAACGGGTCCTAGGGATCTCATATAACTTATGGTAGTCCGTAAGGTTCTTGTGGACATCATTTAATTACTTAATGAATTCAAATACTTTAACTTACTAACGGTGAAAAAATTTTCAAAATTTTCGACATTCGCTAAAAAAATCATTGAAAAATATTTGATATGTTTCGATCAATTAATGGTCAACATCAGCAAATAAAACTTACTCAAATCGAAGAAAAGAATGATTTATTTGTCCGTAGAAATTAAAATACAAATTCTGAAAACGAGCAAAGAAATATTGAAAAAACTAGATCGACAAAACATTCTGACAAATAACACTACCCAACTAATACTCGCCAATTTGAATGAAACTTAACATACTTATTAAACAGCGAAAAATATTAAATACGTGTTTTTTTTATTTCGGCTAAATACGCTTTTTAGGGGTAGAAAACACCATTCAACCTCTGTAGATGAAAACAGTTATAGCTAAATATTTTTGAAACGACATATTTTCTGAAAAAAGGGCTGAGTACCAAATTTGTAGAATTTAAAGCGATGCACTTGATAGTGACCCTGAAATCGATTTTCAAGGTCAGTTGAAAATGATTAGCCATTGCCGAACTTTGACCATATCCTGTACCTATAAGCAGTAATTTCATGTATTGACTCAATCTATCTTCAAAATTGATTTGTTGCGTTATTTTTCTAAAATAAAAAAAATAAAAACCTGACGAAATGGAAAAATAGGCGCAAATTTATAGGAAAAATTAGAAGAAAACATTTTTGTAAGTAATTTTAGAAGTAAAGTTAAGAAATGATTTAATATCACTCCAATTGTAAGTTAAACATTAACTTTATGTTATATTAGAAATTTTCAAAATTTTTTAAAATTTTTATTGCTACTCTATAGTTATCATATTAGGAATTCAATTGAACATATGATTAACTATTATTTTTCCGATTGCGATTGAGCAAGTATTTTTCAAAATTACTTCTTGATCACTTATTTTCTATCTTGCATGTGAAATTCGTTCGAATATACTTTGAACCATTTAGGGATGAAAAGTAAACCACTCCTTTTGAAAAATATTAAATGATTTTCAAATGACTTTGGAAATTGACCTCAAGGTCAACTTCAAAGTCATCATCAAGTGCATCACTTTGAACTCTATAACTTTGGTCCTAAGCACTTTTTTCAGAAAATATATCGTACCATAATCCACTTCTATGTTGATTCCTGGTCTCTTTTCCTGCGTTTCTAATATTTATGTCAATAAAAAATGTGCTACCGTAGACAAGGATGAATAGGTACGCATTCAGACTTCACACCGTATTTTTTTCGTATTTATTTTATGAGTACCTAATCTTTAATATATTAAAAATTTACGCGAAGATGGTCACTTTATCAGCAGTATCCAAAAAAATTTAAAAATATCTCGGTGGTTTTTGAAAAATTAACAAAAATCGTATAATTTCTTCTCTATGAAAAATTGGGGTCAAAAGAGACGAGAAAAGAGTAAATGGGGACAACCCGTAGGGTCGACCAAAATTGAAATTCTAATATAAAATAATTTCGAACTTTTTGTATTTATACATTCAAAAAAGAAATAATAGGTACTTGATGATTTTCTGTAAAAATAAACGTAGAATCTAAAATAAAGTTTATATACCCCTGTCGTTTACCCCTAAGTTTATATTCCTCCTATTCTTATTTTAGTTCAAAAAATAATTTTTCAAAAGACTAAGACATAATAATTAATAACAGTGAGATTCTACGTCCATTTTCAGACTTTTGTCTAATACAGACGTTACCTAGAATTTTTTTATCTACAAGAACATCAGTCTACAGAATTTAATTTATTAGTTAGGAAAATAATTCAAATATGTCTCACTAACAATAAATGTCTTAAATGAGTTTAAAAAATCAAAACGATACTGTTTATTAAATTGCGTAAAAGCTAGTAAATGCAATAACAGATATGATGAATTTATAAGGATTTTCTTGTACTACAAAATCTTAAAAATATGGGAACGCGTACTTTTTTTTCGTTAAGTGTGTTTTATTTTTTTGCACAAAATTTTAAAAATACTTTATTTTCTTAACTCGGCAATTCCCAGTGTCACCTGTAGGTGACAGACATTTTTAATTGTAAACTGTATTAATTTGTTTGTTTAACTTATAGTATAGAGTTGTCACAAGAAAGAAATATAAAGTCATCTATTAGCCTTCTAATGGTAGTAACAGAACGTAAAGATTTAATTATCTTATCGTTGAAAAAAATTAAAAACATCTGTCACCTCCAAATAACTCTGGGAATTGTCGAGTTAAGAAAGGGAGGCAACTTTAGTCACAGATATGCCTATGAACAGTTTTTGGTAATCCGGGAAAAACGAAAACACTTTTTAAAATTTTTTTATTGTTAAAATCGAAATGTTCTTTTAAAGAGGGTTAAAATTACCATATTTTATATTAAAATTTTGACACAATCACTCCCTAACTAACGAGCCTTACTTAATATTAGAAAATTGAGAAAAAACACGTCAATTAGATTTTTTTACACAGATTTTATTTGTTATATAATTCAAAAGGATATTTTAAAAATGTGTATGAATGGCTTTCATTAAATAAATTTCAATATATTTTCCATTTATTTTAACAGTCGAATGTCCTTATTAGTGGCTATACTTTCGGCTTGGAGCGAACTAGACGAAGATTTTCTTCTAAAACCAAATTTAATAATTAATTAAAGAAATAAAAAAAAATTTGTGGATTTCCTACCGTTCAAATATAATCTTTATTGTATGTAAAAATGTTATTACATTTTTTGAAAAACTGTAAGTAAACTGTAAAATTTTCTTTACAAATATGTTAAAATAGAGAAATGTTTCCTTTTTAATTTATTTTTAACTCTTTTTAAATGATTCACTTTAAAATTTTTTAATATTTCTTAATCGAAATTTCATAAAAGAATGTGTCAAAATTTAAAAAAATTTTTCTTTGTTAAAAAAAAAAATTGAATGTGCAAAATTATTTAATATTAGAATACTCTGATTATACAATTCTAATCATAACTGTATTGTCAATTGGATAGAAAATTACGTAAAAATATTATTGTTTGAATATGATTTAACGTAATTTTTATACGATTGAAGCAAACTCTTATTAATTTTAGGAAGGTGTAAATATAATCTAAATTCTGATCATATCACATAACAGATATCGTCGGGATTTTTTTGTCAAAAAAAAATGGAACAGAGATACATTATAAAAACATTTAACTGACAGAGAAATAGAATATAGCCGAATCGTTAAATTGGATTAAAAAAATCATGACACGCTACTTATAAAGCGGTTTTTTTCGAATTTAGCTCGCAAAAAATGAGAGAAAAAGAATGCGAGTGCGAGTGAAATGGAGAACGACATATTTCCTAGTTTTTCTCGAAAAGTAAATAATTTAGAGCAACGGTATAAAAACATTTTTTATGCATTTTACCTTTTACTACGGCTTGGTGTAAAAAAAAATTTGAAAAATTGCTTAATTCTGGCAAAAAACTCATTTTGTTGACAAAAAACGCCCGGAAAACCTACTTCTGGGCATCCGACGTGTCTGGCTAACGAACTCATCCAACGATTTGGAAAATCGAATTCGCACACAAAATTTCATAAGCATTAAACGTTTCGTTCGAGAGTTATCGCGCGGATACATATATATATATATATATATATATATATATATATATATATATATATATATATATATATATATATATATATATATATATATATATATATATAAATTTTAGTGAATATCATTTTCGTATTCTAGGGACCTCAAAACATATTTCTGATATGTTCTCGGGCTTAGGTCGCACCATGACACCTGGCGTAAAAGCTGAATTTCCAGTTTTGGAAATTCGCTAAAAACAAGTGGTACACAAAATAATAACTGAAGAATATTAAAATATATTATTTAATTTTTGATAAAAGAAAATTTTTTCGCTGATCTATTCTTTTGTACCTGACTATCTCGCACCAAATACCATAATGAAGTTCTTTTTAGTTTTAATAAAAAGTTACTAGAGCATTAAGTAAAAGGTTTACTAATTTCTCAATTCTTTCCGGGATTCATAAAGCTTAAAGATTGAAGACTACACTCTAAGAAAAAAATGTACCGTTTTATTACTATTATAGGAGGCAATTAAATGCCTTCTATAATGACAGTAACATTACAAACCGTAATGTACGAAGGTGAAAATTGCACCATCATGGTGTAATTATTACTCACTCATATGTGTAGTTTTACACATGTCGTACGTAAAATTACAGTCCAGGTGTGTAATAGATTACGTTTTATTTGTGTATTAACTACACAACAAGATGTAATTTTACACATTCAGCTTGTAATAGTGCGCAGTTAAACGTAAAATTACATCATATTAATGTATTTTTAAACCACGCCTGTACACCTGAAAATGTAATTTTACACACTTATATAGTAATGTTTACACCCAGAAAAGTGTAATATTAATCCAACTGAATCACTCATTCTGATTCAGTTCAACTGAATCAGTATGAGTGATTCAATTGTGCTGAAAAAAATAAACTGATTCAACTTAATTGAAAATAACGAATCAAAAAAGATTATTGATGGTTTTTTACATAAATATTTATAATAATATGAAGTATAGAATAATTTGGAATTATATACAAAAAGATTCGAGATGTTAAATATTTTGCTTATTATGTCTAAATTTCTATATAAGTGTGTCGTAGGATAAAATAATAATTTTTTTGGTAAATTTTAAAATAAACACTCCAAAAAAGTAAGATTATAAAAGTTTTATTATGAACGTTTACTTGCTTTCATGAACATAGGTAATCTCTATTTTGCAGTGTAACTGCCAATTATACTGGTCAAAATTTTGAGATATGACTTTTTTTACAATGCTTACGTTTTGCAGACACAATTATTTAAGCAATATCTTATAAAAAATTTAATTGTAATTAGATTACAATGATAATATTAAAAACTTATGGATTAAAATTGTAGTTACATCATATCAAAAATATAGTTTAAGAAAATTAACTAAACAATACTTATATATAATAAAAACAATATTCTGCTGACTCTTGCCATTCTTAGAACTTCGCAGAAAATGTATGCTGTGGTTTCATAGATGTCTTCGCCAATTCCAGTTTCTAAACAAATCAGAAAATAAGGGTTACTTAATTTTATAACCATTTTTTTTTATTTTTTTTTTCTTTTTTTAATAACTATTTCACAGCAATTTAAAATTAAGAAAATTTCGCTTTCGCTACAAAATTACTTCTAGGCTATTTTAATGAATGTACAGATATTAGATTTTTGATTAAAAAACTCACCAGCAAAGTGACCCGGCGTGCTTATGGCACTGGCACTTCCGAACTGGTAGACGGAGGGTTTGAATTCCGTAGCCGGTTATATGCTGGCGAAAATTTTCTGCTATTTCCCATCATAATTCCAGATGAATATCGAGATTATCCTTAAGAAGATGCCTGCAAACAGACACCTACCAAATCCTTATACCGCTTTTCTTGTCCTCCGCCCAATATTCTGCTGACTCTCGCAATTACTAGAACTTCAGGGAAAATGTATGCTGCGGTTTCACAGATATCTTCACCAATTCCGGTTTCTAAACAAATCAGAAAATAAGGGTTACTTAATTTTATAACCATTTTTGCTTATTTATTTTTTCTTTTTTCAATAACTATTTCACAGCAATTTAAAATTAAGAAAATTTCATTTTTGCTACACAATTACTTTTAGGTTATTTTAATGAATGAACAGATATTAAATTTTTGATTAAAAAACTCACCAGCAAAGTGACCCGGCGTGCTTAGGCACTGGCACTTCCGAACTGGTAGACTGAGGGTTTGAATTCCGTAGTCGGTTATATGCTGGTGAAAGTTTTCTGCTATTTCTCATCGCAATTCCAGATGAATATCGACATCGTCTTTAAGAAGACTGTTGCAGACGGACACCTTCCAAATCTTTATACCGCTTTTCTTGTTCTCCGCCCATATCATCATGAAAACGTTGAGAAATAATGATGTGAGTGACGTCCGTTACATACCATTGTCTAAAAAACGAACGTTAAATTCCATTATTATTATTACCATTGTTGTTATTACTTAAAAAACTCGATTTCCATACGTCGTTTCAATTTAAACCTGTTATGAATTTATATTACTGTAAAGCATACAAAAAAAATTCGTTAAATGCGTGTTTTTGACACGCACTAAGTAATGCCATCTCAGTGAAAGTGTTAATTTATGATTTTTTGTTAACTCTATAGTTAGTAGCCCTCTTGCGTTTATTCAATATGGATGTACAACTCAATAATTATTCAATCACGTGTTCAATTCAATCACACAACGATATTAATACGTCATCTTCGATGACATAAAAACGAAATATTATATACCTACATTAATTAGGGTTTCTGTTGATTAAAATTTGATAAATAGTTTTAGGTATTTTGTTTCTCAAGTCAATAAATTTTAGTAAAAAAAATATGTATAATTCTTTTATCACTACAGATTTTACCAATTTACAAGCATTATATATTTTTTTAGACATATCTGAATGAAAGATATCTGAATTGTAGATAATGTTTTAATTTTCACAGAAATTGAGAACTCCACAAAATAAATTATTAGTCAAATTGTAAAATAAACTTTTATCAAATTACATAACTATTTGTATGAAGCAAAATTAAAAAAATTAATTTACCTGAAATATTTTAAATGTATCATCAGGACAGCATTTTGGAAACAAACAAATTTATATTACAGTATTCTTTGCACATTATTCCAGAAGCCATTTTGCACAATGCATATAAAAACAAAACACCAGTACACCACTATAACACTGTTTTTGTAACATATTTAAAGATTAATACACGTTATAATTATATTAACTAAAGATTTATCATACACGTTATAATCATATTAACTATATATCCTATCAAAAAATACTATCCATATTAAATGATACTATAAAATATTTTATTTTTGTTAATATAATATAATAAATATTTTTGTTTAATTCAGCTAATTTGAAAACATAATTTTTAACCTTTAAGAATATTACTTATGTACGTATAAATAATACAGCAATCCAATAACAGATAATTTTAAAATACATACAATCCTATGCGCGCGCATGGGTTTTACTATATAGTGGTGTAAAAATAAACCAAAAACGTTGTAAAAATCCAAAGTTACACCTTTATTTGTGTAATATTAAAAAAACAGTAATTATACACAAATTATATAAAAATACACCAATTTTTTCATATTAGACAAATAATAGTGCATATTTTCAGAGCGAGGAGTAATTTTGCTCCTCATATTTAAGTTATTTTGCACGTTTTTGACCCCTTTTTCTTAGAGTGTAGGGTATAAATTTACTTTACTAAATTAAGATAAAATTGAATTTTCTTTTAATTCGTAACTATTTACAGAATACTACTTTAATAAGTAACTTGGTTCTTTTTAAACAGTTAAATAATAAAATTATCAAAACCATTTTTAAATTAAAAAAATTTAGAAACTTATTGATTATAATTTTACCTATAATTTTATATACAAAAACCGGAATGATAATTTTTATGTTGGTGTACAAAATCGTCTTGAAAATATTTTCTGTTTTGCATGTTTTTATAAAAATTATCATTCCGGTTCTTGTATATAATTATAAGTAAAATAATTAAAAAATAATTTTGGTAATTTTATTATTTACCTGTTTAAAAAAAACCAAATTACTTATTAAAAAAGTATCCAGTAAATGATTACGAATTAAAAAAACAAAAATTATATTTTAATTTATGCCTATTTATTGTTAGAAATAATTAATTATTTCTAACAATAAATAATTTGTGTAAGTAATTAATTATTTATAAAATTTATTAACTTTAATAGTTAATTAACAAAATTAAAAAAAATATGCAATAATACTTGCAGTCAGTCGGATATGAACCTCAGTTATTTTAGTGGTTAAATTCCTAGTTTTGAAACTCTAGTTACCAGTCCAGCACGATACCGACTGCACCGCCTGTTCGTTGATTTGACACACTAATAACTTACATATAAACATTCAGTAAATGAAGCTAGAATTTTGAAAGCGTTTTTCTCGAAATTGACTGGCCAATGGGTCTTCATATTTTAACAATTAATTAATCTTTGGAGGGACTATAATCCTGCGAAATCCCATCCCGAAGTCAATTTCCCAGGTCATGGCCTCTCCTTGTAAAACACATTCGATTATTTTTTTGGGAGGAAAGCAATGGTGTGATTTTTTAGTAAGTGAAAACTTCAGTAATAAAATAATTTATTAGCATGAGCCAAGAAAAATAAAAAAAATTATTATTTACGATGTATAAAATATTTACCTGCGGAAGGATCATTAACGAAATATAACAAAACTTGATTTTTATGATTTTTTATATATATTAATGTTTTGTTAAAATATTTAGCACATTCTGTTTTAACACAGTGGTGCAAAATTTTTGTATGTATATATCAATAAAGAATTCAAACAGCTCATTGTCAGCTAATTTAAACTACTACGACAAACAATTTAAATTATTTAAATAAAACGATGAAAATATTAGATATTAATGGTCCTAGGATAAGAAATATGTATATACATTTTAGATAGAGAACTAACATAAGTTGAGAAACGTCAGGCATTTAAAAAACCTTATAATATCGAACTTGGGACTAATATCTGAATTGCATACTACACTACATGATAGATTACATATTTCTAGTTGTTTTAGTTGTTATGAATATTGCTGTAAAATAAAATATTGAACACAATAAAACGTAAATGTTATAAAATTATATTTTTAACAAAAGTCTGTGGGAAAAAGGGTATCTAAATAAAATATGATAATTTTATCTTATACTTTGTTTATTTATAATATTACTTGTTCAATTTATTCGTCCGGGGAAATATTTTCAATATGGATTTACAGTAGCCGTCCAAGATAGTCACACAAATGTTCCTCTAGTGACTATCTTGGAAGTCATGGACGTCCGTGAGGTGGGGTAAGTGTTTAGTTAACATAACAAATTGGAATTTTTTCAACAATATTAATATAAAAAATTATGTCAATTCAAAGTAGACAGAGAAAGGTACACTACATTTGAAACCAAAATAAGCTTTTTTTGCGCAATTCGCCATCTACGTCATAATTACGTCACATATTTGAATTTTTAGAAAAAGACAACATTATAAATATTTATTATTTAAATTAGTATGAATAGTGAGGACATTGGTCCGCACAAACTCGTTCCCAAATTTTATAGTGGGTTCTAGCACACACTACGTCGTCAAAAGTATGGCGACACCTTGATCCCCCCCGGGGGGGTCCACACTTTTGACACGGCAGTGTACCACAACATTAAGTACAGCACCGCGTCAAAAGTGTAGGCACCCCCCTGGGTCAAGGTGTCACCATACTTTTGACGACGGAGTGTGTACTAGAACCCACTATAAAAAATGTGTGATCTCGTTTGTGCGGACCAGTGTCTTTACTTTAGACTAGTATACGTACATACGTATCACACACGACACAGATTACACGGTAGCTACTTCACAAAGTACCACGCGGCAGGTACACAGGGTATGTATGTAGTGTGTATGCAAGTATTACATGTGACGCATATGTACGTAAGACAAGAGCAAACATAGTATATGGATGACGTATATGTATGTCTATTTCACTCGAAGTGTGACTATCTCGGAAGTGACTAACTTGGACGGCTACTGTATTTTTCCTGATTTATAAACAATAATTTGAATATCTAATTTGAACGCCGCATAATACTTAACATAAAAAATACAACTGACTTGTGAGATGATTAATTGAATAATGTCATGTAGTTACAATTACACAAAATGTAAAAGAATAAACGCAAGTTTACATCTGATTTATTGGAAGAGGGTATAAGAACTTGTGATAACTATATCCAACAAACTATTTAAAATCGCATGTTTTAAAGGGAGGTTTTAAGTGGTGAATAAGGATATATTTTTTAAATAAGGATAATTTCCAGAAAAATAACCACCAAAGATATTATCTGAAAATTTTATTATTATTATTATTATTATTAATAATAATATTATTAACAATTATAATAATAATAATTATCCCGCGATCGATCAGAAATGGCAACGTGAGTGGAACAACCTCACGGCTAAGCTCAGACAGGTGAAACCTGAGGTCCGAAAAACTCCGGCACCTGTAAATCTGAGCGGGCGAGAGAGTGTGGCCCCGACGCGTTTACCGTTCGGCCACACGGCGTTAACACATCGTCATCTTCTCGCCGGTGAGGATCAGCCAAGGTGCGCCGCCTGTGGGACGGCGCTGACCGTGAGACATATAGGTGAGGAATGTGTAACCTTTGAGCCATTGCGCCAGAGGTTGCAGCTCCCAGATAGTGTAGCCGAAGCACTTGCTTACGATGCTGTCTCTAAAAGAAAGATGCTTGAATTTCTCCGAAATTTGCATCTTCTTCAGAGGCTTTAGGGGCTTAACATCTCCGAATTTTATCAAAGACGTCTCTTGATTCTCCCCCGACAATATATTTTATTTTCAGCGGTTTTAATTTATGTGTTTAAAATGATATTGTGTTGTCCTATTTATTACCTATACCCTGTTCCAGCTGGTCTGGCAGGGTACTTTTAGTATTGTCATTATGCCACTAAGGGCCTTTTACACCCTTAGTGGTACTGTTGTTATTTATACATGTTTTCTGTTTTGTTACTGTTTTTTAGCGATGTACTACGGAGGGCCTTTTACACCCGAGGTGGTACATCATTTGTTTTCTTTTTCTGTGATATTTTGTTATGCCGCTGTAGGCCTGTTGTTATGGCTCTACAGCGGTATTGTCTTAACTCCTTATTGCTCCACTGGTGGGCCTGTGGTTCCCCAGTGACGTAATAAGTTTTATCTGTGATATATTTTTGTGATACTATTCTGTGATATTTTGTGTTGTTCTAGTCAGGTTCCTCCACTCCCGGGCCCTTTACACCTCGGAGGGAGTTCCAGTGATGGCTTCCAGGCCTTGGTGACCGGACGCTCTATCTAGTACATAGGAAACTCCCATATCGCACGCTCCCATTTAGCAATTTCGTCGCATACATGATGTGTATAATGGCACCCCTCCGTGTTTTAAAGCAAATATGTTTGAATGTGTTAGTGTCTAAGTAATAGTTTGTAACAGTAAATCATACAAATATATAAAGCAGAAACATTAACGCCCGTGATCTTTGACTTTCTCATTTAGCAATTCGGTCCCAGTGGATTGCGTAATGGGAGTTTCCTATGTACTTATCGTACCGTCACCAAGGACTGTCCGCTCTTTTTAAACCCTGGGATGGCAGGGCCCATCGATGGATTTTATTATGTGTATGCTTGGTCCCTTGTCTATCGCATTTATGTGTTCTTGTCTGTTTTGTGTATGTTTTTATCTTTATCGTTTATGGCGGCGCATGCCCTTGGTAGGCGATGTCGCCGGGTGCTGCTGACCGCGCCATCCACCGGCAACAGTACCCCAATTTTAATCAAAGAAAAAAAAAAAATAATAATCATTATTATTAGACACGACGTACGTTCCAGCCTGCAATAACCATCATCAAGTCTATATTTTCTTAAAAACAATTTAAATTTTAATTTAGGTTTAGAATCAAATAATTATAAATTTTAAAATTACTTATTTCTAAATTTTATTGCTTTGAAAAAAAAAAAATTGACTGGATGATGGCCGGTGTAAGCCAAAACGTACGTCGTGTATATAAATAGAAAAAAAAAAAGTTAAAAAAATTTCAAGTAGTAGTATATTTGGTGGTTATTTTTCCGAAAAATATCCTTGTTAATCACATATTTTACAAGCAAGAAAAACCATTTTTTTAATGTTAGATACAATAGTAGATCTCAAAATACTTTCCAGTATTTCAAGAATCGTATTTTATTCACTGATGGTGGGAAGAACGATCTAAATTTTAGCCCATATTGAATTACGCCACTTCTTAGTAGTGATACACCATTTTAGTGGTAAATTTCATCTAATTTTAACATTGTAAGTTATCTCTTTATTCTTCTCTTCATTTGTACTAAATTATATTCAGAACTAGTATCATATTTCCTCACATCTCTCACAATTAAATAACAGATTAAAATGAAATTTTTTTTTGCGTTGCAACAAAACGAAATGGAGTAGTTATTTTTACAAATTAAACATTTAAAAGATTGCAAATTTTAATAAGAAGGGAAAAATAAATTTTCCTAATGCTATTTATGTAATTTATTTTTATAGCGTAAATGAACTAAATAAGCATTACTTACTAATTCTGCTATGGACATAATTCAACTAGAAAAAGTTGTTGAATGCTCTACCATATACCTGCTTAATTGAATAAATAACATTTTAAAATTAATACAGTCTGATACCAGCTTATATTTTACACATACATGTACATACACCACATAATTAATAAGAGTAAGTATACCTTTATAAAATAAAGTGCGTAGTGTCCAACTATCAAAAACATATTAATATATAAATATTTATTAAATGTCGAAGAAGTCACCATAAAGAATATTCCCATTGCAAATGGAATTTAAAAGTAACGATTTTCTGGTTAGAGATTATGCCTGTATTTTGAAATAATTACTTTTTTAACTGGGCAACTCAACAGTAATGTTACTGTCCCCATCGTATAAAAACAAATATGTATTCCATATTTATTATATTGTAAGCGCTCTCCATATATAACACAAAACACTGCAAACATAATAATTTTGTTTATTTTCAAACAAAGAATTTATATTAACTTTGTATGTATATGCATTTGATAATATGTAATGTTTCATTAAAGGGGAAAACGGATTTTTGTAAACAGTAACAGTGATTCCAACAATTTCCGGAAAGATTTTAGAGAATTTTAAAATAATATGGTGTTTATGTATTATTATACACAACTTATTATGCAAGATATCCTTTTATTAAGTGAATCTGTACACTCACAAGTGATTCTAAAGCTATGTACAGACTGGGTAACAAAATGTTGGCAACATGTTGACGGGTTTGGCAACATATTTGTTGAACACGACAACATGCATCTCGATACATGCTTTCAACAATTTTACGAGTCTAAACCAAAACCAGTAGTGCATCCAGACTGAAGTCAGTTTCCCAGTACTTAAAAATGGAACCATAGAACACTAGAAGCCAACTAATATCAACGAAGTGTAGCTTGCTTGGAGCTCTTTGTAGGCCTGTCACAGCTTTAGTCATGTAGTCAGTCGCTGTCCGTCACCGAACCCACAGTGCATTGTATTACATTGTTAGACATTGTTAGTTGAACAGCACACATTTCTCTCTCTGGTAATACGTGTGTTGTAGTAGTGTTTGTAAATACGCACACAGACGCAACCATTAAACCAATACCACTGCAAATAGTGTGTATCTACACCAACAGAGTGGGGAAATTTTACGTCACCCACTGGCGACAAGTGGAACAGTGTAATTTGGTTACTAGTATGGTCCCTTGAATGCAACAAACGACTGCTGCTGCTAGTATAAGTGCTGATTTCATCATAATAGCTGCCCACGTCCAAGAAACAAATTCCATTGGAATTCAAATAGAATAAATTTTCCCTTGAACTTGTCGCAATACTTTCTTCTATTGGAATTTTTCTGTATTTATATTATATTAAAACTAAAATTTTATTGTTATATTAAAATGATTTTTTTTCAAAAACTAAAAGCATCCCCAAATTTTTATTACCAGTTTAGCTTGTTTTGAGACATGTACTACAAAATTAAAACAAAAATTAAAAAAAATATAATAATATACTCAAGGCAACTTATTGACAACACCGTCCAGACTGACCGATGGAAAACACGGATACAAAGAACATTCAACAAATTTATTTGATGTTATGCCGCTCAATGTTGACGTGTATCCGTCAACATTTGGCTTGTTGATGGGATACAATATCTTGGCAAGACGAATATCAACACATTGCTAATATTTTGTTACTCGGTCTGTACTTACCTTAACATATAATATTTGGTTAGTAATATTTTGTTAAGAAGCACACATTTATTAACTTTTGTAATCAGTAAATATTAAAGTATCGATCAGACCAGAACGGTCGTCCAGGCAAGTATGCACAAGTGCGGATAAATAATTTTATTTCCCTACTTGAAACATACCCAAACTTAAGTAGGTAATAATTTTCTGAACAATAAAAATCAAGTAGATATTGATTTTGTACATAAAGAATTTAAAAACGCCGTGAGCAGCGGGGCCCCATCACGGTAGTCGAATTTTCCCCTTCATCTTCGGTATTGAATGTCTACAAGCGAAATGTGATTGAAAGTCTACAACCGAATTGTCATTTTGTTGGTTTCAAAACTGGTGATGAGTGTTCGGCTGATCGAGGCTTTAAAAAAAGGTTTTAAGTATTTAAGGGCTGTATCTCAGTAAATTTCAATTTTGTGCCGAAAACAGGTAGCAGAAAAAAAGCCAACACAATTCGTACGAGGACATTCCTGCCCATGTTTATCCGCTAATTGCCTTTATGTTTTAGTTTTAAATATTAAAAAAGGACCTTAAATAGTAAACTGGAAGGCCTTTATAAAGATATTTTTTCTTTCCAAAAAAATCCAAAATTTCTATTTTATAAATACTAAAAATTCAAAATTCCTAATTTATAAATAAACAGTGACTTTAATAACATTTTTAAATTACTTAATATGTATGTATTTCATTTGTCATAAAAGTAAGTTCACTTTTTTTTAAATTTTTTAAAATTACTATTCGCCTACTTGTATTTAGAATAAACATAATGCTTTTAAAACACATTTAACAATAGCATTCAATTCCGATGTAAAAATGGGAGAAGTGGGGGGAAAAGTGATGTGGACTCCCTACAAGGTACTAGCTGGATACTAACTGAATACACGTACAAAATTTCAGCCCTCTAGGTTTCCTTATGGAGTCTCTAGACGTGTTAGAAAACAAGCAAAAAAATTAAGGAAATATTGGCGTAAAAATCGTGGGGGTAAGGGTTAAAAGTTGAAACCTCCAAAAAACAGTGTCTGGCTATTAGCTTAACCTGTACACCAAATTTCAGCCCTCTAGGTTTATTTGGGGAGATTTTGACCCGAACGAAACTGTTAAAAAACAAGAAAAATCATGTTCTTTTGGGTATAAAAATGGTGGGGGTAGGGGTTAAAAGTCGAGACCCCCAAAAGGCACCCCCTTGATACTAACTCAATCCGAATACAAAATTTCGGCCCTCTAGGTTTATTCGGGTGACCTGTGCGAGTGGTACAAACTTCGAAAACGTCGAAAATGCATGAAATTGTAGCTTAAAAATGAGGGGGGTGGGGGTAAAGTATTAAAACCTCCAAAAAGCACAACCTAGGTACGAACTTTATCAACACACCAAATTTCAACCGTCTACGTTAATTCTGGGGGGCTGGGGGCCTGTTAGATCCAGCGAAAATCGTTTTTCCCCCCTCTACTCCCACCATATCATCCTAGGAAGCTGAATTTTGGATATGTTGTAGATAATTGACTGAAACATTATTTAAAACCGGTTTGAAAAAGTTTTATTGCTTTTCCGCCCCTCACCACCCCCTTAAAGGTCGGGTCAGAAAAAAAATTTACCCAAAATTTGACCCCACTTTGATAGTATGAGGTGCCTCGAAAATATTTACCAAATTTCATCTCTTAGCCCCATTTACCAAATTTCATCTCTTAACTTCCATAGCGGGGCCCTACACAAATTAAAAGGTGGCGGGAAAATATATATATATATATATATATATATATATATATATATATATATATATATATATATATATATATATATATATATATATATATATCAGACATTTTTTTTTCTACATATTCGTGTTCTACGGGTCCGAAAACGGATAGCGCCCCTACTCTCGCCTCTCGCAGCTCTTATCGTATAGACTGTATAAGTCTAATTTTTCAGAGAAAATTTGACTAATAAATGTTTTTGTCAATTTGTTAAGTTTTTCTTTTGTGTCAGTTACTTTAATGATCTAAAAATATTGGTTTACAGTGCTTGAGTAACTATTTTTCCTCCGAGTCAAGTTTTTACAAGAGCCAAAAAATGAAGTAAAAGAAAAATATGTTTCCCTTAACCTGCTTAACAGCGTATTTAATAAATCCATTCCTGAAATTATGCACTTTTTAAATAAGTGAGACTGCCCCCAAGGCGTTTGGCTAGTCAAATTAATTGCCAGTGAACCAAAATACCAGAAAATATTTTGTTTTTCTTATTTTTATCAGCTATCACCCACAAACGTAAGTCAGTCCAGTCAGTTGATCTTTTTTAGCAGTTCATATGCGTAGCAGTAGTCTTAGATCTGAGAATGAGGGCCGGTAGAATTTTTTTTTTTAAATATGTAATTAAGTTAGTTTATCATATTATATTCTAAACATATTTTTGTGTTTGTAAAATTTCGCTTTCGCAAATGATTATAATCATTACTACAATCGGTAAAGTTTCCTACTTAAAATTTATTACATAAAATCAAAAATTTCGTTCATATTTGTATTAGTCCTTTTATGTGTAAGCACTTTAATTTCGTCCCGATATTACCCTAAATAAAACTGTACAAAACTCATATTAAATAAAATATGTGTATAAATTTTGCAAACATTATTTTGTGTAGCTCTTTCTACATTGTACGCTATAGTTACAAATGTTGTCTGTTTGCAACGAATGAACTAAAACTTTAATTTTGAGAATTAAATTGTAATTAATAATCTTAAAAGCGGTGACAACAAGTGTATAAGTTTTAATAGTATTTGGTGACAAATACGGCATTCTATATTATACGTAAATACATTTATGGACCGGGTATCTATAAATTTTTAACAGTAACTGTAGCAGTTAAACTGTTCTTGGATCAATTGTATGAACCTACTACAAATTATATGACACTTTCAAAACACAAACAATATTTAAGGATAAAATTAATTTACGTATGCATGAATCGCTCAGATTTTTAAAATCATTCTTATTGTTTTCAAGATGCAAGCTAAATTTTTGCAAAGGTCTAAATGTGACGTACAATGTTCAATATTGAGTACCAGAATGCTTAAGATTTTTAAAAATGTAAACAAAGAACTCCATCGAACAAAATTTCTTTTCCCTTCATAGTTCCTGATGAATATTGATGTTCTTTCAAAATCACGCATGCCAAATATCAATCTTTTACATCTTATTCCATGATTACTTTCCTTATTCACCATTCACACTAAAATGTAAAAAACATAAATAATTTATATTACAAACTGTCAATAATTCACTTTCAGTAATGTCATTTCTCTACGTCTTCGCTACGTACTTGTACTTTCGTTCCACAAACAAATAAATTAAATAAAAAATAAAAATTAAAGAAACTTTTCCGAGCGAGATTTTGAATCAGAAAGAACTAAACAATAAAAATCTAACAATTTTTTTTATTTTTAATCGCTAGCATTATTCAGAAGTCGTAAAACGAAATGTGATGGTGACGAGACCTGAATATAGTGGCGTTAAAACACTTTCAATAATTTTGCTTTTCTATTGGATAAATTTGAGCACTATTGGAAGCTTCTTCTGTATTTAGTATCAAATATAACGATATGAGTGGCCTTTGTTTAAAACATTAATTTATCTTAGGAATTTAGAATAAATCGTATACATACAGATATATTCTCTACATGAAGAACCAATCTTACCTACACAGAGAAAAAATTCCAGTAAAAATTACTGAGCTGCCTCCGGTAAACCAGGCTTAAGTGACTAGTCCGTAGGAAATTATGAAAAAAAAAATATAAAGATTGCCTTACAAACATTATTTTTACGATACATTTGAAAATTTTTCCGGTACACCTTAAGAATTTTTCCTATACAGCTGCGTAAAATTCGATGGGGTAGTAAAATTTCAAGTAGACAGCGGGAAAATTTACTTAATTTTTTGTAAAATTATACTGGACATAGAATAATTTTTACTGAGCCACTGTGTATTTGTTATTTGTTATCTCTGTTTGCTCCTTGAAACCTGTATTTCAGCATCCCTTTCACACATCACTGCATACCAAGCATCACACAGAACTGAGAATAAACAAGCATGCAACCCACAGCGCCGAGCATTGTCTAACACGACTTACAGACCTAGCAACTAACCAGGTAACTCCCCATTGGACTTTCCATTTAAAACAAAAAATTGTTGTGTTTCATGAATTTTTGTTTAGTTTTTATTTTAATTCTTGTATGTTTTTTAAATGTATTGATATGTTAATTGAAATATGTTTTTATACAAATTATTGTAATGTGCTTATTGTTAAAAATTTTTATCATGTAATATGTCAAATAAAGAATTTATATATTTTTTTCCACAAATAATAAAAAACCACAAAAAATTTTTTCTATATTAATAATTTGATTTTAATGCTTACCCTTCTATCAATATCCTTTTAAACTATTTTAATTCAATTATTTATTAATAAATAAAAAAAAATCTTATAAATAATACGGTAATTTTTACTGAGCCATCGGGTAAATTAAAATTTTTACTATACTTATCGTACTTTTTGCTTTGCCTGTCACTTATGGCCGCATTACCAGAGAGCTCAGTAATTTTTTACTAGAAATTTCCGTAAAAATTACCGTTTTTTTTTCTCAGTGTAAATACTGATTTTTAGAATTAAATATTTCCCATTACTATAGTTATAATTTATTCTTCTATAGCGTCGTTCTCATTTTCTTCCGAATCCGTAACTGGAAGGTATTAGGTTAATTGGAAAGTATGTCCCAATAAGGAGAGTTAATTTAGATGTCAAGTTGAACTTCGCTTTCAAGGAATAACCTGGAAAGGGGAAAGAAATTTTCCCAAGAACACTGTGTATGGTATCAAAGGAAGGTTTGTTAAAGCTCGAGAAAGGGGATGGAGGGAGGGGGGTTGACATTGGTGAACCTCTTAAAAATTTCTGTCCTAATCCGTATTAAGAAAGAGATGTATATTGAACGAAAATTATCAAAACTGAATTTCTTACGTAGTTTCCTTTGTACATAAAAAGAAAACAATGACAAGTTTTGTTTTGATAAAGATGTTGTTAGTTAATAATTAAATCCACACACGAAACAACTTTACAATACATTAATAAGCTTAGCTCACTTTTATATTTCATATTTTTTAACGTATGGGTAGAAATAATAGACCCTAAACATCCAAAGAAATTGACAAATTTTTTTAGGTAAGTATGTAATTTCCTGGCTTTTTATAACATTACCTATTAATACTTACTTATGTCAGGAAAAACATTTTGTCTACCCTCATATGCTATTACCTCAGATCGAAAATAACAACTAATAGTACAGAACACATTTTTTTAATGAAATAATCCAACAATTTCGATCTAGATGTTATTACGTGTCCAAAATATCTCAGCTGAAATTTAAGACTCACTGTAACTCATATTAGTGTATGTAATTTGAACACTTGAACACGTTTCATTTGTTATTAAAAGTTTCACACAGGAACTGAAACATGGTGATGGTGGAAAGGTTATGTTATGTTCAAACATTATAATTATTATTGTTCTAACACATAGTACAGAACACATAGCCCACCGTTTGTCTAAATGTTACTTAGTAATTTATTACAACTATATGTATATGTGTGTAAAAACATAAATGGAGGATATTTAGTTCAGTTATCGTAGACATATGAAGATGATAATTTAAATAAATTTGAATATAATTACAAAATTACTTTCACTTTTGTTCTTGCTAAATTACACTATTTAAAACTGTAATGGTATATCAATTTCTGTGTAATTCTAAATAGCCTTTTATACTGATTAAAAGACTGCAAGCATTAAAGATGCTGAGTGAAAAATCTTGAGATTCACAAAATTCCAAATCTTAATTTCTCTGCCACTTCCTTTGTTCTCCTCATATCATAAAATAAAAAAATTGGGAACGAAAAGTTTTTATGATGCATTCAGGAATTCGTAAATACTCATATCATAAAAATTTCTTTTTTTCAAAAACTCTTTTACCAAGGATAATGTTTCAAAACGAATCTTATATGATTTTTTCCACTCTTTGCCATGGTGTAAAAAAGATTCGAAAAACTTTCACACTTTGGCAAAGTTATACAAAAAACATATTTTTTGAGGCTGCTGTCCAGCTGATCGGACGTGTCCAGCTGAGGAACTCATCAAAAATTTTCATCAAATTTCATAAAATTAAGTATCTCGTTCGAGAGTTATCACGCGGACTCGTATATACATACGCAGGACCAGCCAGAAGTAGACGTGCAAAAGGTGCGACGCACAAGCCCCCCACCCTTTCGGAGGTCCCGCGCCGCTGATTTATGACGACACTAATTATGACGATATTATCAACGAATTTTCTATAAAAGATTTAAAGAAATTGGCTAATGGTTGATATCAAGTATTTTATTGTAGGTGTGTACCACCGACCAATGAACACTATTATATTATACTATTAAACAAAGCGTAAAGCCAGTTTGTAGGCATCTTTCTTGAACCAGGTAACAGGGTGAGACGGGTGAGATTTAAGGAATATAATATAATTTCAATTTTGGAGCAAATGCGTCTATAATTATTGCAGGACATAATTTGTATACGTACGTATTTTGAAAATAAAGCGAATACCACTTTCGTTCAAAATTTGTACCAAAATTTTGCAGTTTCTTCTCAAAAAAGTAAAATTTTATTATAAATATTATATTTTTACAATAACACTAGTTTACAAAATAAAAAAAATTTTTTGTCCTTTCAGTGAGCTGACTTTTTTGTCCTTTCAGGAAAGTGACTTTTTTTCATCATGCAAAGTGTATTTATGTCAACGAAAAACATTTTACTTTTTGATTTTAGTTGAGATTTGAGGCTGTATGGCGCAAAACCATCCAAATTTCAGCAGCTGTAGCCAGTGGCGTAGCGAACATAACTGGCGCCGGGGGCTCGACCCTTTGTTGGCGCCCCCTTCCCCCCCCCCCAGAAACCCACATATGGTACGCTATTAGTACACATTTAGCGCTTCTTTGTAAGTAGCGTCCCGGGTATGATAGACCCCCTTGCCCTTCCTACCTACGCTACTGTATTTATTTTCTATTTTACAATGAAAGTGAAACCGTAAAATCGTTACACTTACAGTTATACCTTCCTGACCTTCTACGACGCAAACATATCGGTGATGTTTCCGATGTTTCGTTTCTTCTCGCTCTACACTGAGCAAAGCTAGGTCGTCTAACTTTTCTTAATCCATTGTAGTAGTGATGAGAAAAATTAGTCTTGGTCTTGCAGTCTTGTCTTGGTCTTGCATTTTTTGCAAGACCAAGAGCAAGTCCAAGAATATGTATACCAAGAGCAAGATCAAGGCCAAGACGATAAGTATGGCTGCAAGATCAATACCAAGACTCAAGTGAGCAAGACAAAAGCAAGAAAAAGCAAGACTCTTGTTAAAGTATTTAAATAGTTTGAAAGTATAATTAATACTGTAAAGAGAGAAAATTTTGAGTTTAGAAGGAAAAAATCCGCTAATAAAAAATTGCAAGAAAGGGCAAAATTTTTAGCAATACCAAGACCAAGACCAATACCAAGACTGCATTTTACAAGGCCAAGACCAAGACCGAGACTTAAACTGCTCTACCAAGACCAAGACCAAGATTCTTAATGCAAGAACAAGACCAAGACCAAGACCAAGTCTTGGTCTTGGTCTTGCATTAGCTCATCACTACATTGTAGCCCTCAAATACAAAAGTATTAATTTTTACTTACTTGAAGGTCGCTCACAAATGACGATGAATACTGCAATTGTGAGCAGAATTTGAATGGAAATGCACAAATTCTGAAATACGCTTTCATCCCCATACTGCACAATAAATTCAAGTAGCTCTTCAGCGCACCTGAATTGAGCACAACATTCGTGGGAGCGTGGGAACTCTGAACGGGATTGTTTGATATGAATTAGTTTATTGTGCTAGATTTTAATTTTTAAATTTAATAATTGGCGATTTTGCGCGCCCCCTTTTGAAAGGCGCCCGGGGCACGTGCCCTACTTGCCTCACCCTAGATACGCCCCTGGCTGTAGCGCCACCATTTTGAAATATTTTTGTCTAAAATAATTTGTCGAGGTATACAAGTATTATATTTTATATTTTCAGATGCCCTTTATGCTAAATCAATAAACTTTCCCACCTTTTTGTAAAAAATCTCGAAAAAACGTGCGTTTATTTAACTTTCTTCCAATAAATCTTATGACCTGGAAAAATGTAATTTCGGCTTTTAGTATATTTGATAGATTTGAGCATTACTTTATTGTAATCCATTTTAAAATAATTTTTTTTTACTTTTATTTTATTTTAAGTTTTTAAGTTTCCATGACATGTTTTGTTAATGGGCCAAGTGCCATATTAAACGAAACATGTCACAGAAATTTAAAATCTTAAAGCAGCATCGGCTTTTAATATAATTATGAAACAATTATTATTGTCATATAGGGGAGAGGTGTGTCAGTAGTAACAAAGGGTCAATTGTAACTTCAAAATTTTCGAGACATCTATCAATCCCATTGAAAAATAATACATATCATAAAGTGGCTTCTAAAGTTGTGCTTTACTGACAAAACTTTCAGTTAATATCATCCGGCGGTTTTCTCTCTGCAATATCAAATGTGTTTATATAAGCTAATCGTAAATTTTGAGTGCCTTAACAATTTTTTGATTTTTGAAGTAAATACCCCATCAATTAAAAGAAAAGTGATTTTATTGGGAACACAATCAATCAAATAATATTATCAGATAGGTAGCTTAGCTTTTTTTAATCCTAATTAATATTTTATGAATTTTTTTATAAAATGAAACAGCGGTGGAACAATTGTAACAAATTCAGTAGTGTCGATTGTAACATGTACAACTGACAAAAAATTTTAGTTGAACAAAATTAAACTTTATATTTTAGGTATGAATTCGAATAATAAAGGAGAAACAAAAATCTTCCATTAATGGGATTAAAAAAAATTCTTATAATATGCAAAACGAAAAACTAGGATAGAAACTATATTCAATGACGTATATATGAATTCCGTTAAAAGAGTAATAGAAAGAGAAAAAATTTAGAGCTCTTCCCTATTTGTCACCTTCCTTAGTCAATATGTAAAGAAGAATTTTTAAAACTGGATTAATTATAATAACTAACGTGTAAATTCAACTAAATAATGAGTGTTACAATTGAGCCTAAGACCTGTAACAAGTGATCCTCTGTTGGTGACGATTGTAACATTACACTTTGGCCCACATAAATGCAGTTTTTTTTAATTATTAGTCAACATAGAGTATTTTTGTGCAGCTCATTCAAAACCTGAAAAATGCCCGTATCTTGTACCAAAAATTTAATTCTCTGTGACTAAGAAATACAAAGTTACTAGCCTGTATATTTTTTTTTGTTACTAGTGACACACCTCTCCGCTAATTTAATACCTAACGATTTTTTGTGTGAAATATCAACTTTATTTAAGTATTGTAGTCTAATTATTCTTACGCTCTTTTTACCATACCTACCAGTTTGTGCAATATTTAAAATAGGAAAATACAATTAATTATAATTTTGTTGTGCTAAATTCGCTTCAAAGCGCCGCAAGTCAACTTTGCACCAGGCATCGCGTTTATTCGGGCCGGCCCGTATGTACATACATATGTATAAATTTTTGTGAATGTTATTTTTAGCTTTTAGTGACTTCAAAACAAATTTCTATCATAGTCCCGGGCTCAAGTTGTGTCATGACAGTGGCTGTAATTACGGAATTTTCGATTTGGGAATTCGCTAAAAAAAATGATTTCTTAATTTTTACCAACGGATAATAATTCACCACTGTTTTAAGGCGTTACATGTGGCTGACTTATCAAAAAATCAAACTTCTCTTCGAATTTTTTTTTTTGAAAACGACTACAGCAAACAAAATGAGATTTCAAGTTTTTTCTACATTTATATTCATAAACCTATATGAAAAAAATTTTTAAACTAAAAAAACAATTTTTACAGCCCAAATACATAGTAATTTTGAAACTATTTTTTTAAACACAAGAAAACCAAAACTCGGGTACCTTTCGGCCGATAGGCTTCAAAATTACTGAAACTATAATCTATATCTTTAAAATGCCACCATTTTACAGAAACCACTTTTTTTTCATAATTTTGTGTACGTCGCTCCTTAATCGGATATCATACAAATAACTAAATTTTTATTTTTGTACCAGAGACTAATCAGATTGATGTTTCGTAATCGCTAAGCTTAAAAAGACGTAGATTGGGATTTGGTAGAAATGGGTCGCCTGGATCAAAATCACTCCAGGACACAAAGAATTTGGTTATGCCACTGTGTATTAATAGCTATGTCTTGCATGATTTGTCTTACTGCTTCTAAACAATTAGAAATTTAATAACTACCCAAACTCTTCCACATCAATATTAAGCAATTACATGTTCACTCTTAATGATTACTAATATTCACTACCAACAAGTTAAACGACATTTCGAATCAAATCAGTAATTGGTAGCAACCAAAAAAAATTTTTTTGTTAACTGAAACATAAGATCAGATTTATTCATATTTCAAAAATAGGTTCTCATTAGACAGAATAAAATAACGATAAATAATTTTTTTTATTCTAATTTTTTGAATTTTTTTTTAAAGTTCAGACCCAAGGGGCCAAACTACTGTTTAATAGTAAGCATCCCGACTGTAATCAAAATTTTACGTCATCAGACTGGGCAGAGAGGTGGAAAGTTGTATACGTATTTAGAGTTTGTGTTGGTATGTGTAGGGTTGTGGATGTTTGTCTGTGTGATACTCTTTATGTATGCAGCTAAGTGGTCCAAGGTGGGAGTGGGTACATATACTAGAACAACAGCATGTATGTGATGTATGTACCTGCTAACAATGAACAGCCACCACTGTGGCTACGAGTTAACAATGCAAGTGTACGCTGGAAGAGTCGATGGACGACTAACCAGTAAGCTGGTAACATTGTTAACACAACGCAGTGTGCGTTCGACGAAGGACACGGACTGACTAATGCCTTAAGCTGTGACATGGCTCCAAATGACTCCGCGCCAATTACACGTTTTTAATATTAGTTGGTTTCTAGTGTTCTATGTTCAGACCCCCATACACAGATTTTAAATACACTATAACAGAGTAGAAATATACTACAGTAGAATCTCCCTACTGTTACCAAGTCCGCTCAGGACCATTCCCTAGTCTTCACATTCCCCCTTCATGCTCTCCATTAACTAAACTTATTACTCCTATGCGCACTTGGATGCGCAGTCAATAACTTAAAAAAAGACAGAAATGGGGAGAGAAACGAACGTAGATGTGGACAAAGTACATAACAGAGACATACATCATGTAAGCGTACGTAATATAGCCAATAGTACGTAGTTTAGCCAATTTTAACTTAATATGGTACTGAGAATAGGCGCGAGAATAAAGTGCTTCGGTTCGCTCGCTAAACAGTTCAAAATTCTATAAAATGTTAATTCCATCCGCTCGCCACACGACTCGAAAGAAAACCATTAACATATCTAATTTTCACACTCTGAGATTTTTCCATAGATTCCCATATTGATCGTTTTAGATACAATGCACAATAATACATACTATAATAATAATAGTATATTGTACAATAAGTGGGAAAAGTGGCTTATTTCTCATGTATTTTACACTATATTTTTTCTACGAAAACATTTTTTTCGAAAAATTTACATTAATATTTATTTAAATAAATATTAAAATTTTTTATTAATTTATGTCAGTTGTAAAAGATGTTCAAATTTTTTCGAATGCATACTTTAAAACTATGGAAATAAAAGTCAATAACAAACATACCGTAGATGCGGATTACTTGAGCCCTGGGGTGTAACTTGCGCCCAAAACGGAAAAAGAATTATTTTCTGTTTTGTGCTTATATTATTCAATAGTAGAAGTAAGTTAAATGTTTAGCTAATAGGCAACAGCAGTATGTTTACGGTGTTTAAGTTTAGGTAGTTCTGAAAATTGACACTAGAGGTCAGGCAAGTGTTGTTTACTCTCTGTTTGAAATTGATGTTTTGTTACGTTGCTAATTTTTGATTGTAAAAATAATTGTGACAGGCTACAAAGGAAGGTAAGTGTATAATTTTAATATTTTGTTCATTACTAACTAAATTCAGATATGTTCATATGCCAACTATTTCGTTAATTTTTTAAATTAAGGTTTTGATAAATCAGTAAAATAACCTTAAAATTAGGGTAACTTGTGCCCATTATAACTTTGGTATAAAATGGTGCAAAACTATAGCAGAAATTCCCAAAAGTCCCAAACCGTTGGACAAGTTCGTTAACCAGGCACGTCCGATGCTCAAAACATGTTATTTTTGGAAATTTTCGTGAAAAAATTAACTTTTTTCCAAAATTTTTCCTTATTTAAAAATTTTTACACTATTGAAACGAGGAGAAAAAGTCACACAAAAAAAGTCTTTAAACTATTATTCTATGTCAACTATTTTCTGAGAAAAACTAATTTTTGTAAACGGAAATTCGCTATGTTATGCAGGATGCTGCGATAGGAGTATTGAATAAATAAAGTTCCTTATATGTTTGTACAATGTTTTCATTAGTAAACAACATTCTACATGGTCTCAAACTATTGTCAAGTGAAAATCACCTGAAAATTTAGGTTTGGGCTCAAGTAACCCGATCTTGAGGTTAACTTGAGCCCAAAATCTAAAAAGCTATAAAATTTGTGAGCCATAAGAAAAAGATCCATATTATATAATAAACTAACCGTAGTTCATATATAGATTAATATACTGAATTTCCTATCCCAAATAAATATAATAGTTACACTTAATTTTTGAAATTATCAGATGATTTGCAAATCTGGGCTCAAATAATCCGCATTTACGGTACGTATATATATTTTCAGATTTATATAGATTTTAAGTACAAAATAGTATATTGTTATTAAAACATTTAATTTGCAAAAAAGAGATATTAAGGTCAATAATTAAGATAAAAACTATCCTATATTTTAAGTTGGGGCAAGTTACAGATAGTTACCAAATTTAATCAAAATCGGTTCAGTAGTTTCAGAGTTTTGATTTAAAATTTATGTTCAGTTTTATTTAAAACAAAATGAAAAAAGGCGTAGAAAATATATCGTATTTTACTCGCTTGCAATAGCTATCGCTTGTGCTCATATGCATTACGACACTCGCCTTGTAAACTCGGCTCGTGTCGCAATTTCATCTTCGTGAGTAATAGCTATCATTACCAGCTCGTTGAATAATATACTATTGTGTCTTGTGTTAATTTATATAATTTTTCACTTGTATTCTGCGATGCATATTACAAGCTTGGTTTTATTACTACTACATAAGTAATGTTTGTGTTTTTTTTCTAAGTATTTTTCAATAAAATATTGATAGCTGATATGTAAGAACAATTTATTTAATTACGTAATACACCTACAGTTTTTGGTTAGATAACATGTCGCCCTATGTACACACTTCATAAGGAATACCACTACATTTCATGGTGTTAGAAAGTATTGTCAAGGTTAGAGAGACAGTGCAGAAGTGGTGCAAGTTTAGAGATTCCACTGTAAAGGTAATACTTAATGTAAGAATATGCATGAAAAAAAAAATTGTCAGTATACTAAAATAACAGCACTGAAACATTTGAGACCTATACATGCACAAAGCTAACAATTACATATGTGAAACTGATAATTAAAATAATGAACCATCCATAATTTAAAATTTTATGTTTTTTAAAAAGGATTATCATATTCATATACGATGTTAATAGCATACTGGAGAGATATAGTATGTTTTTTCAGTTTAGAAATGACGTCATTATCATCTCTTTCCAATTTACGATGCTAGCTGTCCTTTAAAAAAGTTATAAGATACTGATCCTAAAAATAGTACATAAATTAAGTTGATTTTCATTTTTTTGTTTTCTCACTTATTTCAATTGACAAATTATATAAAATTTCACTTACGGATTTGTGTATACTGAATGAAAGTCAGAAAGGGATGACATACCATTAAATTAGGTATTGTTAAATAATTTTTACCAACAATTTTTCATTTGATCCACCCATTTCAATTCAAATTTTTATGATACCTTACTGTGGTACCTTACTACCTAAGTATCATAAAAAATATGAATTGAAATGGGTGGATCAAATAAAAAATTGTTGGTAAAAATTATTTAATAATACCTAATTTAATAGTATGTCATCCCTTTCTAACTTTCATTCAGTATACGCAATTTCGTAAGTATAATTTTATATAATTTGTCAGCTGAAATAAGTGGGAAAACGAAAAAATGAAAATCAACTTAATTTGTGTACTATTTTAAGGATCAGTATCGTATAACCTTTTTAAAGGACAGCTAGCATCATAAATTGGAAAGAGAAAATAATGACGTCATTTCTAAACTAAAAAAATATACTATATATACGTGTTTTGGTTAGTGTTTCACAAAAATCCATACATACATACATATACTCACACACACACACACGCACACACCAAATATAAATATACAGGGTGCTGAATGAAATTTAAGTTATGAGTTAACAACAGTCTGATAAAGGCGATAATAATTTTGTACCATTAAAAAAACTTTAAAAACGAGAAGTATAGAAATAACGGTGTGAATTGAAAAAAACCGATAATTACCTGTGATTGTTGTGATTAATAGTTTATGTTTATATAGTTTCAGTTAATGCCGAGACTGGTTAGATTACAAAAATTATTAAGTTTGAAAAATTAGCAGTCAAAGTGCATAAATAACATAAATGACATATTTTTTATAAAAAGATTTTATATAAAACAAAACATTAAACTTTATCGCCACAATTAATTAGTAAAAATTGAAATTTTGTAATATCCGCAGTTTCTACCATAAAGCAATATCTACTGAAGGTTCATGCCAAGTGTGAAATCGGTTACCGATGAGATTAATAGAGCTAGAGATATTATGTTAACCAGCTTGAGAAAAGTAATTTCGAGAAAAAGACTTTTAAAGTTTTAAAGTAAAATGCTTGACACCTGATTCTACAATATTAAGATGTCTATAACTTTGTAAAAATTTCAAAATTTTTAAATTTTTTTTACAGGAATATATTTACATCTATACTTTCACAAAATGAAACAAAAAAAGAAAACATATTGAATTTTTCAAAATTCTAGACTAAAATACCTACTGTTTTTAAACTAGTAAATATTGTGGATTGTATTTAGTTTCCCCAACATACTCATAATTATTTTATTGTAGTGCTGATTATTATTTGAAACCTAAATACTTTATCATAGACCGGTAACTCATAAATGTGTTTTGGATTAAATTTATTTTTTAAGTTTCATTGGGATCTGTCGAATGAGGGTATGACATCTCTGGTGTTTAAAAACCAGTCTATTCTTAAAGTGCATTTGCTGAAATATCATTAATGATTTGAACTTTATAGATCTACATTTACATACAACTGATTTGTTTCTTCCATTCGATGACAGTTCTCTAGCTATTTCATGACATTTTACCATTCAAATTTGACGTTTGTATACTGTAAATTGTAATATTCATTAACTCATTCACTCATTGTTTTATATTTTTATCACATTTTAACTATTTTTCAGATACAAAATTCTCTCATCTTCAACAAAATTTCTTTGCTTCGAACTTGTGTCAACTCATGTACGAATAGTTTTAATATTTATCATTTTTTCTTCATATCGCACTTACTATTGCATATAAAACTAATGTCAATGCACTTTTTCGTCAGCCATTTTTATTAAGCCACGCCTATTTGACAGTTTCCATTTTCTATAGTTTGTTCAGTAATATCTTTTTTACAAATCGAGAAATTGGCGTTTGAAAACTACGACGCTTTTAAAATCGTGATTGAACTTCCCCGAAACATTCTGTACACAATAATACATATACACAAACAAAACGGTTCAATTTGTATTCGGTAGCTGAAAAGGAAGATTGTGAAGTCAGCAGTACCTTTTCCCGTTTACATTTACTCTCACACACTCTATGTATATTTATGTATAGATGGATATATTTTTTCCTCCACATCAGTGTTGTTTAGTCCACAGTATAGTAACCGCGCAGCACTAGCGCAGCGACCCATAATAATGTATTAATTGAGCTTCATTAAGTCACACACCTGACAACTATAATTATTGATTGAAAATTGTTGGATACGAAAGGGATAATTACTAAATTTATTATAATAATAACAAATATATGTACATGTCTTCTCTCTCTCTGCGTGTGTACGTGTCGGATAGGGGTCTGGTCCGTCCAAAATACACGTTTTGTTATTCGAGTCTGTTCGTGACGTTTTTGTTTTGACAACAAAATATGGATTTTTTGTTGAAATAAATTTGTGTAAGCAGAGAAAATTATTGGGGCAAGAAATATTCAAACCTGTAACTCTATAACCTTTGCGGGAGTACGTTTGTAATTAAGAGATTTATTTTGATCATTATCAGTTTTTAAAATATGAAATAAAATGTACTTTTATTTTGAAAATATGAACACTAAATATATAAAAATATTGTAAGGGAATTTGGAATATGTAAACGCATATTTTGTCCAAACCGCGTAATTCTTAGCGAATCAATAAGATCAAAACTTTGTGGTAAGCAAACGTCGTAAATGCACTACTCAAAGCCAGGCCCGGATCTAAGGGGGGGGGGGGGGGAAACCGGGGCCCCTGCCCCGGGCGTCAGTATCAGGGGGCGCCAAAATCATACTAGGTCGGTTGCTCGACCATTTTAGAAAAAATTAATATTCTTCCGGTTGTTTCTATTATATTTGAAGTTTAGTGAACAATTCTTAAAAAAAATTATCTTTAACCGTTTAACCGTGGTAACCATTTTTGTTTTCCAATTTGCACTGATTGTTGTGTTTGTAGCCTTTTATACCAATGCACATAAGTAGGAGGTTTTGGGGGCTTCTAGACCCTCCATCCCTCCATCCAACTTTTTGAGCGACCTCGGATGGAGGCAAAACTACCGAGGCGGTTCTAGAAGCCTCCGGCGGTGGGTGGAGAAAAATTTTTTTCTAGCCTAGCGGAACTTGATCCAACCTAACAGAACCTAAGGAAATTTGGTGTAACCTAACAGATTGTTTCTAACCTAAGAATTCCTTAATAGATGGCGCAGCCACCTTCGAGCCCTGTAAATTCACTGCTAGATGGCGCAGCCACCTTTGATAGCGTTGCTAGTCTGGATTCCTGTGTGTAAGTTTGAAAAATTGTCAATAGATGGTGCTGAAAATCCTTTTTGATAGTTAAAAGATGGCGTAGCTAGTACCGCGAACATTGTACCTTGATTCATAATTTTATCATATTTTTATCTGAAAAAACAGGTTTATACAGGTTTCCTCTAACTAAAAACACATTTTTTTTAATTTTAATTTTTATTTTTTTATTAAATAAAACACATTTTTAATTTTTTTAATTTTTTTTTAATTTTTCTTATTTTAATAAATTTATTTAAAAGAAATATTTTACAATAAAAATGTTTAAATGTTATTACGATAATATTTGTATATGGATATGACATTTTCCATGGCGCAAGTTGCTCTGGAATGATGGTCTCATTGAGGACTATTGTATATCGATTTACACATATTTTGTAACAATATTTGTCAATGGATTATATTGAACCACACGATCATGTAGTAGAAGGCAAAATGCTGATGTATTCTCTGGCACCTCCTTCAACGTTTTAAATTCAATTCGAATATCCACTGGTCCACTTTTCAAAGTTTCGTTTTGATGAGAACAGTCGATGAATATAATTGGCGCGATATTCTTGAATTGCGTTTTGCTTAAAAGCGGTTCATTCTTCTTACAATCATAATATGCTTGTTGAAATTTCGAATACATGTGATATGCTACTGCATATCTATCATTACTGAAATCCAAATTCAAATCCATGTACGGGTATTTCGCAGAATTTAAATAAACTTTGACGTCTGAAAGTTCACAGTGATCGAAAATACTGGAATCTTTGTCTTTTTTATTTCGTCGATTCGTTTGTAGAGCGAATATAATGTAGCGTGGTTTCTCCAGTTGAGTCGATGTTTTCACCGTCCAAATGTTTTGTCTCGCTGTTGGAATCGTTGGCTGTATATGCATATCCCATGATCGAAAAGCAATTGTAATATCTCGACTATTTTCCACATACTTCAACAACTTCAGTTTCTGTTCATCTGCAACTGTAACGTGCGGAACCATCCATTGAATTTTATGTATATGGAAAGTGACGTCATCCGTTGGTGATATGACTGCATCGTGATCCGTCCGAGCTCGAGTCAGAATTAGTTGATGTTTCGCATTGATGATAACTTTCTTGTAATGGTTAAGAAATCCAAACATCCGCGCCAATGGTAGACAGAAATTGAAGTAGCCTTTTTCCGTCACTTTAGTTGTTTCACCTGGACACCATCCAGCGTTGTAGAGTAGTTTGCTTTCATTTTCGTTTAATGCCAAATAATTGATTAACGTTGTTGTCGGTCCCACGTACTTGCATTGATCGATTTCCACGTCGTTCAGTTCATATCGTATTTCTTCAAACAGGTACGCCAATGAATTGTTGGATAATTCCGCTGTAGTCGATACTGTTTTATCACTCTTCAACAATTGTCCTTCCACATACAGACAACTTTCGTGCGGCAGCAGGATCAGATCTTGGTTTTGACAGCAGATTCGTATTTCGTCGCTGTTTCCAAACGCATTTAGAAATGGCGAATAGCAGTGATACTCGATGTTTGAAATGCTCTCATCGAAATCGATTCCAGTATTGATGCTTAAAATGCTGCTCATTTTCTCCTCTTCAGCTTGAAACCCAATTGTCGAAGAAATTGTTTGTTCTCTCTTGTTAATGGTGGTCGTTGTTGCTTCTTCCTCGCCGATCCGTTCACCTTGGTGGCAAGTTGTAGACTGATCGGTCGCACCACATTTTCGTCTTTAAATACCAACATTTTCACGCCGGCTTCAAATGCAGCTTTACTGTTATCGTTTCGCCTCGAAAATTCACTAAATTGCCGTCTTGATCCACAATTCGTAAAACTAGAGATGTTATCCGTCTCACGGTCACCGGCATATAAATAACTGTATTCGGTGATTCGCTTATTTTATACCCAGGTTCCACTTGAATCGAAAACGAATAAATATTATGTGCTGGAACGTTGTTCAGGTAGCTGTTCGTTGTAATGTTTGTTTCAACTTGTATCAGATTCACTTTCATGATATTCGTTGGTTTATCTGAATAGTGGTAATGACCAGCTGCAAGTTTTCGCTTACTGAAGCCAAGTAGCGAGCCAATTGTTCGTTCTTGATCGAAATGAATTGTTTCCGTACATTTTATTTCACTTTTTAGCGTATTGTTATTCGCACGAAGTATAAGTTGCGGGTTATCACCCGGTTTTCTCTTCTCTAGTATCCGATCTTCTATTTGAAACTCCAAATCTTCCAGATCATAATTGCCGACAGGTATCTCGATGCATTTCACTTCATCATCACCGTAATGAAATAAGTTATTTGTTTCGTCGATATTTGGTACTGCATTGTATGTTTCAAAATTGACCAACCCGCATACATAATCACCCGGCAAATCGATGGGTGGAAAATACTCAGCTGTTAGTATAGATGAATCACCACTTAACGTTAATGTTAACGACATGGTGACTAAGATACGAATGACAGAAACTTCTTGCCACGGGTATATTTAAAGTATAGATGAGAAGTGCAACAAAATTATTGAAAATAATTTGTATTCCATAAAAATTCTAGACATAAATGTCCACAGTTGTACTGTTCATAATTTTGATATCTGTTATAATTATATTTAATATTATTGCCATGTAAATATTGCACAACTTCTGCGGGTGGTGGCAAATTTCCAAAACTATCAAAGTATTCGACGTTCTTGTTATCTTTGGCGTACGCTACCCAATGGCTTCCTGGTCCTGATGAATTATCCAAATTGACGACTCCACACTCCTTTCGCCTTGGCCGTTTCGGTAAATCATCTCTCATGAACACGCCACGAAAATTGGATAAATATTTGTTTCCAAACTGATCAATGTCGCGATCAGTTAATGGTCGATCGGGTAGCTCGCTTAGCGGTTTTTTTTGATTCGATGTAAAGTCCCAAAGCTCTTCTGTATGGTTTCAAATAAAGTCCAGTTCCAGATTTGGATCCAAGAGCAATTGCTTCCATCATCCTGTTATGACGTTCATTTTCATCCAATTGTTTCTTTGCTGTTTTATAAGCATTCACTGCTTTCGCAACACCGGCAGCACCTCCGGCAAGTGATCCTACAGCAGACAGGCCGGCAAAAAGTGGAACCAGGAATGGTAAAATTCCACCAGTTTTTGGAATTGGAATGATTCTCGGTGTTGTAAACTGACTGTCCTTCTTCTTGAAAATATTCTTCGCAGCTTTCAGTGCAAATTTTATCGCATTCTTAATAGTTTTCGGTTTCTTTTTCTTCAATATGCTTCTCAAATCACGAATTCCGGCACCAAATATTAATTTCTGTCCTTTTTTGTTCTTCTTCTTTGAATGACCCATTCCTAGTTTTACTGCGCCACCTTTGAACTCTGTTTCACTACCAGATTGGCCAAGTGGCCCCATACCTACTTAGAGGGCTAGGTCCTTAAGTGATAATTCCCGATTTTGATGAGACTTGATCGGTGTGTAGAGCAAACAAAAATACCATCCACATATTTTTTTTATCTGCTATAAAAACCATTTAAGGGGTGAAATCGACCCTCAAAGTTGGGGTGAAAATTTAATTTTATCAAATTATTCGAAAACTATAACAACTAGAAGAAAAATTTAAATTGGTATAATCCTTTATTTTTAAAGACCTTTCTATTGGCATACTCAAATCCAGGGTCGGACCTACTAGAGGGGCCTTGACGATAAAATTGGGGGTGAAATTTGAAATAGGGTGAAAATGGTTTGACAAATCAAAATATTAATATCAAATAAGAAAACTGTATCAAAATCAATATTAGTTTACCTGTTTTTACTAAACGCCGTACCGTTAAAACTAAAAAAGCTTAAATCTAAATCTAAAATCTTACATATTCCTTCTATATTTTATCTATAATACCGTTAGAAATAACTATTTCTCTTTGGGAGTGACTCATTTTGGGAGTGACTCATTTTGGGAGTGACTCATTTTGGGGAGTGACTCTTTTTGGGAGTGACTCTTTTTGGGAGTGACTCATTTTGGGAGTGACTCTTTTTGGGAGTGACTCTTTTTGAGAGTGACTCTTTTTGGGAGTGACTCATTTTGGGAGTGACTCATTTTGGGAGTGACTCATTTTGGGAGTGACTCTTTTTGGGAGTGACTCTTTTTGAGAGTGACTCTTTTTTGGAGTGACTCATTTTGGGAGTGACTCTTTTTTGTCTTTTTGATGTAATTTTGGTGTCATTTGGTGTAATTTGGTGTATTTTTCGTGTAATTTGGTGTAATTTGGTGTAAGGACAGTCAGTTTACAACACCGAGAATCATTCCAATTCCAAAAACTGGTGGAATTTTACCATTCCTGGTTCCACTTTTTGCCGGCCTGTCTGCTGTAGGATCACTTGCCGGAGGTGCTGCCGGTGTTGCGAAAGCAGTGAATGCTTATAAAACAGCAAAGAAACAATTGGATGAAAATGAACGTCATAACAGGATGATGGAAGCAATTGCTCTTGGATCCAAATCTGGAACTGGACTTTATTTGAAACCATACAGAAGAGCTTTGGGACTTTACATCGAATCAAAAAAAACCGCTAAGCGAGCTACCCGATCGACCATTAACTGATCGCGACATTGATCAGTTTGGAAACAAATATTTATCCAATTTTCGTGGCGTGTTCATGAGAGATGATTTACCGAAACGGCCAAGGCGAAAGGAGTGTGGAGTCGTCAATTTGGATAATTCATCAGGACCAGGAAGCCATTGGGTAGCGTACGCCAAAGATAACAAGAACGTCGAATACTTTGATAGTTTTGGAAATTTGCCACCACCCGCAGAAGTTGTGCAATATTTACATGGCAATAATATTAAATATAATTATAACAGATATCAAAATTATGAACAGTACAACTGTGGACATTTATGTCTAGAATTTTTATGGAATACAAATTATTTTCAATAATTTTGTTGCACTTCTCATCTATACTTTAAATATACCCGTGGCAAGAAGTTTCTGTCATTCGTATCTTAGTCACCATGTCGTTAACATTAACGTTAAGTGGTGATTCATCTATACTAACAGCTGAGTATTTTCCACCCATCGATTTGCCGGGTGATTATGTATGCGGGTTGGTCAATTTTGAAACATACAATGCAGTACCAAATATCGACGAAACAAATAACTTATTTCATTACGGTGATGATGAAGTGAAATGCATCGAGATACCTGTCGGCAATTATGATCTGGAAGATTTGGAGTTTCAAATAGAAGATCGGATACTAGAGAAGAGAAAACCGGGTGATAACCCGCAACTTATACTTCGTGCGAATAACAATACGCTAAAAAGTGAAATAAAATGTACGGAAACAATTCATTTCGATCAAGAACGAACAATTGGCTCGCTACTTGGCTTCAGTAAGCGAAAACTTGCAGCTGGTCATTACCACTATTCAGATAAACCAACGAATATCATGAAAGTGAATCTGATACAAGTTGAAACAAACATTACAACGAACAGCTACCTGAACAACGTTCCAGCACATAATATTTATTCGTTTTCGATTCAAGTGGAACCTGGGTATAAAATAAGCGAATCACCGAATACAGTTATTTATATGCCGGTGACCGTGAGACGGATAACATCTCTAGTTTTACGAATTGTGGATCAAGACGGCAATTTAGTGAATTTTCGAGGCGAAACGATAACAGTAAAGCTGCATTTGAAGCCGGCGTGAAAATGTTGGTATTTAAAGACGAAAATGTGGTGCGACCGATCAGTCTACAACTTGCCACCAAGGTGAACGGATCGGCGAGGAAGAAGCAACAACGACCACCATTAACAAGAGAGAACAAACAATTTCTTCGACAATTGGGTTTCAAGCTGAAGAGGAGAAAATGAGCAGCATTTTAAGCATCAATACTGGAATCGATTTCGATGAGAGCATTTCAAACATCGAGTATCACTGCTATTCGCCATTTCTAAATGCGTTTGGAAACAGCGACGAAATACGAATCTGCTGTCAAAACCAAGATCTGATCCTGCTGCCGCACGAAAGTTGTCTGTATGTGGAAGGACAATTGTTGAAGAGTGATAAAACAGTATCGACTACAGCGGAATTATCCAACAATTCATTGGCGTACCTGTTTGAAGAAATACGATATGAACTGAACGACGTGGAAATCGATCAATGCAAGTACGTGGGACCGACAACAACGTTAATCAATTATTTGGCATTAAACGAAAATGAAAGCAAACTACTCTACAACGCTGGATGGTGTCCAGGTGAAACAACTAAAGTGACGGAAAAAGGCTACTTCAATTTCTGTCTACCATTGGCGCGGATGTTTGGATTTCTTAACCATTACAAGAAAGTTATCATCAATGCGAAACATCAACTAATTCTGACTCGAGCTCGGACGGATCACGATGCAGTCATATCACCAACGGATGACGTCACTTTCCATATACATAAAATTCAATGGATGGTTCCGCACGTTACAGTTGCAGATGAACAGAAACTGAAGTTGTTGAAGTATGTGGAAAATAGTCGAGATATTACAATTGCTTTTCGATCATGGGATATGCATATACAGCCAACGATTCCAACAGCGAGACAAAACATTTGGACGGTGAAAACATCGACTCAACTGGAGAAACCACGCTACATTATATTCGCTCTACAAACGAATCGACGAAATAAAAAAGACAAAGATTCCAGTATTTTCGATCACTGTGAACTTTCAGACGTCAAAGTTTATTTAAATTCTGCGAAATACCCGTACATGGATTTGAATTTGGATTTCAGTAATGATAGATATGCAGTAGCATATCACATGTATTCGAAATTTCAACAAGCATATTATGATTGTAAGAAGAATGAACCGCTTTTAAGCAAAACGCAATTCAAGAATATCGCGCCAATTATATTCATCGACTGTTCTCATCAAAACGAAACTTTGAAAAGTGGACCAGTGGATATTCGAATTGAATTTAAAACGTTGAAGGAGGTGCCAGAGAATACATCAGCATTTTGCCTTCTACTACATGATCGTGTGGTTCAATATAATCCATTGACAAATATTGTTACAAAATATGTGTAAATCGATATACAATAGTCCTCAATGAGACCATCATTCCAGAGCAACTTGCGCCATGGAAAATGTCATATCCATATACAAATATTATCGTAATAACATTTAAACATTTTTATTGTAAAATATTTCTTTTAAATAAATTTATTAAAATAAGAAAAATTAAAAAAAAATTAAAAAAATTAAAAATGTGTTTTATTTAATAAAAAAATAAAAATTAAAAATTAAAAAAAATGTGTTTTTAGTTAGAGGAAACCTGTATAAACCTGTTTTTTCAGATAAAAATATGATAAAATTATGAATCAAGGTACAATGTTCGCGGTACTAGCTACGCCATCTTTTAACTATCAAAAAGGATTTTCAGCACCATCTATTGACAATTTTTCAAACTTACACACAGGAATCCAGACTAGCAACGCTATCAAAGGTGGCTGCGCCATCTAGCAGTGAATTTACAGGGCTCGAAGGTGGCTGCGCCATCTATTAAGGAATTCTTAGGTTAGAAACAATCTGTTAGGTTACACCAAATTTCCTTAGGTTCTGTTAGGTTGGATCAAGTTCCGCTAGGCTAGAAAAAAATTTTGCTCCACCCACCGCCGGAGGCTTCTAGAACCGCCTCGGTAGTTTTGCCTCCATCCGAGGTCGCTCAAAAAGTTGGATGGAGGGATGGAGGGTCTAGAAGCCCCCAAAACCTACTACTCACATATTTCATAAACCGTTCATCGTAAAAGGTTGAAATAAAAATCATTTTAAACGTAATAAATGTCTCTTTAAGTGATGTCCATATTTAACCTATGTTCGTCCCTTCCATAAGAAAACTTTACCTAAAGTTGAATACCAAAATTTAGCAAAATTCACTTTTTGAACATCTTTTTTCTTATAGAAAGGATGTTTTAAACCTCGCTTAGTATTTTCTATCAGAATAGCTATGCGGGTAGAACTACCCATTATGAAACAAATAACACTATTTCAATTGTGAAACTTGTATCCTTTAATTTTTACAAACTTCCGAAAACTGACTTTTTCCAAATTCTGGAATTTTGCACCCCTGTATCTGTGATGGGCTGGTGATAAAAATTTGAAATTTGCATAATCTGTAAGTGCTTTCGGAGTAGATTTATTAAAATAAAAAATCAACTTGTACCTATATTGATCCTTTACAAAACCCTTAATTTTTATTATCGCCGCAACGGGAAAAATTGGAGTTTTATAAAGAACTTATATACTTATGAGTTTTTTTGAGAATTTATGTCAAACGTTGGAGAAAGGGGGCGCCATTTTCAAGTTTCTGCCCCGGTTCTAAAAACTCGTAGATCCGGGGCTGCTCAAAGTTTTAAAGGGATTAACTCATATCTCCTTATTAAGTTAGTCATCTTTTAATGCTGGACCGTTCTGAAACGGAAATATGAGGTTTCAGTTATTAAGATACCGATATACGGAAAAGCTATAGAATTTTATGCCAGTTTATAATTCGATAAGAGTTTAGTGACAACAGATTGGGTTAAACAAAATTGGAATTTAGTGTTCTCTAAACCGCGAAATTACTTTTGAGGTCTATAAAAGTCTATCAACATTTAATATATTTTCATTATAAGATGAATAGGTTACATAAAAAATCTAAGAAATGACTTTTTTTAATTTTGCGTGTAGGTGTCGCAAAAATAAAGGTTCACCAGAAAAAAAATTATAAAATTACTATTGATTCCCATAATCTAGAGAATCGGGATTCCCGTAATCAGAAAATTAACATTGCTTCACATAATTTAGTTATTGAAGCCCAAGGAAAACTGAAAATTAATAAAAATTGGAAAACATATTTGATTATAAAATTCAAGGTATTACTCCAGAGAATCAACGAGTACTTTAGTGTTAGTTAACTAGAATATTTAAAACTTTATTCACTCTGGGACAATGTGGCAAACACGAAATTTCGTACCTAAATCTAAAAATCTTCTTTAACCGAATGGGAACTTCCATTACGTTAAAGATTATGAATTTCAGAATAGTTTCTAAAATAAGTTTTAAATTCTTGAATTAGTATGTTTGTTTAGTAACTAATAAACTTTTTCCCCGTTATAAGCAACTTCAAGGAATTGAAATAAAATCATATACCTTGTTAGGTATTTGAGGCGATACGCACAATTTGGGAGCGCACGGCTAACTCGGTAGAGTTGGATGGTTCTGGTTAGATCCTAGAATACGTAGTAATGAAATTGTTACACAAAACCTATATCTATAGCGAATAACATATTTTAATAATTAATGTAATAAAAGTAAGCTATATTAAACTTATCCTAAGGGCGCCATTCCGTTTATCCGGTTTCTAAAACGAAGAAAATCCTTTAGCTATTCCCCAAATATCAGTACCTATATCTGTACAATTCACGGCTGAAAATAAAAAGCTAACAACAAGAACAACGTTTCTGTAATAAGGGCGAATATTATTAAGGATTTGATTCTTACAATATTGAAAATTTATTTTTTTTAACGTGAAGAAATGAAATTTTACGAAAAACAATGATTAAGAACTAAATAAAGTTGTGTAATGAATTTGAACTAAAAAATTACGAACGAAATCTGAACACAGAGTAATAATACACTGTTCTAAATGGAAAACGCTCAGTAATGAATAACGGTATATATGTACGTGTAATTGCATCGTACACGCTGTCAAAATAGAATTTAACCAAGCATGTTCACACGTCATTCGGATTAACGCAGGTAAGTTTTCATTTTTATTAAGATTTTTTTTAATTTAATTCAATAGAAAAAAAGATTAACTACAATATGGAAAATTATTACTTTTCTTTTTAACTTTTAGGTACTATGAAGGGGTTGTCGGCTATGAAAAATGTCAATTAGATAATGAAAATTTACAACAACTTATTTAGCTAAAATTTAACAAAATTACATTTGAGAGGAGACCAACTCAATTAACGATTACAACAGGTAACAACGTAAAACAGTTAGTATAATTCTCCGTTCAAACGTTTTCTTAAATTTAAATCAATTACCACACTAACAATAACAAAATAAGTGTCAGCTAAAAAATTTTCTTTGCTAATTTTAACTTTCTTTTTTAGTTTATTGTATAATTACCAATGTTCAATTTTTAACAAAGCTTTTATCCTTACAGTTTCATACACAAATATCGGAGAATCTGGACAAATAGTCACCATTCCAAAAATTACAGTGACGTACCACACAACAACTACAGGAGCATTCCAATGAACCACACACATCCACGTAATGACTTCGGCATCAGCCGCAACTTTCGACCACGTGATAATTCAACAATAACGGCTCCTCCTGACTCCAAAATTTCCCAAAATTTATAAGGAGGTTTCCAAAAGGAACAAATCCGAAAAAACAACAAATTGATAAATTAAGAGCTTTACTTTTAATTTTTTGGATAAGATAACTTGTACGGGTAGAATTAGTGGTATTAGCACTATAACTGGGATTTAGTTTCACAAATCTTCAACAATTAATTTATTTTTCGGTTCGACTATTGTCGACCTCCTTGTTCGAAGTCCAAATTCCAAGAGAATGAATTTCTGCTTTTTCTCCTTTGTTCAGATCTTTTTTTACAACACCACCCTTTCTTCTGTCCTTCCACATATGCACACTTGTCATTTCCGTGTGTTGCCAACTGTCTTATTACAATAATTTTTTTTGTTTACATTTTAACTGTCATTCATATCTAATCCTTTGACACCTGTCACTGAACTTTTATTAAACTTTGCATGGATTTACATAATTTTATTTTAATTAATTTTACAATTGTTTATTATAATTTATTTCATTTTTCTGTTTCAGGTACACTTCACTGACATTGCAACGAATCAACTTCATTACAAATTTTGTGTTACAAAAAGAATAATTGCAATTGTACTATGGATAGTCAACTAAAGATTTAAGAAATAACTGTGTTCTTGTTATTAAGCCCTGAATATTCTCAACATTATTACGAGTGGGTAAAAGGATTAGAATGACTACACGGAGAGAAAAATCATATAATTTTTGTAGATAAAATTTCAGAAAAATTACCATACTCTCTTATAATGCGTGCGCGATCGAGGACCAAAATAAAAAATATGTGCTAGCATGGTAAAATTTAATGTGCTAACACAACTTTTATCACACTCTTATGCATATATGTTATAGTTTAATTCTTGTTGTCGTACTCTTTCATTTGTGCATCTGACCGGCAACCTTATGTTGCTGGGGCGGTACCTGTAAAAACTTCGAACCTGCAAGAACTTTATGATGCATACAAAAATAATTGCCAACAATATATTCTAATACTAAAGATAGTGAAGTAACAATTAATTAATGAATTAAACGGTGACATCCCCGTCCTCTAACACAGTGTATTGAATACTGCTTGCTGCTTGCAACACAGTCTAATGGATCAAGGTGCTTGGTCCAGGGTATGGACACTAGATGCTCTCCTCCACTCCTTATTCAAACGGTGTGGAGTGAATCAGAGCGATACCAATAAGACCAAAATCACCAAATTTAAACCGCAAAAACTTATTTTAGTGGTATTACTGAATGAAAGTCCTATATTATTTTAGTGAATATTTTATTATTATGTTGGCTACTGTTTGATCCACACCATTCCACACTGACGAATAATTTGTCCGATAAACTATTGAGTGTCCATACCCTGGCTTGGTCCGACCCATCCGACCAAGTTGGTCGTCCAAACCTATGGTTGGCTATGTGACTTGCTATGAGTGAGGTACATTTCAACAGCGTTCACAACAAACAACCTTCTTTCTATTTTTTTTCTGTTTACTATTAGCAGATAGCATTTCAAATATTATAATACAGCACGGTAATTTTTGTAAGAAAAAAAATTAAAAAATATTTTTTGTCGGCAATGGAATTTTTTACTGTGCTGTTTTACTAATTTTACAGAACTAATATTACGGAAACAATATTTTATCCTTTAAATTTTCTATGATTAATTATAATTTTTAAATTTTTACCGTACAAAATTGAATATGTTCGTCTTTTACACGTCGATTGTAGTGCTGAGCACAGTAATTTTTATATGAATTTTCTCTCCGTGTACTAACTGCAAAAAATTGTAACAACCTTACTCTTTATACATAATAAAATTTCCATATACGTAAAAAGAGTAAGGCATCTATTCTGTTTCAATCTTCTGTAGTTGCTTATAACGAGGAAAAAGTGCTTTAATTGATGACTTAAATTTAACTAAAGATTAAAGAATTAAGGATTGATATTAGAAATTAGACTATCGTTCAATAACCAAGTCTCGGTTCTTTACTCCTAGTCAAATCATAGATCAATTAAATTTTGGTTTGGTGTTCGGTATATCTTATCTTTGGGTCAACTTAGGTTAAATTATTAAAACCTATGTCTTACCTTAGAAATTTGTTGCTTGAAAAATGTCATCTGTTAAATTTGACGTTATATACAAACTCTCTCATATAAGTTATATATCTAATCTCAGAATATATTATAATAACCGTTACAGATCACAAATATTGACTTGTATCCAAACAAAAAAAAAAAATAGTATAATTAATTTTATCATATCATCGATAAATTCAATATTCGATGACAGCCGTTCATTCTTTTTTGTTATCCACATAAAATCAATAGAAACTATTATTGTTGGAAAACAGCACAAATACATATTATATAGATTGTGTATAAAACCTACTAGTCTGGGAGCCCAGTATAGTTTCCATGTATGATCTAGGTATACATGAAAATAGACTTATTTTTTTTTTATTTTTGAGGAGGTTATACCTTAGTCAAGAATAGGATAATCACGAAAAATTGCTGAAATCTTTTTCTCATAAAAAAATTATGGAATAAATAGATTTTTTAATATTTCATGAATTTTTTTCTTCGATGATAATACATGAACATTCTCAGCGTTTTCAGCATTTGTAAATACTTTAAGAAAACTTTGAATTTATAAAATTATGCCCAATCAAGTAATTCCATAACTCCTAACTTATTTGCATGGTGTTTTTAAAACAGGGAAAAATGTTGTTTTTTTCATATAGGGAACTTTTCTTCACTTAATCGACATTTTTACTATCTACAAAGAGGGTAGTTTAGGGTTTTTAAAACTCTCTTCCATTTGTTCTTCTAATCTACGAACAATTGAAGAAAATACTTTATTTGACACTGCATTTTATTTTTAAAAGACTTTCGATTAATAGTAGGTTGAGCATTGGACCTATTGAATGTACTGTTCAGAAATATGGAGCTGTGGACAGAGAGGATTGGTTAACGAGTTTGGTGAGAGCAGAAAATTTTCTTATGGTTCACCTTTTCCACTACCAGTATTAATTATTTTTAAACGTGCGAGTATCATATTGAACTCCCAGACTACATGATCCAATCACAGGCCTATATAATAATGCCTCCACTGACTGACTGAACCGGCTGACTAGCTGACACTGACTATACCCATAACACATTTTGGTTGATCAAATAAAAACAAAAATTCCATCAATCAAAATGTCAACAAGCAAACAAAAATTATAATAACCCAGAAAAAAATGTTACATTTCCTTTTTTCTGTTTTTTGTTTGATCAAAATAAAATTTCTGAAATGTTGATGTATGATAAATATTACTCCAATTTTTTCCGAGTTGACCGGAGGATAGTAAAATATGTGAAATAATATATACTTATATAATTTTTCGGTAATATTTGTAGTAGGTATATATAATATGATTTATTATATTAAAATTAGTTTACATAACTATGAGAAAAAAGGATTTTTTAGTGCCGATGCACACATGCGTTTTTTTACCGCTGCGTGCACGGTGCGGCGCCGCACGGCACCGCAAGTATGTGTGCATCACACAATTTAACTCAATGTACTTTATAACCGCTGCGGCGCCGCACCGTGCACGCAGCGTGCAAAAACCGTATGTGTGCATCACATTTTGCGGTGCCACTGCGTGCACGCTTAAATTTATTGCCTTCTTTTGCTTTTTATTTACGTTGTTCTTTAATGAGCATTTTTCAAAAAATCGCATAAAAAAGTAGCACAAAAAACGACCACATAAAGAAAGGTTATGCTGTATTATGTTTACATTCACAATGTAAAGGTTTAATTCACTATAAACTTGGTAATTCATCATATTCACAGGTTTGACTGAAAAAAACATTACCAAATGACAACATTAAGTGCCGATGCACACATGCGTATTTTACCGCTGCGTGCACGCAGCGGCACCGCAAAATGTGATGTACACATACGGTTTTTGTACGCTGCGTGCACGGTGCGGCGCCGCAGCGGTTATAAAGTACATTGAGTTAAATTGTGTGATGCACACATACTTGCGGTGCCGTGCAGCGCCGCAGTGTGCACCCAGCGGTAAAAAAACGCATGTGGGCATCGGCACTAACAAAGAAAGGACAAGAAGTCGAAAATTCAAAAAAATCTGAAACTTTGTCAGTATATAGGGCGTGGCTACCTAATAACATAAAAAAATATCAGTTGCTGCTAAAAAACGTTTTTAAGGGGTGTAACATCCCCTCAAAGTTGGAACTCAAAAATTTAAAAATTGATGAAATTTTGTTTATAGGTACTTTAAAAAGTTCTGGTAACAAATATAACATTATTTTTTGCATTTACACATTTTTAAGGGTTGAAACCACCCCTCAACTGTGTACTTAAAAATTTTAAAATTGGTGATATTTTGTTTATATGTACTATACAAAGCTCTAATAATAAATATAACATTATTTTTTGCATCTACAAATTTTTAAGGGTTGAAACCACCCCTTCAAATGTGTACTTAAAAATTTATAAATTGATGATATTTTGTTTATATATACTATATAGCGCTCTAGTAATAAATAGAAAATTATTTTTGCATCTATAAATTTTTAGGGGTTGAAAATACCCCTTCATATGTGTACTTAAAAATTTAAAAATTGATGATATTTTTTTACACATTATACGAAATTCTAATAATAAGTATAACATTATTTTTTGCGTCCACTCATTTTTAAGGGGTGAAACCACCCCTTCAAATGTGTACTTAAAAATTTATAAATTGATGATATTTTGTCTATATATACTATATAGCGCTCTAGTAATAAATATAACATTATTTTTTGCATCCACAAATTTTCAAACCACCCCTTCAAGTGAGTACCTAAAAATTTAAAAATTGACGATATTGTGTTTACATATATTACATAGAGGCCTAACGATAAATATATTATAAATATATTCTTTCACAGAGTTCTAGGGAGTGAAACACCCCTCGAAGTTGTAAAATAAAAATTTCAACACTGACAAAATTTTGTTTACATGTCCAACAAACTCAGCAGTTTTACAATAAATATAATAATAATGTGTAAAATTAGCAATACAGATAGCTTTTAAATAGTGTATATTAGACTACCGTGTAGTACATGTAAACAAAATTTCGTCAATTTTTGCTTCTAATTTCCACTTTGGAAAGGATATTTAACCACTATAAATGTACACATATGGAAGCAAAAACAAAAAAATTATACTGATAGACAAAAATGACCTCAATGAAAGTTAAATGAAATTAAATGAGTTATTTTGTATTTACAACTAATTTGTAACTAATCTGTGTTTTTAAAAAATTTCAGTCACCCTCAATTTTTTTGCAACAGTAGCTAAAATTTTTTTAATTAAATATGGTTAAAAATTATATCTAATGAAGGAAAATAACTTATATTTTAATTTTATTCAGGATTTTCGGGAATATTTGGCGTTAGGTACATCTCCTTTGAGTGTCCAATAGTAGTCAGCTAACATGTTCGCACTCCACTTGCCTTGGTACCGTTTTCCCATGTTAGATATTTCCTGATGAAACCGCTGACCGTGTTCGTCGCTAATGGCCCCCAAATTGTGAGAAGAAAAATCCAAATGTGATTGTAAAAGGTGTATTTTGAGCGACATATTGCATCCCATATACTTGTATGCTAATTTTTTCAGTTGAAAAATTCGACTAGTAAAACAAGATGTTCTCATGTATAGGTAAATTAATCCTTTTTTGTTTAGAAAAGTAACTTCTAAGGAAATCGTTTTGAAGAGAATTTTCAGTTAAGTATTTTCTATGAAACGTTTTTGAGGCGGTCCAGATTAACCGAATAAAATAAGTTCTTTAAGAATCTTGCACGAACTATACTTTTTATAGCTATTTATGAAATTTTTTTATATTTTTTATACGGTTTTTTTATCCGGTACCTATCCACCGCATACAAGAATGTTATACAGTAGGTACTAGCTAATCACTAATTAAAAAAATTATAATAAGCTAATAGGGACTAAAAAAAATTTTACCGAACATTTTATGAACAATGTGTCTCAAAGTTAAATTAGCTATTCGCAAAAAACTTTTAAAAGGATCCTTAAAATTGTCTCTTGTATTGCGCACGGTAATAATCTTTTAAAATTCTGTAGTTAAAGTCATCACAACATATTCGAATTATGATACTCTATTACTTTCAACTAAATTTTCCTTTAAGCAGTAAAAAAATGTAATTTCCTTGAGAAATAAATATCAGCTTAAAAAAATTTGAAAACTTGCACATTTTTTATTTTTCTTTTGAAAATCAGCAGTAGAAAATTTTCCTATTCAAACTGTAAATAGTTTTGTTCAAGTTGCTTTTGAATCTAAAAGCGGTTTGCCATAATTACTTGCAATACAGTTAGGTGAAGTCACTTTAAGTATTTTAAGGGAAAACTATTTCAGCAGTTCCCAAAGCCAAAAACATCATATTTTATCTTCTTATTAAAATATGTACAAGATTGTTATATTACAAGTTTTCGTTTTAAAGATATTTGTTTATTAAAACTATAAAAATTATTGAAAATTAACAATAAAAAAAAAGTATAATACAATACCGAAATATACAGTAATACAAAAAATACAATTTAATACAAAAAGTCGACTGTGGATGATTCAGTAAGACCGTGTACTCACTGAGTGATTCTTATGATATACGGAGCATTTAAAACCAATTAACAGGAACCAGTAATATCTCGAATTTTCCTGAAGATGCATATTTTAAAAAATTATTAATAGTTTTTAATTAATGAATAGTTTAAAAATGACTAGAAATTTAAAATTACAATAAATACTAAATTAAAATTCTAAAATTACATAGGTACTATAAAATCTTAAACCTCGTTAGTATCAGTAACCTACAATAAAACTTCGTCAATAAATTGATTCCACTTATTAACAACTAAATTTCGTAATTCACTTTTTTCCTTATCTTTTAAGTCACATAAATTAACCGAATTCATAACCAACTGTTTCACTGCTCTTAAGTCATTATCACGACTCAAAAATGCCATCACAGTCTCATAAAAGTCGTACGTTAATCCTTTAACACCCCAAAACGCGGGATCGTCGTTACCAATCACCGTTGGATGATCCGTTGCCAATAAGACTGCCGCTGGGTGATTTCGTAAATCACTGACATAACCCAACACTTGATTCGAAATGGGTGAGACTTCAATAGTAATATTATTCTTACGTAAGATATCTAAAAGTTCCGGATGTTTTAAGATTCCGTAGGCATGCGCAATACGTTTTGATCGCAATAGAATCGCATCCACCATATTCCAATCGATATCTGTCCCAAACCAATTGGTTTCACCAGCGTGAAAGAAAAAATGCGTCTCTGGTGGCATTTGGCTTAATTCGTCTAAATATGTTTTTAAAGGGTATGTAGTGTCTTCGTGTCCTACCAAATCAAATCCAGTGATAAAATCTGAAAAATTTGATTTGATTTTTTTGTAAATTTCAATATACTCCTTTAGTGATGGCCTAACTTTTGGTTTGGAATAAATAACTTTTACACCATAAAAATCCGTATAATTTCTTTTGAAACGTTCCACCACACTTTTGATAATTTGAACAACCTTAATTTCATCATGCACCGTGCCATTTAATTCATATAATTTTTTTAAACCAGCACGCACTTCCACATACTGAACATTGTCCTCGTATAATTCCACCAAAAAATTATACCATGCTTTTTCAAACGTAGGTCGATACGTCAGTAACGTACGCACCACATTAAACGTCTCATCAAATTTCGCCCATACATCAGCACCTGTTGGATACACGTCCCAGTAATTCCCCTCAGTCGTCAGTGTCATATATCCACGGATTTGCTGATTCAATTCTGTTAAATTATCACTTTTTGCACGCAACTCATTCAACAGCTCCCATGTACAATTTAAGTGTTCAAACTGAATTGTTGGGACAGTTGTGGCAAATTGAAAACGTACGGTATGATTTGTTAAACACGCGTATAAATTCGGTTCGTACGTCAGATTAAATAAAAATGCGTCTGAACTGGCTGCTGTATCGTGTACGTGAAGAAGACCACCTTTTGGCATACGTTTTAAAAATTGGAACACTGAACTATTTGTTATATTATTTTTCACTTGAAAAAAATATTGTGACGCATAAAACTTTCTAGGATCTTTAACGCCGGCATCGTACTCAGCAGTTTTAATTTCCATAAACTTTTTATTCGCCATTTGCTCCTTTTCGTTTAACTGAATCCTGTGGCCGATACGTAACCGAATTTCTTCTTGTCGAATGTCGTTGATTAAAGTGTTGTAATCTTTTTTAACAATGGGTGTTGATTTGTTGTTTAAATTTAAACAATACCACACTACAAGTAAACATATCAGAGATGGTACTATAATTGTTGTAATTCGAATGCACTTTATATTATTATCACAGTAACCCATTTTGTAAAGAAATATTTTTTTCTAAGAATATATATTGTCTTGTCACACTATAATAAATATTGTCATATTTCGAAATAAAATATGTAAATTGTATAACATTACATTGATACTTGTGACTTACTTCTCGCACATTACTGAACTGATAGCTGCGCACAGTACTACATTAAAATTTAAATGCGTATGATCTTGAACATCCTTGACTCATCTTTATTACATATTCATCATGTGTATGGTTCCGACAATATAAGTATGTATAATCGTGACTGAATATTACACAATAGATATGTACATGAAAAGTACTCACTAATATTTTTTATTGAAAGAAATAGCAAGTTGATTAAAGAAATAAAAATTTTTCAGTGTTTATGTAAGTTCTACATAGTTATTCTGTCTATTGAGCAACTAGAAATTTTCCATTTTTTTTTATTATGAGTGTTATAAAAAACTTTTGCCCGTAATAATTATTTGTAATTGATAACAAGTTACTTATTCATACTGAACAGACAAGTAATATAAAAGCTTGAAAAGATGAAAGAGATGAGGATTCTTATGAAAACAATAATTAAACACATTAGCTACATTTTTAGTTACATTAGTTACAATTAAATACAACCCCATCATATAGCACTGATGTCAGCATATCATCAACGGACTTAGACAAAAAGGGTAATTTTTCTGACAATCATCACCCAGCAAACCCAAATATACATTGCACGCACAAACGATATTGTACTGCCCGTCGGAAATCCGCCCTTTTGTCTATAGACCAAATAATAAACTGATGATTTTTTTCCCAAAAAATTTATGGGTAAAGAATTTTCTGATTTAAGACCCGTCAACCAGTGTTAATTAGATTATTAATTAATTATTTATTCTTATTTCTAGTTTTTTGTTAATCCTTCAATGCTTTCGATTCTCACAAATCGAAAAATCACATAAAATTTAATATACAGTGCGAATTAAAGTAGCATTTCTTATTGATAGGGATTAATACAACGAACAAAGAACATCATATATATGAGAAAGTATTGGGCTACATTTATATGCTTATTGGAGCAGGTGTTGTATTGTTTACTATTATATCATTGTAGATGTACCTATCATTATTTAACGCACTACTTTCTCATATGTTCTCTTTGTTCGTTGCACAGAACTCGGATCCGAAACGTTTCCATAAGGTACATGGTATAAGCACATACATTTTAGTACACTATACAATTTAATTTATGTTCTAATAATTTATTAATAGAGTTCAGTGACTGTGGAATAATAAAATTACTTTCGTTCTTAATATTATTTTTAAAACAGAAGACACTTTTTTAAACTTCTAAACTCCTAAATTTTTCTTTTTGTTATTTACCAGAAAAAATTTTGCTAACACCGTTTTAACTTGGAGTCAAATTCCTGTAAATTTCATCAATAAATTTATTCCAATGTTTCGAAAACAGTTCCTCGAGTTTAGATTTTTCACTATCCGTTAAACCTGAAGTACTAATTGAATTCTTAGCCAGCTGTTTCAAAGCTTTCAAATCATTATCACGACTAAGGAATGCCATTGTAGCTTCGTAAAAGTCATAGTTGACACCTTGCACACCCCACAGTGCTGGATCATCATTTGAAATTACAACAAGGTCATCTTCGGCCATTAAAATCGTGGCCGGATGATTCCGTAGATCAGTAACGTAACGTAAAACTTGATTGGAAATTGGCGAAACTTCAATTCCAATATTATTCTGACGAACAAATTCTAAAATTTTTGGATGTTTTAAAATGGCATAGCCATGTCCAATACGTTTGGTCCCTAACAGAATAGCACTCAACAGATTCCAATCGACATCCACCCCGAACCAATTAGTTTCACCGGCGTGGAAGAAATATTGTGTATCACTTGGCATTTGCTTCAGTTCTTCCAGATATTGTTTTAAAGGATAATGACTATCTTCGTGGCCCACTAAATCAAACCCTATGATGAAATTTGGATACACTTTTTTAAGTTTCTTATAATTTTCTATATACTTTTGTATTGAAGGTTGTGATTTTGATTTTGAATAAATTACTTTTACATCAAAAAAGTCTTTATACGTAATTTTGAAGTTGTTTACCACATTTCTTATTATTTCGACGACTTCAGCATCAGAGAGTCGGGTTTCGTTCAATTCGTACAGTGTTCTTATAGAAGAACGTACTTCCACATATTGAACATTATCTAGGTACAGCTCCCTTAGGAAGTTATGCCATATTTTCTCAAACGCTGGCCGATAAGAAACTATACCATCCAAAACAATAAACGCATCGTCTAATTTTGTCCACGCTTCCGCACTTGTTGGATATATTTCCAAAGGATTACCCCGCGTCTCTAGAGTCATATACCCGCGTATTCGCTCATCCAATTTTTTCACATTATCACTATTTGCACGTAACTCGCTTAGTAACTGCCAAGTGCAATTCAAATTTTGGAAAGTAGTTTTTGGTATTGATCTGGCAAATTGAAAACGAACGGTCCAGTTTGCTAAACATACCCACAGGTTTGGTTCATACGTCAAACTGAATAGAAATTCATGTGAACTTGCCGCTGAATCATGTACATGTAACACACCACCTTTTGGCATCTTTTTTAAAAATTTAAACACTTCACTGTTTGTTATGTTGTTTTTCACTTGGAAAAAATGTTGAGATGCATAAAATTGTCTTGGATTCTTGAGACCTGCGTCATATTCAGCAAATTTTAATTTTAAAAAATATTTATTAACTTTACATTCTTTTCGCGTGAGTGTAATTCGATTTCCAATTCGCATTTGTTTTTCTTCGTTTTGAATATTATTTTCATTTTCCAGTATTTCAGATATTCCGTTCAAAGTATATGTTTCACTAAGTGCTATGGTTGCATAAACAACGGCGCAAACAATTACAGACGTCTGCATTTTGTGTTGTATGATGATCTTATTAATCCAGATGTAAAACTAAACCCTTCAACCATACAGAAAGCTATTGAAAAATATTTCTTATTTATATATAATAGGTATCAAAATAATTTTTATTTGATTAATCTAAAAAGATATAGGTATATCAAAAAAAAAAACATTGTTGCAATATTTAGTGGAAAGTAACTTCTTTTAACACATAAAAGTAGTTGCGGTTAACGGGGTTCATTAACCAGTAGCTTACTTATGAATTTATAATTTGTTTTGCTCGCCGATATTCTGGTTGCAATAATCATTTTTCGAATCGCAAACTTGCCAGAGAGCATTTCTTCCATAACCACATTCCAATAGACACTAGCATTTTAATTGCATTTGCAACTGTAATTATAAAAAAAAAATTTAGTGTCTACAATAATGGCAAATTCAAAAATTCTATGTAACAAAGTTGGAAAATTTTCAATCACGTTTCCAAGAAATAGTATATAAAATTAAATAGCGGTGGTTAAAATGCAAAATCTCATAAGTATAGGTCGTTTTCTAATTTTGAGTTTTTGCTCTTCAAGGCTTCACAATAACGTTAGGCATCAACCCATGTTATCCATCTATAAATGAAGGCATGAGTGAACGAAGGCGTTATGTAACATTTTTTGAAAAATTCATTTTTTGCAAAATTTTGAAATATTCTATGCTGAAGTATTATATATTAAAATTTGGTTTCCTTAGGTCCAATAGTTTTGTAGAAATTTAATAATAAAACATGTACTATTGCGTGGGAAGTATATGTAAAAAACTTTCAAACACTTCTATTGTAATAGTATTTTACAATATAAGTTCGGTAAGTTACTTTTACTGATCGAGAAAATGTTGCGAGAACGAGACCCGTAGGGTCGAGCAATTTTCGAGATCAGTAAATGCACTTAATGCATCGTGTATTGTATAATATCTTTTGCACGTTCGATTTAAAATAATTAAAGAATAAAAATATATTAAATAAAAAATAAAATTCGGATAATACAGGTGAAATTTAGATTTCTATGTTATGACATAGAATGTCATGAATAAATATAAATATTCATAACAACTAATACGAATCTTTGTAGTGACAATTGGCAACTATATTTGTAAATAAAAAATTAAGTGTCAATATTTCACTAGCGTGAATATTTTTTGGAATTTTCTATTAAAAAAAATGAGGAAAATAGTTTATTAAACTATAATATTAGTGAGAATAATGAAATTGATAAAGCATTTTATTTTTGGCTGCAAATTTATTCCCGTAAAATGAAAGGAAGATTTTGAAAACCACAGAAAATTTCAATGATTGAACGACCTTTTGAAATGTCAATAAAATAAGAAGATTAATGCCAACAATAATAATAATAATGTGCAAACTAATGAAAATTTTCATATTAATCCTTTAATTTCCCTTATTGTTCAAATTGTACTTAATTTCAATATAAATAAATAAATACAATCATTTTTGAGCTAATTTCACTTACCACACTCCTATTCACTTACCACGCATCTATTTCACTTACCGCACTGTTATTTTTTGGTTTCCATGGAATAAATAAACGTTCGGGAAATGTAACTTACCAGCATTGTCAACAGCATCGGTAAATGCATAAAAATACACGATCGTGCAAAAAATTATAAAAAATGTTACATAACACCTTCATCCATTCATGTCTTCAAACGTTTACATATGTCATCACATAAATAGTGTGTTTGTCGTGTTGGTTACTGATCGGTATCTGTTTGCGGTAAGATGGCACATATGTATGATCACTGAACGCGATCGGGCTCTAGCTTTTTCTTATTATAACCTCAAATTTATGCGAATATCTTTGCAAAATTAAATATATTAAATATGTATTATCAATTTGTAAACATTTTCATTTTCGTCCAAAAGCTAGTAGCAAAATCAATTTATTAAAAAATTTATGTTATGCCTCTAATACATTTGAACTTTGATTAACCATCACCGTCGGGACCAGGACTACGAAGTTCTACTGTATTTGATATTATTTGATGTTTGTTAGCGTACGTATTCGTAGTTCTTTTGGTATACGGTGGAAAATCATTGTGGTGGAGAAATCTGCGACCTCCGAGGAAGTACTCTACTTGAAAAAAAATTTTTACTTATCCTGGGGACGAAGAGTTCCATTGTATGCGGACCTGAATTAATCTGTTCAAATCAAGTGGTTAATGTTTGTTTACATGACTAAATCATTGAAATTTTCGAAAATATTTTAATTATACTTATGTATCATATCAACAATTTATTGTTTAATACAATATCAGTAATTGTAGTAGGTAGATTGCTTAAAAATAAAATAAATTATTAAAAATCATATGTTAATTAATTGATAGAAAGATAGCGATAGGCTGATAGCATTTGAAAATGCACGATCACATGCAGATATGTACATTTTACATTATCACTTCAATAACTACTGTCTATTGTACATATAAAAATAATTCAAACACAGGAACATAATAAACGTAGATAATATTTACTTATACATATACATAAATGACTTAAAGCTTGTAGCACTATCAATATAAATATTTTACCGAACTGTTTTTGCTGTGTATAACTAAATGCAAAGTTTCTGAGCGATCAAAGTCCACTTTACAGTACTCCGTTAAATAAATGAAAGTAGGGGTCGACACCATTAAAAAAATTGTATTTATAAATACCTAAATGAAATGTATTCAATTTTATTGAACTACCTAATACAATCATAAAATCTCCTTTATAATGTTGCTATTATATTAATATCCTACAAAACACAGATATTTGGGAATATCTGTACAAAAATGACGCCGAGAATATTTTGTGTTAACATTTTAATGTTTAAAAAAATAGTTGAAATCCATTGTTATGCCGAGAATAGGTGTAAATAATTATGCTTTGGTACAGGGACTATTTAAAAAAATAATCCAAAAGAAAAAATTACAACAAATTTCCGGAATGAAAACTTTTGTTGTTCTCGGCTCTAATTTTTGCTTGATATTGAATAAAAGTAAAAAAAATTTGAGCCAAGAACAACAAAAGTTTTCATTCCGGAAATTTGTTGTAATTTTTTCTTTTGGATTATTTTTTTAAATAGTCCCTGTACCAAAGCATAATTATTTACACCTATTCTCGGCATAACAATGGATTTCAACTATTTTTTTAAACATTAAAATGTTAACACAAAATATTCTCGGCGTCATTTTTGTACAGATATTCCCAAATATCTGTGTTTTGTAGGATTTGACTTATTTTTGTTTTGCTTTTTGTTAAACAGTAAAATATTTACAGCTTTCTACTGGTGTATAATGTATATATTTTCTACATCTGTTAAAATATACTTTAATTTTTCAGCCTCTTACGATTAGCCAACACAAAATTAAAAAAGTTAAAATTTTAACTTTTCTTCTATGCCAATCGTTTGTGAATTGTTTGTGAATGTTTGTGACACTTGTAAATTTGTTTGTGACTAATTAGTTTATTAGTTATTAATTTGTTAATTATGAGCTTACGATTAGCCAACACTTTTTAAAAATTGATTGTAATATAGGCTTCCAGGTACTCAATCGATCGGAAATTGTTTGTGAATTCTAAATATGTTCATAAAAACGTTTGTGACGGCGTAGTTTTTAAAAAAAAAATAGAATATTTTGCTCAAATTTACAGTCTAGGGTTGGGCGAAGGGTGATAATAATCGACGTTTCGACTATCGATGTTTTTTTGAAAAAACATCGATGTTTTTGGTCGATTTTTTTTAAAGTCGAAACATCGATGGTTGACGAAATTTACTGAACCATCGACATCGTCGAGCCGGCCGGAAGTAAATTAATTTTTTGTTTCATTTAATTTTGTTTCAGTTTTCATTACTAAAATCAATATTATGTTAATTATTTAAATAAAGAAAATTTTGAATTATTGCTATTGTATGTCTGTTTTAACCTCGTCACTACCGATGTACAATAATATATTGTACATCAAATTTAGGTTATGTTAACATGATTTTTTAATTGAGAAATAATTAAAAATTTTATATCATTTAAATTTACTAAACTACGCTTATTTAAAGAAGTAAGATTAAAAAATTTAGTTACAATAAACGCTTGTTTAAATTTTTGTCCAGTATGCTGGACAAAAGTATACCCATTGACATAAAAAATTTTTAAAAATCAGTAGCGAAGAAGTTAAATATAATATTTTCAAATTTTCGTGCTCGTTTTCAACATCGATGCCAAAGGTCGATGTTTCGATATAATTAACATGGATGCGATGGTTCGATGGCAAAAAATTAAAAAAATCGATAGTCCGATGTCGATGTTTTTTACCGACATCGACCATCCCGCCCATCCCTAGTGAGTATACTCCCAACATAATAAAAAATAAACGTCTTGCATTGCCACTACAAGATTACTTATGGTTACACTAGAGGGCATTAATGTGTATGTGTAGGAAAAGTTATATTTATTTTTCATTTTCTTTTGGAAAAGAAGCGTTCACAAACGTTTTTATGAACATATTTAGAATTCACAAACAATTTCCGATCGACTGAGTACCTGGAAGATTCTATTACAATCAATTTTTAAAAAGTGTTGGCTAATCGTACGTTTATAATTAACAAATTAATAACTACTAAACTAATTAGTCACAAACAAATTTAAAAGTGTCACAAACATTCACAAACGATTCACAAACGATTGGCATAGAAGAAAAGTTTTAATTTTAACCTTTTGAATTTTGTGTTGGCTAATCGTAAGAGGGTTAATTTTTCATTACTCTGTATAAACTGTAGACCAGCGGTTTCCAAACTGGGAGGCGCGCAATGTCCACCAGGGGGGCGTAGGTTAATTGTAAATATCGTCGTCGTTTTGATAAAATCATGGTTTTAAGAATAAGCGCGCAAATATAATTACCAAATAATGGACATTTTATATTAAGGAGTTACATACATGGGTCTTTTTAGCAAAAAAAAAAAAAAAAAAACAGTATTTTTTGATTTTTTTTTATATAGATATAATTTAATTAAGAAAATATAATTTATTTCAACTTTTGGCATATTATAAATTATTTTGGGACACTGAAGAAATTTCCGTGAAAAAAAAAAATAATTAGACCATTGACAGCTAGTTTTTGAAAATCGCTGATTTTTTGCCGTAGGCAGAGTAACCCGTGAAATTCTGACCTAAAATAAAATATCCCTGTCGCAGCAAACTACATGAGATAGCGAATTTCCGTTTAAAAAATTAGTTTTTCTCGGAAACTAGTTGACATAGAATGATAGTCTAAAGACCTTTTTTATGTGATTTTTTCTCCTCTTTTCGATGGCGTAAAAAATTACGCAAAAATTTTTGAATAAGGGGAAATTTTGTCAGAAAACTAATTTTTCCCACGTAAATTGCCCAAAAAACTATGTTTCCGGCATCGGACGTGTCTGGCTAACGAACTTGTCCAACGGTTTGGGACTTCTAACATTTTCACCAAATTTCGAAAAAACAGGACATTTCGTTCGAGAGTTATCGTTTGGACACACACACACACACACACACACACACACACATATATATATATATATATATATATATATATATATATATATATATATATATATATATATATATACATATATATATATATATATATATATATATATATATATATATATATATATATATATATATGTATGAGGCCTCGAGAGCAAGAATGGCCTAACTGCAAATTACTCATATCGAGATATCGACGGTTAAAGTTATGCAAAAAAATATTTTTGTTTTTCCAACAAAGTCTTAATAAAGTCTTAATGGACGCTCACTTATGTATTATATTTTGAATACAATTTCAAATGCATGTATGGATAAAATTCGAAGGTCTAGCATCTTTTTGCTAATTTTTTTGTCACTTAGGCCATTTTTACACTCGTGGTTAATAAAAAATTAGTAAAAATATATTAGTTAGGTCATGTTGTTTTCAAAGATTTTCTGCTTTAAATTGGGGAAAAAAATGTGCTGTTGGAAAAAATGTATATTTCTATCCAACATATGGTACACAATTTTAAAATTATATAAACAATAAAAAATTCGTCAAGTGCGTGTTTGACACGCACTAAGTAATGTTCCTCACAATCAGTGGTCATAACTAAAACTTCTTAACCCTAGAATCATACGTACACGTCAAAACGACGTACGAACTTCTCTACCTGCTCCAATACTACGACTTGTTGTTACTTGTTTGCTGTAAGATTTCTGTTATCTAACTTATTTGTTATTATAACACACCACATATATTTATTTTGTTTATAGTCATTGTCGTTCTGTTTGTATTGAAATAGTGTCCGTCAAAAGGACGTCGATTTCGTTTCATTTACTCGAATACGCCATTTATGTAACCATTCCTGTATTCGACGCAAGCTAGATTGTAACTTTTGTGATGCAACATTTGGATCTTCATCAGTAGCTAGGATAGCAGTATCATCACCAAATGTTGCAGTAGTATTTTCTTCATCAACCGGCAGATCTGCAGTACATATAAGATAAAGGATAGGCCCTAGAACACTACCTTGTGGTACACCGGAACGGACTGGAAACATTTCTGATATTTCACTCTGAAACTTTACATGAAAGTAACGATCTGACAAATAAGATTTCAGTATTAAGTAGAATGATTCAGGAATATTTTTCCTTAATTTATACAATAAGCCAGTATGCCACACTTTGTCAAATGCTTGACTCACGTCGAGAAAAGCTGCTGTACAATATTTTTTTTCTTGAAAAGAGCGGTTGATCGTATTGACTACACGATGAACTTGTTCGACGGTTGAATGTTTTGCGCGAAAACCAAACTGATGATCTGGAATAATTCTAAGGTCATCGAGGACTCGATGCAGTCTTCTGAGAAATAACTTTTCGAACATTTTGGATAAAACGGGGAGTAAACTGATTGGTCTGTACGACGTCACCTCATTTACTGGCTTCCCCGGCTTTTGTATTAAGATGATTTGAGCTAATTTCCAAACAGCAGGGAAATATTTTAGCCTTAAAATGGCATTAAAAATTAACATTAATGACATTTGTGACAGTTAACATTAATGACAGTTAAAACCGTTAAAATATATTTCTCGTAGGTATATGTACGATATGTACCAGCGGTACCAGCCGAGATAAATACAAATCGATTGTAGATCGTATATGTACATCATGGAAAAGTAGGCTTGTACATATTATCCATATTATTATTGATTAGTATGTACGGCAGTATGTACAATATGTACGAAATGTACCGTATGTACATTATTCTGTGGTATGTACATTGTATATGTATACATGCGTATATGTATGGCTAGCTAGAAAAACAAAATCAAACAGATCGGATGGAACATAACGTTTTTTTTCTTTGTTTTCTTGTTTTGAGTTGCAAACGCTAGTACTATAGCTAAACACGCTTCTTCCATAATAATAACAATTCCAAAATTTAATTAATTTAAAAATTCCGAAAAATTAAATTTGACAGTTTGTTTTAAAATACAGAAGAAAATAATGATAGTGTACGGTATCATAAAAATACTGAAGTAATAAAAATAATGATTCATTATTTTTATCAGTAAATACTGACAGTATTACTGATCGTGTAAAGGCAGCCTAAGACGTTTTGTGACGGTTTTTTTTTCCAGAAAATTGATTACCTAGTTAAGTTATAACAATTTTTCTAGGTTTTTTTTCGTTATTTTATGATCTTGATAGTAAAGTCTGATCCCAGTATGCTTATATAATTTACTGAAATAAATCAATGTTTTTAAGTGCATGTACTTACCGGATTTTTTTTTTTGAAAAATATAATAGTTTGTAAAAAGAATTTGGCTAATTATTATTTCAATATCTTAAATATATGATTTACATTATAACATATATATTATAATAAAACGAAGATCTTTTTATTCATTTTTAGATATTTTTGAGATCATAAAATATTTTTATTTATTTATTAAAAAATGAAATAGTATTTCGATTTATTACATGTTCATGAACACAATATACAGTAAATAAACATAAGACGAATGACACTATGTTACAGTAATTTCCCGCTAAAGCATGCAAATTTCCCGCTAAAATATTCATTAATTTAAATGTATTCTCCCAGATGGCGGTAATTGTGACAGTCTTGTCATAACTATATCGGTCACAAAACCGTTTTGTGACGGTCAAAAGTGGGTAAAATTACTCGTCACGAGACCAGTGCACATCTCTAAATATGGCCCTATTTTTGATAGGATTCTATATGTATATAATTTTTTCTATGAATTATGTGGACTGGTCGGTAATTATCACAAATACGTAAAGATGGCTCTCTGTGTATTAAAATAAGTTATTAGACAAGTTTTCTATGAATTATGTGGACTGGTCGGTAATTATCACAAATACGTAAAGATGGCTCTCCGTGTATTAAAATAAGTTATTAGACAAAGATAACAATTTTTAGAATCTGTTCCATTATTAATAATTTTAAGAAAAAACAGCGAAAGAAAGAGATAAATATATACACGCCAAACCATAGAATTCACAGGTGCATGAAATACATACAATACATAGTCCTCTTGCGTATATTCAATATATGAATGTAAAACTCTATTATTATTTACCATTTGTTCTCTGATTTATTCTCTGATTTACCACTTCTCTCAAATTTTCGGTTACTCACCAATCTTATAATGTTCCGAACTTACACGAAGGTCATAAAAAAAGCGTTTGAATAATAAAAAAAAAATAAGTTTATAGATTCAGCCATAGCCATCATCAGTTTTGTTACTTTCATCTACAATATCATTTGTATTTGTGAAAATTTAAACATCTGATGCATGAATATGGCAAATTTATAAGTGTTTCAAGATTTTGATTTCGGAACCAAAAAAGTGTATACTTTATTCATAATTTAAAATTAAAGTTCGAAAATTCTTTAAAATGTTTGCAGAAAAAATTATAATTTCTTGTACTGTAGTAAGTTTTTGAAAAAGCAGGATTTTAGATAAACACAATCTAGATAACTAGTTGTTCCACTGTATTTGTCTAAATGTCCTATGAAATATGACTTGGGCAACAAAAACTTGACTATCGGAAAATATTGACAACTATCGATATTTTTACGACTGACTATCGATAATTATAGATAGTTTCAATTATCTAGAGTCTTTCGCCACTACTGCAGTTTAAAAAAATTACAATATTGTTAATGTGAAAAAATGACCTAGCCCGCCTATGTCATTTAGGCCGATTTTGCACTCAAAGAAAATAAAAATGTATGATGCAAGAAAAAGTTTGCATGCTGCCATCTCAAGATTCATATTAAAAACACATCTAGACAGTTTTTGTTTCAATAATTAGACCCTCATGTATACTTAGGTCCAATATCTCAATTTTATAAAATTTGTTAGTTAGGCCGTTCTTGTTCTCAACGCCTCATATATAAATTTTAGTGAATAATATTTTCGGTTTCTAGGGACCTCAAAACAAATTTCTGCCATAGTCCCAGGTTCAAGTCGCGTCATGACAGTGGCTGTAATATCTGAATTCCATTCTGGAAATTCGCTAAAACAAAATTTTTTCTATTATTAGATGCTTATGGCTTGTACTTGAACGAAAAATTACTGTTTCCGTTCATTACATCTCATTTTATAAGTCGGAAGTCAATGAAAAACACGAAAATTTTTACCAAAAATCAAAATTTTTTGTTTAAAACACTGTCCAAAGTTAAAATTTCATTTTTTTTTAAATCCCTTTGTTCAAGTACAAGCCATAAGCTATTACTGATAGAAATAAATTGGTAAAAGTTGGAATAAATTAGGTTTTTTTGCTAAAAAAAGCCATGTAACTCTTAACAATGATTTTCCTGCTCGCTACTGTACGTAATACTTTAACAATAACAATTCTCAAGCGGTCAGAGTCATGTTAGCGCGTAAGTATCGAATAATATGTCTGATCAACGGTTTCCCCTCCAGTGTCGTATAGACCCGTCCGCCAAGAATGTGAGTTTTTTCAGTAAAAAAGTAATTTACGAATTGTTTATAAATTTTTTCAAGAGCGGGGTGGGAAAAGTAAGGGGTGCGTTAATGCACAAAGTTTGGAAACCGCTGCTGTAGACCAATCAGAAAGTTATATTTGTAAAACATTCAAAAAAATTATAATAGAAAATAGGCGTTGAAATAGTATCATATTTGACACTAGCTGTACACCCGCGACGTCATTCGCGCATAAAATCAATGAGAAATATATAATAATTCTACTTAATAAGTCTCTAACACTGACTGACCGACAGACAACGCACAGCCTAAACTGTTGACTTTAAAAGAATGAAGTTTCGCATAGGAGTTCCCTATATAACGTAGGTGAGCACTAAAAAAGGAATTTTGAAAATTCGTCCCTTAAGTGGGTTAAATAGGCGATGAAAATTTGCATAGATAGAAATTATTTATTTTTGAAGTTAGTGATATATAAAAATATGTTACGATGGTTATTAAAGTTAATTATTTAATAATAAATCTTAAGCACTGACTGACATCCTGAGATGTTGCCGATGGTAAAGCCCATTTGGTTGGTATACGGCTAGTTATAAAGAATTTACATAGAAAAATAGTTTTGCGTAATGCATGCGCATGCCCAAAATGGTTTTTGTATTTTCCCAAGGGAAGGAGATATTTTCCCGAAAATAAAAGCATCCTAAGTGTTAATACAGGTAATAAGTTATCATCAGATCAAATTTCATCAAAATCCTTTCAATAGTTTTTGCGTAATGTGTACACACGCTCAAAATAGTTTTTGTATTTTTCCATGGGAATGACACATTTTTCCGTAGTAAAAAGTATATTATATTGACCCAGGTAATAACACCAGACCGAGTTGGTACGTAATGTGTGGACATGTTCAAAATAGTTTTTGTATTTTCCCGTAGGAATGACAAATTTTCCTGGAGTAAAAATTATCCTAGATGTTGACCCAGGTAATAAGTTATCGCCACACCAAATTTCATCAAAATTCGTCCAGTAGTTATTGCGTGATGCGTAAACAGACAGACAGATAGACAACAATTTTAAAAAACGCTGTTTTAATATCTAAATTGATAACTATCTACAGTACTAGTATAATTTTAAAAAAATATTCCCTGTACAGACACGGTCTCGTTAGAGTTTTATTATATGTATAGATACTATAGATCAGGGGTCGGCAACCTGCGGCCCGCGGTCCGCATGCGGCCCTTTGGAAGCTTTCATGCGGCCCGCCAAGCAATTACCGCCATTTTTTAAACTAGCCGGAAAATTTTTTAAACTAGCTCGTTCAATCTCAAAAATTACCTATTTTTTATGCTGTGATAAGTAATTTTTTGATAGAAAAATGTTTGTATTAAGCAATGTGAAAATTTAGTTCCATTATTTTTAGTTATATTTGAAAAAATAAAATTTTTCAAAAATATTAAGAAATATAACTGTTGAGAAAATAAGTGGTCTACTGTAAAGTAATAAATTAAAAAGATGTCAATTGTTATATAAAAATTTTCTGTTGTTAGTTAATGTAAACATATTTCTATTTCTCTTATAATTATTTAAAAACAAATATATCTCACTTACTTACACAGGTAGAGAGATAATTCACAAAACACAACAGAATACATACATAATATAAACAATATGTCAGACAGTGGTCCTTTCGTGTCTTTAACAGGGGTGAACTTTTTTTTTAAGGTACAGTATATTTTTGAGTCAATTTTTATATATTATATTATGACATATAAAAGTCATTTGAAAGACTTTATTTAAAAGTAATAATCACAGTTGACATCTTCTTAATTTATTGCTTTACAGTAGACCACTTATTTTCTCAACAATTACATTTCTTAAGTTTTCCAAAAAATTTTATTTTTTCAAATATAACTAAAAATAATGGAACTAAATTTTCACATTACTTAATACAAACATTTTTTTATCGAAAAATCGCTCATTACAGCGTAAAAAACAGGTAATTTTTGAGTTTGAACGAACTAGTTTAAAAAATTTTCCTAATTCGGTCCTCAAATCCGGATGAATGTCTTTTCTCTGAATATGAGTTTACCGATTCAGCAGAATAGGTACATCAGTACATCACACATAATATACATACGAGTAGGTATTGCGAATTTATTCAAGTACCTATGTATTTTATTATTTTAAATATTTTTAATATTAATTAAATTTCAGTTAATTTTTATCGAAAGATGCAAATATGTATGTATAATATAGTGACATTATTAAAGTAAAATAGGTATTAGTCATGAAGTATGTTGTATTATTTATTTATTGATTGTTAAAACCAAAAAAAAAACTGATATTATTACAAAAAATTTAAATTAACAAAAAAAAAACAATGTATTCTAAATGGCTATTACTTTTAAAGAAAGTCTTTCAAATGACTTTTATATGTCAAAATATATAAACATTGACCCAAAAATATAGTGTACCTTAAAAAAAAAAGTTCACCCCTGTTAATCCTGATGAATGTTTTCAGCCTGCACACAAACCATTCCTAGAATAAGAAACACATAAAACAATAAATAAAAGAACAAGTCAACAAAATACATAGGTAGAGCCCGGACACTATAGTGCACTATAAATAACAAGTATGAGGGGTTAAAAAATGAAAATAAACTGTAATTTCAAAATCTAGAGTCATTTATAAATTTTAATTGTTATCATGTAAATGCAAAGAAAAATGATACTTTCAGTGAAGTGTAGCACATCTTATTAACATAGGTATTAATTTTCAACAAAACAGTAGTCCAATACTGGCTAGATGCCTTGATGTTCGATAACGAAAAGTTGGTTTTGACAGTCGCAATCCGTTCGGAATACCCACAACTTGCTTCGCTTAAGCCTTCAAAAATTTCGTTATTTTTGAGCTACGACGCACCGTTTAGGAGATATTTACGATTAAAGTTTTCGATAGCGAAAGTTAACGGAAAATTGTTTTTTAAAAAATTGTTCTGTTACTAACCAGATCAATGGGACTAACAGAGCCTAAATTAACTAGTTATAACCAACTTATGACAAGTTACGCGGTATCGATAATTTTCGATAACGAAAAGTAGGTTTTGACAGTCGCAATCCGTTCGGAATACCCACAACTTGCTTCGCTTAAGCCTTCAAAAATTTCGTTATTTTTGAGCTAGGACGCACCGTTTACGAGATATTTACGATTAAAGTTTTCGATAGCGAAAGTTAACGAAAAATTGTTTTTAAAAAAATTGTTCTGTTACTAACCAGGTCAATGGGACTAACAGAGCCTAAATTAACTAGTTATAACCAACTTATGACAAGTTACGCGGTATCGATAATTTTCGATAACGAAAACTAGGTTTTGACAGTCGCAATCCGTTCGGAATACCCACAACTTGCTTCGCTTAAGCCTTCAAAAATTTCGTTATTTTTGAGCTACGACGCACCGTTTAGGAGATATTTACGATTAAAGTTTACGATTGCGAAAAGTAACGATTTGTCATTTCTTTTAAAAATACAGTATCGTTGACCAAATCAATGGGACTAATGGAGCCTAAATTCATCAATTATGAGCAGTTTATGATAAATAATTCGTTATCTTTGTTAGTTCTCGAACAGAACATTCTAAAACTTTTGTTAAATATCTTTATTTAGCTTTTATAATAGTTCTTCTAATACTGATATTGGTTTTTCGACATCTTTATTAATTTTCGAATAGAAACTTTTGTCAAATCTTCTCACCTGTATTCAATTTGTTTTTCGATGACTAAACAAATGGTGAAGTAAAATTTTCGTAATCTTTGCTGATTTCCAGATAGAACATTCTCGAACTTTCGTTAAATTTCGCTACATGGATCCTTTTTAACTAACTAATTCGATGGTGAAAACAAGTTTTGGTTATCTTATCTGATTTTCACATAGAATATTCTAGAACTTTTACCGAATTTCATTTTTTGGTTACCTTTTTGATGAACAATCTGATGGTGATGCCAAATTTTCAATAATTTTTCTGATTTCCAAAAAGAATATTCTAGAACTTTTGACGGATTCTGCTATTTGGACACTTTTTTGATGCCCAAACCAATGGTGAAGTTGGTTTTTGGATATATTTTCTATTTTCAGAATAGAATATTCTCGAACTTTTGCCGAATTCCGTTAATTGATCGCTTTTCGATGAAAAATTTGGTGGTGAAATCAGATATTCGATATTTTTTCTAATTTCCAAAAAGAATATTCTAGAACTTATTCTAAATATCGGTACTTGATTACTTTTTCGTTGGTCAATCCATTGATTAAGGATTTTTTATATCTTTTCTGATTATTGAAAAAATATTCTAGAACTTTTGCCAGATTTCGCTATTCAAGCATCTTTTCGATGACCAACCCAGTGGTGAAATCGAATTATGTAATAGTTTTAATTTATCTGTATCTTTGTACAAGAAATATCTCCTCATAAAAATTTACAAGACTACGCTCCTCTCATATATGTTTTTCAAACAATTCGATTTTTTGACAGGATGATTTATAGCTTCAGTGTATGAAAAAAAATGTTTTCTTCAAATGGTTGTTTACATAATTCACATGCAGTTGATCAAATTAAACTGTGTTCGTTCGTCCGCGAGCGATGTTACAAACTTAAATTGAGCGACTATGTTGTTGATATGAAATTTTATTGTTTTCAAAACAAAATATATTTGTAGAGTACCTCTTTAGTTCGTGCCACACAAACTATAGAGCGCATTTAGAAAAAAATTATAAATGTATTTATGAAAAATAGATAAATTATGTGCCGCTTCTAACGAATGGTGATACGTTTTTCCGGCAATTTTTGACAGGATAATTTATGACCTGCACTATAGGTCCGGGCTTTAGTTATTATGGGCACAGCAGGTGGCATGTTATTTATTGCCACAGAACTCTTCTGTTCCCCTTTAGTTTCTTGTTTGACTGAGCATTGGCGGTTTTTGAACAAAAAGATTTAAGATATTTTTTAAATATTGGAAACATAAATGCTGAATAAATAAAAAGTAATTCTGACTATACATATTATAAAATATTTATTGTATACTAAAAGTATTACATGCAAAATTATATTAGATAATATGTTTCATATGAGTATAATATAGAACAATACTTTACATATGGTACATAATTATACATATACTGTATTCACTGTAAACATGTAAGAATGACGCTCATGGATTGTCAATATTACCATATATATTACTAATATACGTAGTTTGGTTGACGGGGTGTGTTCTCCTATTGCAGTCTCCCCTTCAAGTGGTTTTACTAGTTTGGTATGTATGAAGGAATGACGTATAGTGTTTCCTCGACAAACTTGAATTTTTAAAAAATAAAAATTTGCTAAGAACAGACAAGGATAGGTATATATATTTATGTACATATTCAGATATCGCCAAAAAATCGAGTCCTAAGTCGGCTAAATCTAGTTTTAAGGGGAAAATTCCCCTAATTCAAGTTTCGGTTTTGGCGATTCGGAGGTTCTAGGGGCGGGGCTTATTATTTTCGTCAAATTATCTGTGAAAATATTGAGGGAAAATCATTTTTAGTAGGAAAAATGGAAAGCTTATAGTTGATTTATATAAGACATTTAAGGACATTTTGACATAAATATCAATAATTATTACGTAAAAACGAAAAGAAAAATTTGGATACATCATGGTTATTCTTTTGAACTGTATAATAACGGTCTGTTCAGGCTTTCAAAGTGTAGGGGGACAAAATATTCTCGGCGGCAAAAACGACCGTTTTTTTAGATTTCTTAATATTATTTATTTAATTTAAAATTACTTATTTAAGTAGGTATATTCTCGTATTATTATATAAATAAGCAACCTGTTTTAAGATCTTTTACTTTTTTTTACAACGTAGTGTATGTTTATAAAGTGCAATATTACCTGAGTGAGAGATATAAAAACTAATAGCGGGAGTTTAGATATAATTACTCTGTATCCGTCTTTATTGCAAAAGAATTTTATCTTCTTAACCCTAGAACCATACGTACACGTCAAAACGACGTACGAACTTCTCTACCTGCTCCAATACTACTACTTTTTGTTACTTGTTTGCTGTGAGATTTCTGTTATCTAATTTATTTGTTATTAAAACACACCACATATATTTATTTTGTTTATAGAGCAATTCCATGTATAAACCGATCACCCAAAAATGGCATGTTCTCCAAATTTAATTTCCCTGTGTATATAATAAGTTTAAGTGGTGTTGAGCTATGTACTCGAATATTATTGAATTATCTTCTACTTTGTCCGAGTTATAATTATCCAAAGTTGCGTTCAAGGTCACAAAATGGGGATTCCCCAAAATATTTTATTAATTTTTTCAGTCTAAGAATAATTAAAAAATGATTACATGTGGCATTGAATGTACTTTACATACACTTTCAATCAGACCGATTTCCATTCCAATACATGCACATATATTGAAGTAATTGCAAGTTTTATTTTTTTCTTTAATCGCTTATACTGAAAATACCTTATCTTCGATTTTTGATTTTCTTTTTTTAAATTAAAGTACTCAGTCCCCTCTATAACGTGGTACTCGATTTTCTTTGTTTTTTTGAGTTTTACGCATTTTACGGGGCTTAGTTTGAAAAATACGTGAATTTTTTAACTAATTATTAAAATAAAGTATTAATTATAATATTACCCCACCTTTAATTTTCGATTTTCTTTCTTCAAGTTAAAGTACTTAGTCCTCTCTTTAACGTGGTATTCGATTTTCTTTGTTTTTTTGGGTTTTACGGATTTTACGTGGCGCAGTTTTAAAAAAATACGTGAATTTTTTAACTAAATATTAAAATAAAGTAATAATTATAATATTACCCCACCTTTGATTTTCGATTTTCTTCTTTCAAATTAAAGTACTCAGTCCTTTTTATAACGTGGTACTCGATTTTCTTTGTTTTTTTGAGTTTTACGGATTTTACGGGGCTTAGTTTGAAAAATACGTGAATTTTTTAACTAACTGATAAAATCAAGTATTAATTGTAACATTACCCCACCTTTGATTTTGGATTTTCTTTCTTCAAATTAAAGTAATCAGTCCTTTCTATAACGTGGTATTCGATTTGTTTGTTTTTTTGAGTTTTACGGATTTTACGGGGTCCAGTTTAAAAAAATACGTGAATCTTGTAACTAATTTTTAAAATAAAGTATTAATTTTAATATTGTTTCATCTTTGATTTTCTTTATTTATATTTTAAATTGGAGTTTAGAGTCCCCTTTAAAACGTGTTATTCAATTTTCTTAGTTTTTTTTTTTTTTTTTGAGTTTTATGAATTTTACGGTACTAAATTTAAAAGAAACACGTTCATTTTTTTACTAAGTGATAAAATAAGGTATTAATTTCAATATTACCTTAACTTTGATAAACTCAGAAAAACTTAGAAAATCGAATAACATGTTATAAAGGGGACTCTAAACTTCAATTTAAAAGATAAATAAGGAAAATCGAAGATAAAACAATATTAAAATTAATACTTTATTTTAAAAAATTTTTTAAAACTGATCCCGTAAAATCCGTAAATCTAAAAAAAACAAAAAAACAAATAAAGTCGAGTATCACGTTAAAGAGGGGCCTGAGTACTTTAATTTGAAGAAATAAAATCGAAAATCAAAGGTGGGGTAATGTTATAATTATTACTTTATTTTAACAATTAGTTAAAAAAACACGTATTTTTTTAAAACTGAGATCCGAAAAATCCGTAAAACTCAAAAAAACAAAGAAAATCGAGTACCACGTTATAAAAAGGACTGAGTACTTTAATTTGAAAGAAGAAAATCGAAAATCAAAGGTGGGGTAATATTATAATTATTACTTTATTTTAATATTTAGTTAAAAAATTCACGTATTTTTTTAAAACTGAGCCCCGTAAAATCCGTAAAACCCAAAAAAACAAAGAAAATCGAATACCACGTTAAAGAGACGACTAAGTACTTTAACTTGAAGAAAGAAAATCGAAAATTAAAGGTGGGGTAATATTATAATTATTACTTTATTTTAATAATTAGTTAAAAAATTCACGTATTTTTCAAACTAAGCCCCGTAAAATGCGTAAAACTCAAAAAAACAAAGAAAATCGAGTACCACGTTATAGAGGGGACTGAGTACTTTAATTTAAAAAAAGAAAATCAAAAATCGAAGATAAGGTATTTTCAGTATAAGCGATTAAAGAAAAAAATAAAACTTGCAATTACTTCAATATATGTGCATGTATTGGAATGGAAATCGGTCTGATTGAAAGTGTATGTAAAGTACATTCAATGCCACATGTAATCATTTTTTAATTATTCTTAGACTCTGAAAAAATTAATAAAATATTTTGGGGAATCCGCATTTTGTGACCTTGAACGCAACTTTGGATAATTATAACTCCGACAAAGTAGAAGATAATTCAATAATATTCGAGTACATAGCTCAACACCACTTAAACTTATTATATACACAGGGAAATTAAATTTGGAGAACATGCCATTTTTGGGTGATCGGTTTATACAAGGAATTGCTCTATAGTCATTGTCGTTTTGTTTGTATTGAAATAGTGTCCGTCAAAAGGACGTCGATGTATGACTAACGTATGTTTTTTTTGAAGATTTTGTACACTACATATAAAAGTTTTCCTAATTTTTTTTTTAAATTTATTAAAGATATGGATGTTATAATTAATTTATTCAATGATTATGATAATGTGAAAGATGATTACAGCTGTTTGACTTATAGAGACGACATAATACTGAAGTTTTAATATATTGAGTCGAAAACTAAAGAATGCATTTCGAATGACTTAATAAAAGATTAACAATTTATTTTGTGGAAAATATTTTTATTTTTATTATTTTTTGAGATCTTATTCGAAAAATTACTAACAAATTTTAGAAAATTTACAAATGTGCCTAATGGGGAAATAACTACATATCTATAGGAATATTTATGACTGAGAAATTTCACATTCTGTAAAGTCACACATGTCCACTGACTCATAATAGTTCATAAATTAATTATTATAATTGATGTATTTATCTATTTTTTAATTTTTATAATGAAAATATGCTTTGATAAAAAAATTAATAAAATTAATAAATACGAGTATTTACGTTAAGAAATTTTTCCAAATCCAATTTTTTTAAATATTTTGTTCGCGTTTGTAGTATTGTTATGTAAAAAAAATGTTTTTTGCAAATAAACTCTAAAACTCTCCGTAAAAAGTCCGTCCGTCAAAACGACGTCGATGTATGATTAACGTTTCTCGTAGACCAACGTATGATTCTAGGGTTAATGTAACAAAATATGTAAGTCTCTTACTAAAAATATATCTTTCCTTTTTGTTGGACTTTCATGCCTCAAGAATTCTGCGTTTAGTTGTAATTAGGTATCGGGTTTCTTCGGACAGGTCAGGACCGTACTTATTTCAATAAAATTTTGCAACTAAATTACATTAAATTATGCACATTTGAATGAATATAATTGATCAAAAATTACATTTTTTACCATTTAGAATACTAACAGCATTTTTTATTTGACAAAAGTAAGAAAATTCAAAAAATCGAAAAAAATTTTTGTAAAATATATTGAAAAGTTGTTGAATATTTAGATGGTCCACTATAATAGTTAAGACGTACGTATTTACTAAGATTTTTTATTATTGAAAAACAAATTTTTAACAAGCAACTATACTTCTAGTTCTATCTCTCAAAATTGAAAACAATAAAAAAAGATGAATTTCTTTAACTTTAATGACATGTCGCATAAATCACATACATAATATAAACAAAAATACTTTTGATAGTCAATTAAAATTACAGTGGCACTTTCAATTGTACAGGTAATAAATAAAAGAAAAAAAGGATGTTTACATAAAATACGTATAAATAATATTTTGATACACATATGTATGTGTGTGTATGTAACTTGTGTACGTTGTTTTTATGAAAATATTTTGAACTTTTAGTCACATTGAGTGCAATATGTATATACCTGCATATGCTAAAGACGAAACTATCTGATCCGAAAGAAATCCGATACCTGGTTATAATTTGCTATTAAATGCTTATGTAGTAGTAGGTATTCTCGTTATTAAGAACACTTTGAAGTGTGAGATAGAATTATACTTCTTACTCTTTTTAAATAAGAAATCAGCAATATACAGATTGATCACTGTGACTAACGACAAAACGCAATATATAATTATAAACATACATAAATTGAGAAATTTTTAGTAAAAATAAAATTGGTAAATTCTGAAAAAGTAAATAAATTGTCTTAGTTTAACTATTAACGCAAGTTAGTGTAGTAATATAATTCATTTTATTATTTTTTATTACTCATGCGGGAGAAGTACTAACTTGGCGCACATATTTCTGTACGCAAAATGGCTGTTTGCCAACTGTACTCTTCCCGCATACTTTTTTGCGTGTGGAAAGTAACTTTCCACACGCAAATTGACAATAAAACACGCAAAATTTAATCAAAACACGCAAAGCCGCCTCTTAATTTTTCATTTAATAATTATTTCATAATTATTTCTATAGAAACCACTAACAAAGTAATTTAAACGATAATTAATTCAGAAAAAAAAGACGAACACTCAAAAGTATTATTTTAAAAAGTAATATAAATGTCAAAAATAATGATAATAATAGAAAAAAGTATGTGAAATTCGTAATAAAAAATAGTATGTGCAACTCGTGCGGGATTGTCGATTGCCCTACTCAAGCGAATGAGCGCACTCACTACGTTCGTGCGCTCAACTTCGCTTTCGTGGGCAATCGACAATTTCCCGCACTTATTGCACAATATACTATTATTTAACATATTGCATTAGGTACGTAAAATTGATTTTTGTTTTTATTTTATACCTATTCTAATTATATTTTTTGTTAAATTTAAGGCATTATGTTTCACATTTTTTTTAATCATATGATACTAATTACATTAATCACCTGCTATGTAAATATATGTATAATTTATTGGTTACAAAGGGTAAGAGGTATAATTCTGTCTTACATTCTTTATAACGAGCCTTTGATGTAGTTATTTTGAAGTTACATATATCGAAGTAATACTGTATTGAATACTTAATTAGATAAATAAATCACTTATTGTTAACTTATATCTAATTTCTATTTATTTAATATAATAATTTTTCTCTTGTTTATAAATATATCTAAACTTTTCAAGGTCGTGTTTATCAAAGTTTAAAAATTGATTTATACTTCTATTGGTAATTTTACGTGTGTATAACTTTTTTTTTCATTTTCTTTTTTCATATTGTAATCACACTAATTATTATAACACGGTTGATACTTATTTCAAATTGTGTATTCAACTGTGTTAAGATAACTTTCACTATATTGACAAAATTGAACGACATTCAATATCTTTTTTTTATGGCAAATTAACTAATGTATAATATTAAGATATCAGTATTATTAAGAATTGCAGTTGTTTCCACTTTTAAATAATGTGAAAATAAAATGAGATCCATTGGTTTCAGTGAACAAATGGTATAGAACATTTCATTGGTCGTTTAATTAGTAGATAAACACGGTAAAAATGAAACTGACTTTAAAAAGCTAAATTGTTCTACCTTACTATAACTACTCGAGTTTTATACTTTTTTTGAATAAATTTGTGTTTTCTATAGAAATATAATGCATATTATCATTATGCCTAAGAGCAATTTAGCTCAAAGAATTGTCAGCCAAAAGACACTTCTGCTCCCCGTCGCATTTTTGTTGATCGACAGTTTTTCTTGTTAAATTGCGAGCCAACTAGATAAGGAATTTTATTCGAGAAAATAGAAACTTATCGTGTGATAAGCGAAAAATATACAAATAAACTAAAATATCAGTTGTGTATTTGATTTTTTAGAGACTTGTAGTCATAACTAGGTATCGGACACTTTTCGAATCAAACAACATAGTGTTTTGTATATGCAGGCACGTATAAGAAAAATGGCATGGAAAATTTTATTTTCCGTACTACATCGTGTAGCATATCGAAAATAAAGTTCAAATTCCTTTCGAAAATTGTTGTTTTTAAGCTCCGTCTGCTAGAAATTGAGCTTCAATGGCCCCTCCATAATTTCTAAACTACTGATTCAAAATCTCTGACAAATTACATATAGCACTAATGTTGTGTAGTGTGTTGAAAGTTGTATGATTATGTTGAGAATGTAACTACACATTCCGCTGGATATTATTACTATATTTGGCAACGACATTTTAATTTTATAAAGGTCACAAAACGAGTCTGTAAAAAAAACAAACTGTTTATTATATAAAATTAGTCTTTTTAATGGAACACCCCTCATATTTTTCGACATAAAATGTGTAAACTATATCCGTACCAAAATTTAATATTTTGGAAATTATAAATAATATTTATTTAACAGTTTAAACGTTAATTTTCAATTTTCAGAGTATCACCTTCATATTTTTTTTAGCTGTAGGTACTGTTAAATTTTGTGCATCAAGAACTATGAGCACTACTTTGATATATTTTTTTTTTTTGGTAAGCTTTGGTAAATCATTGAAAAAAAAATGTGTCTAAATTGTTTATTCCACTAAAATAAATTGACTTTTTTTTTAAAAAATAACAATTTAGGATGAAGATATTTTAAGATTCCCTTTTAAAATCGCTGCTGTGGTTTATTCTAGTTCTCCGACACAAAATTGTCTAGCACTATCTGAACTGCAAATTTCATCGATAAATTTACTCCACTGTCTCGCAAAAACTTCCGCGAACATAAATTTCTCACTGTTTGTTAAGCCCGAAGCAGAAATTGAATTGATACCCAATTGTTTCAGTGCTTTCAAATCATTATCGCGACTCAAAAATGCCATTGTAGCTTCATAGAAATCATAGTTGACACCTTTCGTACCCAACAAAGCAGGATCATCATTCGAAATTACAATCGGATTATCTTCAGCCATTAAGACAGCGGCAGGATGATTCCTTAGATCAGTAACGTAACGTAAAACCTGATTAGAAATTGGCGAAACTTCAATCCAAATGTTATTCTGACGAATAATTTCTAAAATTTTTGGATGTTTTAAAATTGCATAACCGTGTCCAATGCGTTTAGCTCCTAATAGAACCGCATTTAACATATTCCAATCAACATCCACGCCAAACCAGTTGGTTTCACCGGCGTGGAGAAAATATTGCGTATCTGCTGGCATTTGTTTCAATTCTTCCTGGTATTGTTTTAAAGGGTATAGACTGTCTTCATGGCCAACCAAATCGAAACCTATGATGAAATTTGGATATGCCTGTTTAAGTTGTTTGTAAATATCAATATACTTTTGTATTGAAGGTTTGAATTTTGCTTTTGAGTAAATTATTTTAACATCAAAGAAATCTTTATGCTTTCGTTTAAAATTATCTACTACATTCTTAATTATTTCAACAGTTTGAACACCAGAGTGTATGATTTCGTCTAATTCGTACAATGTTTTTATAGGTGATCGAACTTCCACATACTGCACATTATCTAGATAAAATTCCTTCAAAAAATTATACCACATCTTTTCAAACGCTGGCCGATAGGAAACTATACCATCTAAAACACTAAACCCATCGTCGAATTTCGCCCAGGCTTCCGCACTTGTTGGATACTTTTCCAAAGGATTCTCACGGGTCTCTAGAGTCATATATCCACCTATTTGTTCATCCAATTTTTTTACATTATCACTACTTGCACGTAACTCGCTTAACAGTTGCCAAGTGCAATTCAAATTTTGAAATAGAGTTGTTGGTATTGTTCTGGCAAATTGAAAACGGACGGTCCAGTTTGTTAAACATGCCCACAGGTTTGGTTCATACGTCAAATTGAATAGAAATTCATGTGAACTTGCCGCTGAGTCATGTACATGTAACACACCACCTTTTGGCATCTTTTTTAAAAATTTAAACACTTCACTATTGGTTATGTTGTCTTTCACTTGGAAAAAATGTTGTGATGCATAAAATTGTCTTGGATTCTTGAGACCCGCGTCATATTCAGCCAATTTTAAACTTAGAAAATATTTATTAACTTGATATTCTTTTGGTGTTAGTGTGATCCGATTTCCAATTCGCATTCGTCTTTCTTCGTTTTGAATACTGATTTTATTTTCCAGCATTTTCGGTATTCCTCTTAAAGAGTATGCTTCACTGGTTGTTACAATGGCACTAATAATTACACAAAAAATTGTAGCAGTCTGCATTCTGTTGTTCAGTTCTACATTCTCAGTTTGATACTGTTTGATAATTTTATTAATATCTAATACTACACGAAAGTTAACCGTTCAACCATAAAGAACTGTTAACGAATATTTATTTCTTCTTTTTATATAAAAAGGTTTTTTGTTATGCTACAAGTTTGGGGGACGTGATTGACTTTTTCAACACATAGACGTAACTATGACACCTAATGGGGCTCATTAAAATTAATTTATTAATGACTTTATAATTCTATTCATATTACATTTTCCGATTGTAAGAACCATTTTCTTTGTGTTAAGTTGATGGAAAAATTTTGATGAATAATATCAGGACACAGTGGCGGATTATGGACAAATTTACTAACAAGGAGCATCACGGGGGTGTATCCCTCCGATTTTGTTTATTCTTTGATATGTTGTAGACCATCGAAAATAAGAGCCCCGTATTTTTTTTGCGGCTGTAAATCGGTTTCAAGGGGTGAAATCACCCTTCAAAAATTGGGGTAAAAATTTAATTTGTTAAATATCTCGAAAACGGTAAGAGATAGAGCAAAAATTAGAATTAGCGATATTTCTCTTTTTTAAAGAGCTATCTATTGATATGCAACTTGTTTAAATTACATCAACAGGGGTGGTTGGGGGTTAAAATTTAGGAGCTAACTTTACGAAAAGAGGGTTAAAAATACAATATATTAAAATTTTGTTTACAGATTTCAAATCTACGTGAAAAAATCTAATTCACCTGTTTTTGCTCAATTTCATAATATTAAGTTTAGGGGTGAGTAACTAGAGGGTGACTGTGTTAATATAATCATACTATTTGAATAATTTAGGAACTTCTTCATGGAAAATAGCTTAAAACAATTATAACAACGTAAAAATGATATTCTCGAATTCAAAATTCAGTTTGATCAACATTGGAGAGGGGGGGAGTCACCCTTTGAATTTTTTAATATAGGCTGCGCCAAAAGGTGTGATGAAATAAAGATAGCACTAACTTCACATTGTCTTTTTTTTACTTTAAAGGATGATTTCCTAAAAAACCTTACACTTTATGTTATTTTGTGTAAATGTATAAGAAAAAATGTGTCAAGTCTTGTAACGTAATCGAAACAAATAACATTCGTTCGATGTTGACCTTTATCTAGGACTACTTGTACCTATTTATATTAACGTTTTCTCGACAAAGAAATTTTGGAAAACTAGAAAATAAATTGTATTACTAAATATTTCTCCACTACTACTACTGTTGACGTAAGAACCATGATAAAATTTATTTATATTTATAAAATGTAGATAAATGTGCAACCGGACCCTCTATATTATCTTTGTAGGACTGTCCCTGATATATGTATATACAAGACACCTATTTTGATTAGGAAATTCAAAAATTGAACTTCCAAATAATTTTTATTAAAAAATAATTTGTATTTTTCCTTTTAAAAACTTGTTATTAACTTTTTTCCTTTTTTTTTTCTTGGAATTTGTATACGTAACAGTATGAATGTTGAGGAAAAAATTTAGTTAATAATATAATATATGATAAAAAATGTTGTAAAAAGTAGCCTATCTTGAGAAACTCTATTTTTTTTTTTTAAGAAGACTCTTTATTAGTTAAACATAATCATTGATTCTCTTTTATGATCCCAGTACCACATTTTCCTTAATGTATACTGATCAGTGTATCTGCAGTGTGTCGTGTTTTTAATAGTTGTGTAGATAAAGTATATGTAGGTAAGGGTGGAGTTAATGGTAAGCGTTAGTATCAGTATTTCCTAGAAGAGTTTATGTAAGCGTTTTAAGTCGTTGTCTTTCTGTTTTCTCAGTGTGAGTAGTTTCTTTTTTGGTCACTTAAAGTTAAATTGTTATAAACAATTTTTTAAATAATAGCATTAAAAAATTTAAAAAAATTATTTTCAGGTGGCGCTCAATGAGAAAAAAACGAAATAATTAGGATTTAAAAAAACAAAAAAAAACTTTATCAACGTTTCTCATTTTTCAATGCATTTGATTGTTTATAAATAACTGGAAAATTAAAAATTTTTGATTTTTTCAACGGGAATCTATTTTTTTACCTCTTCAGAACAATTCTACGAAGCAAAAAAAAATTGAGCTTTTTAGTTAAATAATTATTAAGGTTTCTATGTCAACTTTCGGTTTCAAAAATTTTGTTAATTAACAATAGCATAACTAATGGAAAAATACATATAAAAATTTTTTTTTGCACGGATTATTGTTTATCAACTTATGCCGAAGGTACGTGAATTTTTTCATTCCTTAACATTGATATTTAATATATTTAAATAATTTTTTTTGTTTACCGTGTTTGTATGACCCGGCGCGCGAGAACGCCAAACACCCCATTTTAGCAATAACTTTAGGGCTCTGTTAAAATTATAAATATTGGAGATACAGTTTCGGGAGTCGGGACTTATTTTTGTGAAATTTCCTGCTCTTTTCAGATCTTTTTTTTAATTTCAAAAATCTTGAACAGTTTTTGAAATTTTTCAAAAAAACAAAAACATTCTTTTTTTTCACTTTTTGTTTATAACAATTGCAATTTTTATGAGTGCATTTTCAACTTTTTCAAAAAGTTTCTAGAGGTCAATATGAATCGAATGACACCAAAATCATAATTTTTGGTGCCCTCTATGAGAATTTCACTAAAATGGCTCTTCTATACTAGACTAATACAAGGTGTGGACAATACGAGAAACTGAATTTGCTAGTAATTTATAAAACAGTATATTTTACAAATAATATCATTTTTATTTAATGAATTTTGTGGCACATTTCGATTCATATGAACATGTGGAAATTAATTATACTGTATTTCATTCCCTACATATTAAATATATTAAAAAAGTAGTAGGGGTAGGGGTAGTAAAAAAAATTAAGAGAAAAGAAAAATAACGTACATTTAACATACGTATTACTAGTGCGAATAATCATATTTTACAACTTTGATCCTTTATATCTTGGGAAATATTGACTTTTGGAACTTGGTGCAATGGTAACTTTTCATCAGTAGGGCGAAAACTATAACATATTGAAATTTCAGCCAATTTGACCGAAAACCATTTTCCATAAGTTTTGTGCGGAGTCCTTTATAAATTTATAAGTTATGTTGAACCTTTCTGTCACATTTTCTAAATTTGTACAATTATTAAAAATTTTTTATTACTCATGTCGGAGAAGTACTAACTTGGCGCACACATTTCTGTACGCAAAATAGCTGTTTGCCCACTGTAGTCTTCCCGCATACTTTTTTGCGTGTGGAAAGTAACTTTCCACACGCAAATTGACAATAAAACACAAAAAATTTAATCAAAACACGCCAAGCCGCCTCTTAATTTTTCATTTAATAAATATTTCATAATTGTTTCTATAGAAACCACCAACAAAGTAATTTAAACGATAATTAATTCAGAAAAAAAGACGAACACTTAAAGATATTATTTTGAAAAGTAATAAAATGTCAAAAATGGTGATAATAATAGAAAAAAGTATGTGAAATTCGTAATAAAAAATAGTAAATGCAACTCGTGCGGGATTGTCGATTGCCTCACTCAAGCGAATGAGTGCACGAACGTAGTGAGTGCGCTCAACTTCGCTTTCGTGGGCAATCGACAATTTCCCGCACTTATTGCACAATATACTATTAAATATACATACTTGTTTTAATTATACCTACAAATATCACTGAATATAATAAACGCTGCTGTGCGGCCCTGTACAAGCGATTAATCGTGGGTAGTGCATTGGAGATAACAAGCCGTGCTTATTTTCATTGCCAATGAATTGATTAGAAAATAATGTTTTTTTCTCTGGTTACACAGATAGATAAGAATAGTTATACTTTGACAAAAATATATTTGTCCCTGAAGCTTAAATGCGCATTGACCTTTTCAGAAAAAGATTCAAGTATATATTTTCCTAATTATCAGACATTACAATCGTTATATAATTAATATAAATACATGTACCTACATGTAAATTTCAGAACTATAGTCTTTATTTAAATTTTTAAAAAGTCGTTGGAGAAATTTATTTGTAAATTTATCTATACTTTTGCATGCGGACCTGAACCAGTTTGCGGCAATTGGTCTATAAATATTTAAATGGTAATCACTTGAAATTAATGAAAATTTCAATTACACCATGTCAACAATTAGTAGATTTATTTATTGCGTTACAATAAATTATTAAAAATTAGATATCAATGAATTAGTAGCACTTAAAAGTGAAAAATCAAATACATAGTCATGAACAATACACTTTGATAACTGTCCCGTAAACATAATGCAAAATACTATAAAAAATGTAAATATATAACAGAATATAATATCATATATGTCATTACCACAATTGTAAATTTAAATTCTGACCATGCAGTCGAAAATACAGCTTAAAAAGAAGCCGGCATCACTGTAAGTAGATGTTTTCTCTAACTAAATATTATGAAATTGAGGGAAAACAGGTCAATTAGATTTTTTCACATAGATTTGAAATCTGTGAACAAAATTTTAATATATTGTATTTTTTACCCTCCTTTCGTAATGTTAACCCCTAAATTTTAACCCCCAACCACCCCTGTTGACGTAATTTAAACAATAAGTTGCACATCAATAGATAGCTCTTTAAAAAAGAACAGTATCGCCAATTTAAACTTTTGCTCTATCTCTTACCGTTTTGAGATATTTGGGTGGTTCTACTTTTTCGGTCTCAACCAGAAGAAAAAATTGACAGAGCCATTTCGTAGATTTCATCCGACTAGAATGTAGGAAAATTATCATCGATTCGGTATCTGCAGACCAGCAGCTCGGTTTCATATTAAAACCAATTTTTTTTTGCGGATTACTGAATCCAGACAGAAAAAAATATTTAAATTAAATTTAAATAATAAAATTAAAATTATTATTTAAATAATATTTATATTATGTTCTAATACCAATTAAAAAAAAATTAAAAAAAAAGTTGGTCTTTTTTGTCTGATTTGCGACGTGTGAAAAGAGGTGTGTTGTTTTGTGTTTTATGATATAAAAAAAATTGGTTAGGAAAAGTTGACCAAATTAATCAACTTAATTAACTAAAAAATTTAGTTGATATACAAACAAACACTGATACAATAAATATATACTTATTTTATTATCATATCCTTCGACTCTTTCATGTCCATCGTCACATTCTACCGTGACGAAGGATACATCCGTGACGAAGGAGACAATTTTCCAACAAAATCGTTATTAATCGTAAACAGCGATCATTTAGTTCGAAAACTTGAGTTTATCGTAAAGGTTACATTATTACAAATAATATTTACGTAAAAACGTTTTGAAATTCGTTAAATACATACCAGAAAAAGCCGTGACGAAGGATACACTCAATAAACACACGCAGCCGGTTTTCTTGCTTGATTTAAAAAAATAACAAGCTCTCTCTCTCAGTCAGTTGATTTGACTTTCGCTGTATGTTCTATGGTCTTTGGCGTTCCATTTTACGAAAAAACATGACCCTTTGACCTATTTTTTTTAAACTTAGAGCAATATTTGGCAGTCGTGACGAATGATACTCAAATTTTCGCGACAATTTTTCGTCCCGCTAAAAAAAATAATTCTGCAGATAAATAAAATTTGACTTTCTAATTACCATGCGTAACAATTTAACTCTCTTTTTATTTATAAAATTGTATGGTTTCAGTAAACTTATTTTTAAAAAACGTTATAGTTCCAAACAATATATAATAGGGACTACATGCGTTTTAGAACAGAAATAAAAGTTTGACACCATTTTTATCAAAAAAAAATTAAATCAAAAATTAAAGTAAATGTAGGTAGGGCATCTAAATAGAAGCTTTTAATTTTATTTAAATAAAATAAATGTTAGTATCTTCATTCTGTATATAGTTTTAACCTTCCTTATTGTGGAGACAACTTGAATTTTTTGAAGGACCTAAACAGTAGAATCACCCATTTAACAAATTAAATTTTTACTCCAATTTTTGAAGGGTGATTTCACCCCTTCAAACCGTTTTACAGCCGCTAAAAAAATACGTGTCTCTTATTTTTCGATGTTCTACAACATATCAAAGAATAAACAAAATCGGAGGGGTACACTCCCATTCATATACTGTGTGGATACCTATCTATTTTATTAAGCTAAGACAACTTTCACTCGACTAGAACAATTTAATTTTAATTTTAAAAAATTATTAATAAACTAACAATTATCATAATAACCTTATAGATTCAGTTAAATTTAAAATCACGGAACAAGGAAAGGTTTATAATATACTAAGGAAAGGGGCACTGGGCAATATTTACGTGCATATTATAAATGACGTTATTTTGCAGATAAACAGTATAGCTCGAGAGCCAACCGTAGAAAAAGGCACCTCATCGGTTAAAAGGATTTGTTTCTTGCAAAAGATACTATTGACATAGTTAAAGAAAATTCCATGAGACTCCCACTCCCTCGTCAGTTGCTTCAGTTGCGTCAGTAGCTCATAAGTTAAAAGATGATTTTGGCGGCAAATGAAAGTTTGAACTTTCCAGTTTTAGAAAAAATAGGGTTGCCTGATCCTAGTTTGTCAGAGAATTAGGTTACCTGGCTTTAAAGACAGGCAATTTTGACATACAGTGGAACATGGCCCATATAATATTAAATATAGAAATGTTCCCTTAAATTTTAGTAGTATTGTATAAATTTTCGCAGGTTTATTTATGATATTTTAGCAATTATAAATAATAATAAAAATGATAATAAAAAGTAAAATACCCCTAGAATAAAAGTTTGATTTTTGATGATAGAATGTAGAATATTAAGTATGTTAATTGTTATTTCCGAGATAAAGACGTGTCAGTTTTGTTAAACATCTTTCTCTTAATAAGATTTTCTCCAAAATTTAAGTAGGTACACTGTGTACGGTGTAGAATATTTAATTCTTTTTTTTTTTTAATTAAGTATGTATTATAATTTTCTATCATACACGTACCAGCTTTATCTGTCCATCGTATCCAATTTTTTTTTTAAAGAATCTATATGATTTTTGTTCCCTACTCCTTTTCAATGATACTATTTGAAATGTTTCAATATTTTCACTATCAGTTCTTTTTCCATAATTTAACGTACCGATTGAAAACCAAAAGAAAAAGAAACATAATTATAAGTATATGCAAAAATTTGTGAAGGATATATTTGTTATATACCCCTGTCGCAGCATCTGCATAACACAGCAAATTTCCAAATATTGGGCACTGGCGGATCTCATCTAAGACCCGTACCCATTTAAAATAATTCAGCTTTCTAAGAGTGAAAAGATTTTCAAAATCAGTTCAGTAGTTAAATTTTGGCGCTTTTTTCCAGAAGGCACTTGGCGCATATATCCATTTAAAATAGTTTAGTCAAAATCGGCTGGGTAATTTATTTTTGGTATTTTTGAGACCCAATCACCCAAAACCCCGAACGGACTTTGTACAGCACAGTGCTATCCACCTAAAATAATTTAGTTTTCCTGCAATGAGAAAATTTTGAGAATCAGTTCGACAGCTTATTTCCAGTGTTTCCGGAACGGCAAGATTCCGGTGGATCCCGGTGGTATATATATATATATATATATATATATATATATATATATATATATATATATATATATATATATATATATATATATATATATATATATATATGATTAAGGTGACGTGTACAAGTTGTGAACGTGTGTGAAAAGTTCTCTGTAAATTTGTTAAAATTTGAGTTTTTTTGAATTCTATTAAAAAATCAAATCTACTTTCTAAAAACTACAATAAAATTAGAACTAGTGTGAAATACTAGTTGTTACGGGGACTTTGAAGAAAAAATAAAAACATTAACTATAAAATTAATATACCCCTGTCGCAGCATCTGCATAACATAGCGAATTTCGAAATATTGGGCACTGGCGGATCTCATCTAAGACCTGTATCCATTTAAAATAATTCAGCTTTCTAAGAGTGAAAAGATTTTCAAAATCAGTTGAGTAGTTAATTTTTGGCGCTTTTTCGCAAAAGGTGCTTGGCTAAACTAGTTTAGCTTTCTAAAAGTAAAAGAATTTTCAAAATCGGCTAGGTAATTTATTTTTGGTATATTTGGGACCCCGAACGGACTTTGTACAGCATTGTGCTATCCACCTAAAATAAGTTAGTTCTCTAGCAATGAGAAAATATTGAGAATCGGTTCGGTAGCTTATTTCTACCCTATATAAAAGAATTTTATTTCTATCCTATATAAAAGAAAATTTCTTTCACAAAAAAGATATTGCCATAGCAAAACGTTACCATGTTTTTAATAATATTAATTTGTCTTTATGTACCCCAAAAGACATTTGGACCGGTATAAATAAAATTTTAGGTAAAAATAATATAGTAAAGGAAACAATTGAGATAATTTATAATAACAAATTGTATGATAATCCACATGAGATATCGGATATATTTCTTAACCATTATGCAGACTCGGTAATTGAAAAATTATTAGATTTTGGTGATACTATATCAAAAGAATGTACGACTACTGAGATTGCAAGTGCTAAAAGCATATTTATGTACCCATCTAGTACGTCTGAAATAGAGAATATAATAATGGATTTACCAAATAAGCAGTCTTCAGGAGCAGATGGAGTGCCTGCTCTTGTACTTAAATATTGTGCCCACTCTATTTCTAACTTATTGTGTCCTATTTTCAATAAAGTTTTAGAAACTGGTATTTTTCCCAGTTCTTTAAAGATAACAAAAGTAAAACCATTATATAAAAAAGGCGATAGCAAGGATGTCAAAAACTATAGGCCAATATCACTATTGTCTGTTTTTTCTAAAATATTGGAAAAAATAATATACATAAGAATTAATAATTTTTTTGGAGACAAATCGAATATTATATCCTGCCCAACATGGTTTTAGAACAAATTGTTCTACATCCACTGCTATTTTTGATTTTTATGATCATCTGAGCAGATCCTTGGATAACGGTGAAAATGTTATTGGACTGTTTTTTGACCTTAGTTCAGCTTTTGACACAGTGAATCATGAGTTTCTACTCAAAAAACTTGAAAAACAGGGAATTAGAGGTACTGCTAATGATCTTATTAGATCGTACCTAACTAATAGGGAATTTTATGTTGAGATAAATGGCCATAATTCGAAGTGTAAATGTATCAGTGTAGGTGTACCACAAGGTAGCACACTTGGACCACTGCTGTTTAACTGTTATGTAAACGATTTATTAGAAAATGTTACGGTAGGAAAAGTAATAATGTATGCTGATGACGTTACATTCTTAATTAGTGCAAGTAATTCTGATGAAGTTAATTTATTGGCGAGTCAGACATTACAAACATTTCAATCCTGGTGTTATAAGAATCAATTAATTATAAATCTAGAAAAAACTAATTTAATTTGTTTTAAACTGCGTCCAGACCATACTATAATTTCTCTAGAAACTAATATTACTAAAAATATTTTATTGTCAGTGACAGAAACAAAATTCTTAGGTGTTATGATAGATTGTAACTTAAAATTTAATGAACAGATAAATAATATCTGTAAAAAATTAAATAACTTTTTTTTCCAAATTAGGATTTTAAGACAGTATTTAGACAAGGAACAATTAATAGCGTTTTACTACGCTCATGTCTACTCCACTATTAAGTATGGAATACTTATGTGGGGAAGAAGCTATGAAGCAAATAGAATCTTTATTCTACTAAAGAAAATAATAAGGACCATATTTAAAGTAAATAGCAGAAGTTCCTGTAAAAGTTTATTCAAAAACAACAAAATATTAACATATTGGGGAATTTATACATTAGAATTAGTCGTATATATGAAACAAAAAGAATTTTTCACTTGACAAACGGATAAAATCCATTATACAAGATTGAATATGCTGTATAATTTTACACACAGAACAAGTTTCTATGAAAGAACTCCGGTATACACTGGTTATAAAATAATGTTTAAATTACCAAATGAACTACAAAATATAAATAATTTAGTTAAGTTCAAAAAAATGTTAAAGAAATATTTAATAAATTGTACACCATATGATATTAATGAATTAATCTGATAATCAGATGGAAAGATATTATATATAATTCTTAGATATGTATATTCTTTGTTATGTTATAGTCTATTTGATATGACACTTTTGTAAACTTTTTGTAAAAAGTCAAATACAAATAAACATTTATTATTATTATTATTATTATTATAATATAGGATATTTTATCTTTCTAACAGTAAAACTATTTTTAAAACCCGTTTTGTAGTTTTCTATGCCGCATTTGCATCCACAGGACAACTGTGGATATTAGATACCATACTGTACTTATCTAAAATAGTTTACCTCTGCAATAGTCAAAAAATTTTCAAAATCGGTCAGTTATTTTATTTTTGACACTTTAACACTTTGGGTCCCATGGACTTTGACGGACCTTACATAACGTAATCTATAACTATCTAAAATAGTTTAGCTCTCTAACAGCGAAAAAATTTTCAAAATCGGTCGGTTAGTTTATTTTTGGCGCTTAAAAGATCCCAGGACTCTGGCCGACATCATACAACATATAAGCTAAATCCATCTAAAATAGTTTACTTCTGTAATAGTGAAAAAATTTTCAAAATCAGTCGGTTATTGTGTTTTTGACACTTTTGGATCCAATGGACCCTAGCGGACCTTAATAAGGTAATCTATATCTATCTAAAATGGTTTAGCTCTCTAACAGAGAAAAAATTTTCAAAATCGGTCGGTTAGTTTATTGTTGACGTTTTTGGGTCCCATGGACCTTGGGAGACCTTACATTACGTATTCTATACCTATCTAAAATAGCTTAGCTCTTTGACAGTGAAAAAATTTTCACAATCGGTCGCTTAATTTATTTTTGACACTTCTAGATCCAGTGGACCTTAGCGGACCTTGCATGAGGTAATCTATATCTTTCTAAAATAGTTTAGCTCTCTAACAGTGAAAAAATTTTCAAAATCGGTCGGTTAGTTTATTTTTAACAATTTTGGGTCCCATGGACCCTGACGGACCTTACATTACGTAATCTATATCTGTCTAAAATATCTAGAATAGCTTAGATCTTTGACAGTAAAAAAAGTTTCAAAATCGATCTAGTTCTTTAAAATATTTTTCCTGGCATATAAACATTATTATTATGTTATCTTTCTATGATATTTAATAATATTATATCATGACATTACCTTCATTATCTTGTTCATTTAAAATTCAATAAAAAAATTAAAAAAATCTTCATTACACATGCTTAAAATATCTGGTTAATTTTAATTTAAAAATACCCCTGTCGCAGCATCCTGCATAACATAGCGAATTTCCATTTACAAAAGTACGTTTTTCTCGGAAACTAGCTGATATAGAGTAATTGTAAATAAAAAACCTTTTTTATGTGATTTTTCCATCTCATTCCGCCAAATTTTTTTAACGAAAAATGCCCAAAAAACCGTAAACATTTTCACGAAATTTCTTAATAATAAGGTGTTTCGTTCTTGAGTTATCGTGCGGACACATTTATATATATGTTTACTAAATATCCGCACGATAACTCAAGAACGAAACATATATATATATATATATATATATATATATATATATATATATATATATATATATATACACAATATATATATAAAACCCTATATTATGACATTACGCTCATTATCTTGTTCATTTAAAATTCAATAAAAAAAAAATCCTCATTACGTATGCTTAAAATATCTGGTTAATTTTAGTGACCCAAGAGTGGAAAATTACTCTTTTCTCGAAAACTACTTAACACAGAAAGAAAATTATATATATATATATATATATATATATATATATATATATATATATATATATATATATATATATATATATATATATTTATATATATATATCTATATATATATATATATATATATATATATATATATATATATATATATATATATATATATATATATATATAGATATATATATATATATATAGGGTGTTAGTGAATAAGTGTGAAAACTTTTAATGGGTGACTGCTGACGATTTTTTATGTTCAAAAGTTCACATAAACCCAGGTCCGAAAACGCTTAGTTTCCAAGATACAGAGTGTTCAATTTCTCGTTTTTCAATATTTTTTTAAATATTTCAAAAACGTCTTGAGATATTCGCACAAAATTTGGGACACGCTACGACAGGATAAATACCCGTATTCTGAAGTAGACAGAATATTTCCACCCGAAACAGTGGCGTCTGTACGGCAGGCTAATGATTTTTTCCAGTTTTAAACTGGTTTTTTTTAAATCTTTCTTAAATTGCTGATAAAAATGACCTCTTAGTATTTTGTCGTCCATGTAGCCGTTTCCAAGATAAAAAATATTCTCCAATTACTGTTTCTACCGCATAACCGATATGGGTTGTCTAAGTTGAGTGCTTGTGGAACATTACAAAATATAGCGAACTTTTGTCCGTACTTAAATATACGTTATATGTTTACCTAACGTTTAGCTAAACTGAAACTTGAATACTCGACTGCCTTTGGTATGACCAAATTATTATGTTAATTAAAAATCACATGGTGTCATCTACAACGGCCGGAACTCGAATTTGGCTAGTTACTAAGAGATCCTGCGTTCAAAGGATGAAACCGTGACGTATATAGCTGGCTCCATAGTAACACAACATTGTCCGACCATGACACATGTACTTAAATTTAGTGGCGGATTTACCCTAAATGCCGGTCTAGGCTCCGTGAAAAATGCCGCCCCTAAAAAGCTAAAAAAAAGATAACTTTTTAACACTTTTTCTTAAAAAAAGTGAGTGGCGACCGACAAAAAAACCTCAAATTCTAAATTTTACCCAAAATTGCCGCCCTAGGCTCCAGCCTACTCAGCCTGCTAGTAAATCCACCACTGTTTAAATTTATTCCAAAATTTTTGAAGACTACGGAACCCTAACTTAATTTGTGTCCAACATGCATTTAACAATTTTTTTATTGCATAAGAAAAATTATTGGAATAATCTCATCAGTTTTTATCAATTTTTTATCGCTTTGAGATTGCTAATACTATCCACCTGTTTTATTCTTATGTGGCGTCTAAGAAAAAAGTCATAATTTTAATATGAATAATTCAATAGCACATATTAAAAATAAAACAATATACATTCCTTCTGATTAATAATCCTAAAACATCTATTATTACATGCCGTATATAATAATCTACAATGTATTTTGATATGAAGATATCAATAAATTTTCTATTTTTATAAACTTGTTTTGTACCAACTAAAGTAATATGTTCTGACTGAATTGTTCTTAATAACAACAATTAAATAAGATAGACAATGTCTACGGTTATTATTTAATTTTTTTTTCATTGCGTATTTTTAATCGCAGCGTAGCGAGGCAAGAAGAAACACAATGATATATAATTATAAATGTGGCTATGAATCAATAAATATTATTTATGCATTATTTCAAGTCACATACGATAACTATACGTTAGCTGGCTACTACCTACAATATGAGCAAAAAATGCAAAACATACTATACACTGAACTGCAGAAGTTGTATAATTTATAGTGAAATTTTTTTATTAACCTTTAAGGGGGGAGGGTCCTCCAGAACTTTCAAATTTTTCATTTTTTGTTTTGCTTTAAAAGTTTATTTGAACCTTAAGGAATATATTTCTAATGTTTTAACCCCAACAGAAAGATTATCTTAGACGACGATAAGCTGCTTTTAACTTTACTTTTTAAGAACGAAAACTTTTTAATAGCGTTTTTCTCCAAACAGGTTTTTTTCCGCGCTGTGGAACATAACTTAAAAAGTTATTAAGGTATTAACTTGAAATTGTGTACAGATATTCTCTGAGATATTGGCCTTTGCTATACCTAAAATTTTGCATAAATTATTACTATACACTGAGAGAAAAATGGCAACTTAAAAGATCATTATTATTTCAATAGTGAACAACTTAAAAAAAAATTATATTGAAAAGATAGGGGACTTTGTAGGGAATCAATGTTATTCAATTTTAAAACAGTTTTTCTACAATAAAACAATGAATTTCAGCATAACTAGACTTTCGTTAATGTTTTACATTGAAACAATATGGTTTTTATTGAAATTAAGTTGTTTTTTCTCTGGATGTAAATATTGTTTATAACAATTTGTTTATGATAAAAAAAGTGGAATTTTTTTCTTTTTGAATTCAAATTGTGGAAGAAAAAATTCTCTCATCAGAAATAGGTATATGCAAAGCGTAATGACTTATTTTAATAAAATTTTTCTGTCTGATTGAATTCAGTTGATTAAAAGAGGCTGGACATTCCACGGCGCAAATTAAAAAAGTCAACTTGGAACACCTGTAGCGCCGCCATTTTTCCTTTCTTTTGCATAAAAATTTAGGAGTGAATACACCATAACATTTACTATACTATATAACTTCATTTGATACAAGAAATGTATCCAGTTTCTTAAAAAAAATTATTAAAAAACCTGTTGTCTGGAGGACCCTTCCCCCTTAATATACCAACAGTGTTTTGCAGACAATGCATAGATTGCAATTTTCAGCCCAATAATTTTTGAACCCTATCTAAAATAATTTTTTACATTCAAATTTCAATAATTTGTTTCTCTTATGGGTCATCTTCACTGGCAAGTTTTACTCTACAAAGTCGCTGTCTGAGAGCACTTGCGTGCTGTGGACACGTTACCATAGAGTACTTGCTGCAAGTTTTTGCTCTCTCTGCAAGTACTCGATGCTTGCGTGGACTTGCTAGTGTACACGTACGACTTGAAAGAGTGACTTGGGAGAAGTCAGTTTTGAAATTTTTCTGCAATTTTTTAGGTAAATGTGTATTTATTTTTGAACATAGGATGTAATACAATAGACAAAGCAATAAACGAATAAAAATAGATAAAAAGAGATATTTGGGTTTACGATATTTGCAATAAAAAACATTTCGTGTCAGAACATCACCAATAAGTAGGTATGTTCGTAAAACGACTTGCAAAAAAATATCAAGATTCAGTTAATTGACAGTTGCCTATATGAATTGAGTAGAAAAACTTGCAAGAAAACATTACTACACAGTTTAGATATTTTTTTTTCGCAAGTTTTTACCCAAATACATATTTTTTTTATTTTTTTTTAAAGTTGGAGCACTGCTGCTGGTGGATGGCGCAGTCAACAGTGCCCGGCGGCATCGCCATCTATGGGCATGCGCCACCATAACGAAAAGAACGATAAAAACAACACATAAAGACAGGAACACATAAATGCAATAGACAAGGGACAAGACATACACATAATAAAATCCATCGATGGGCCCTGCCATCCCAGGGCATCATACAGAGCGGACAATCCTTGGTTGCGGTACGCTAAGTGCTAGCCAGAGCGTCCGTTCACCAAGGACTGAAAAACCAACGATGAAACTCCACCCAAGGGCAAACAGCTCCAGAGTGGAGAGAACCGACTAGATGTGTACAAAAAGAAAAATATTACGAAAAAAATATCACAGTAAAAATATCACAGATGATTATCACAGTAACCCATTGCACTCGCGAGGAGCCTGGAAGCACCCAGTGGTGCAAAGGGGATCGTAACAACGCTACTGGAGGCTCCAAGAGCCTCCAGTAGTAAGGGGTCAAACAGAAACTCAACAACAGTCAACAACAAAAGAAAAATAACAAAAAAATATCACAGCTTAAAAAGAAAAAAATCACAGTTCAAATATCACATTGCACCCATTGCACCCCGAAAGTCCGAAACCATTCAGTGATGCAACCGGTATAGAAACAACACCTTTGGGAGCCCGAGGGCCCCCAGCGGCAAAAAAAACACACAATAAACAAAAACAATAACAAATTTTGTGTTTAAAATGATTTGTGTTTGTCTTATTTATTACCAAACCAGAGCCCCGTTAGCCTGCTAGCCAGCTAGCAGTTACCGCCGAGCACGACGAGGACGAGGGGTTGGATTTATGCCCGGCAATACATATTTTATATACATGTATAGAACTCTGTTTGTGACAGTATGTGTTTTATACTTACAATACAAATTAGAATACCTTTTCATTTTTTTATTCAATGTATTTACAACATAGTAATGAAATACAAATGGAGATGCATTTACTGTGAAAAGTAATTATCAAAATAAGGTTGTCAAAATGATTGTCAATATTATTTATAAAATTAATAAAAATGAAAAAATTTATTGATGTTTGTAATATTCAAATCCATTCTGTCAGTGTTAACAAACCAACGATGCTATAAAATCATAAAAATAGGTAAATTTGAGAAATAGTACTATTTTCCCAGTAAATTGTATATGCATTTAAAAAGACATTTATTATTAAAGAGTACTTGTTGACTAGGGTCATTTCGCCGGTTTGCCGTCTAGGTTTAGAATTCGGTCATTTTACTGTACTGTTTCAAACAAATAGCATAGAATAGTAATATAAAAACAGATAACCGAGCATATCTGAATTTATTAGAAAATTATTATAATTATTATCAAAATGCTTATTTAACAAAGTATCGTTTCTAAAAAAAAGTTCCCAAATCAATAAGAAGGTCTAAGAAGGAGATAAGAGGGCCTAAATGAGTACAAAAATTTGCTTTTTCTTAAAATCAAGTTCTTTATAACAGTCTTTATCCTAAATCGTGGTCGAAAACTAGCCTGCATGTGGATAACAGCTAATTGTTTTGGACGAAAACTAGCGAAATCCGTATATTTTCATTATTTTTTTATGTAAAAGCAATGAACGTAATTAGTTATAATTTTATTTACACTTAAAATACAAAATATAAGTTATAAATAACAATATAACTTATTAACATTGAATTAATAGAACATATTATTTTTATTATGTCACGAACCTACCAACTCCACTAATTACACAAAAACCGATGAAGTGACTCTATGTACAAAACTTGCAAATAAAAAATAATTTATGTGTACACGTTGTCGCAAATCCTTACATATAGCGACTTCTGAGAGTAACTTGCGAAAGAAAAGATGCAAAAAGTATGAAATACGTGGATACGTCTGTGCAAGTAGTGTCCGCAAGTGGCTTGCATGTGGACACTAAGCATTACAATCACTTAACGGCGTTGAGGCCGTACAGTCTGGTTTGTGTGTACAGTCAATAAGAAATCTACCAAGGGGTCAAACTACGATATCATATCTAGCATGCCGACTGTCGCCAGAATTTTACGTCATCATACGTCGCAGCGAGACCTCCCCACTTTCTATGGTTATATACGTATTTAGAGTGTGTGTTTTGCCTGTGAAGTATAGTGGATGTTAGTATGTGTGATTGTCGTGGTGGTATGTATGTGTCTGATAATAATGATGTAACCACGATCTAATAATTAATAGCCTCGACCTAACAATACTTGTGTGCTCTTGTAGAGCCGATGGACGACTAGTCAGTAAGCAGTATAAAATACGGCTCCTTGCAACTTTCAAAGCATATTTTTAGTCGAATTTTCTCCGAAAAATTAGACTTATACAGTCTATACGATAAGAGCTGCGAGAGGCGAGAGTAGGGGCGCTATCCGTTTTCGGACCCGTAGAACACGAATATGTAGAAAAAAAATGTCTGATATATATATATATATATATATATATATATATATATATATATATATATATATATATATATATATATATATATATTTTCCCGCCACTTTTTAATTTGTGTAGGGCCTCCCTATGGAAGTTAAGAGATGAAATTTGGTAAATGGGGCTCATTTTCGAGGCACCTCATACTATCAAAGTGGGGTCAAATTTTGGGCAAATTTTTTTTCTGACCCGACCTTTAAGGGGGTGGTGGGGGGCGGAAAAGCAATAAAACTTTTTCAAACCGGTTTTAAATAATGTTTTGGTCAATTATCTACAACATATCCAAAATTCAGCTTCCTAGGATGATATGGTAGGAGTAGAGGGGGGAAAAACGATTTTCGCTGGATCTAACAGGCCCCCAGCCCCCCAGAATTAACGTAGAGGGTTGAAATTTGGTGTGTTGATAAAGTTCGTACCTAGGTTGTGCTTTTTGGAGGTTTTAATATTTTACCCCCACCCCCCTCATTTTTAAGCTACAATTTCATGCATTTTCGACGTTTTCGAAGTTTGTACCACTCGCACAAGTCACCCGAATAAACCTAGAGGACTGAAATTTTGTATTCGGATTGAGTTAGTATCAAGGGGGTGCCTTTTGGGGGTCTCGACTTTTAACCCCTACCCCCACCATTTTTATACCCAAAAGAACATGATTTTTCTTGTTTTTTAACAGTTTCGTTCGGGTAAAAATCTCCCCAAATAAACCTAGAGGGCTGAAATTTGGTGTACAGGTTAAGCTAATAGCCAGACACTGTTTTTTGGAGGTTTCAACTTTTAACCCTTACCCCCACGATTTTAACGCCAATATTTCCTTAATATTTTTGCTTGTTTTCTAACACGTCTAGAGACGCCATAAGGAAACCTAGAGGGCTGAAATTTTGTACGTGTATTCAGTTAGTATCCAGCTAGTACCTTGTAGGGAGTCCGCATCACTTTTCCCCCCACTTCTCCCATTTTTACATCGGAATTGAATGCTATTGTTAAATGTGTTTTAAAAGCATTATGTTTATTCTAAATACAAGTAGGCGAATAGTAATTTTAGAAAATTTTAAAAAAAAGTGAACTTACTTTTATGACAAATGAAATACATACATATTAAGTAATTTAAAAATGTTATTAAAGTCACTGTTTATTTATAAATTAGGAATTTTGGATTTTTAGTATTTATAAAATAGAAATTTTGGATTTTTTTGGAAAGAAAAAATATTTTTATAAAGGCCTTCCAGTTTACTATTTAAGGTCCTTTTTTAATTTTTAAAACTAAAACATAAAGACAATTAGCGGATAAACATGGGCAGGAATGTCCTCGTACGAATTGTGTTGGCTTTTTTTCTGCTACCTGTTTTCGGCACAAAATTGAAATTTACTGAGATACAGCCCTTAAATACTTAAAACCTTTTTTTAAAGCCTCGATCAGCCGAACACTCATCACCAGTTTTGAAACCAACAAAATGGCAATTCGGTTGTAGACTTTCAATCACATTTCGCTTGTAGACATTCAATACCGAAGATGAAGGGGAAAATTCGACTACCGTGATGGGGCCCCGCTGCTCACGGCGTTTTTTTTCATATGTAGGTTTAATCTGTCTCATCTGTGAAATCTACCCATTTTCTAATTATCAAATTTTTTCTATCTAGCTGTTTTAAATTATGTTATCTATTATTTGTTATTTACAGGCGCGCTTTTCTGATTTTTATTTTTGGTAAGCCCGAATTTTTCGATATTGCAAAATATATAACTTGTATGTATAAATTTTTTGGAAGCTGGATAAGTACTTTTTATTGCATAATTCTAAACTGAACAAAATGCAGTTTTAAGCAACATTTGTAAGTCAATTCAGGTAACTCAGTAACTATATATTACTTAAGAAGGTAATACCAACTGAAGTTGGTATAAGTATTTAGTTAGACCTAAGCAACATAGGAAAATGAAGCATAGTTATTGTTTAATAATTTAATAAAAAAATCAGTATGAATCTCATCTACATTAACATTTTAAAGTAAGTAATTTATGAGAAAAAGTAGGGATACTTTTACAAAATTATAATAAGTGATAATATTGTTATCAAAATTATCAGAAATCTAGAACTACACAAATAAATATAAAATATTTTTATGATTTTGGCGTTTAGGTTTGAAATTAATTTTCATTTCAATCTGAGTAAATTGAATTAGCCTTCTACATTCCTAAGAAATAAATATAGAATCAGAAATGCATATTAGGTTGCAACTGTCTTCTTTTTCTTACAACAATGACTTCCAAGCTCTTAGGTATTAATTTATTCAGTTATGGACAATCTTAAATGGGATTTGATCCGCTTTTTCAGAATTCAGAAAATTGCTACTCGGTTTACCAGCCAAAATCGCCACTGGTGATCTAGATAATAAAATTCAATATCTTGCCCAACACTGGCTATAACTAATAACTTGAATGGTTTGGACATTTTACCATTGGAATACTTTCCCGACGTTTCTTCTGTAATCAGGGCCGGACCTAGAGTTATAAGGAGGGGGGGCAAATTTTCCCGTTGGCGCCCCTCGCAGCAAAAAAGTTTTTACCTGGATGATGATAAAAAAAAGTCACCTGGGCCCATAAATCGGCACGGTCATCACTTACTTACAAATTCACTTTAACCCTATCATAAATTGTTACTATTCACGTTTTTTTTTTGCTCATCACTTGCTCCAGGACCATTGACCCTATCATAAATTATGACTGCCGACCTTTTTTTTTTTGCTCCTCACTTCAAAAATTTTTTAAATTTTGCTCCGCCCAAAAAAATTTCACCATTTTCGCGCCCCTCTAATTACGTTTTTGGCGCCCCTAAAATCATCCAGGGGGCCACGTGCCCCCGCTGCCCCCCTAGATCCGGCCCTGTCTGCAATACACATTCTATCGACTGGAATATAAAAAAATTTCAGTTCAAAATTGAGAAAAAGAATTATTATTTTAATTAATGTTTTTGAGACACTATATATTTTTACCACTGAAATGGTGTACATAAGAAAGAATAAAATGAATAAATATTATGCTAATAATAAATTAATCTATGTACAAAACGACAAACATAACTGTACGTTCAATGCAATCCATTGTCATTATCATTTTTGTCATATAAGAATATATAGTCTGAGAACTGTTGACCATTTTGTATTGGTTAAAAACCTTATACATGTCTAAAAGATATATCAATATACTATGTAGCAGAAATAATTCCACAAAAATCTGTAGTTTGTTTAAAAAGTTTATTCAAAGCAAACTTTTCTTGAAAAAATTTTGAAAAAATATTAATTTTTCGCTTATTATTACCCGAAGGTTGTTCAGGCAAGTTATTGCCATATTTTTCAAATATGATATATACAAATCGCCTTTGAAGAAAATCATACCCCAGCTCTTTGTCTATGTTAATATACAGGTTATCTATACAAACAACAGACGCATAGTAAATATAAGGCATTAGGTTAATACTTAGAAAGCATGCAATTTTAAAATGTTAATTATCGGATGTTGTCAATTATTATTTTAATATTTTGATGCAACAATAAAATAGACACAATTCATTTACTTCATTCGCTACAGTCGCCATGTCGTTCTACTGCAGTGCTTTAGCTTCATGTTTATTTTATAAGTCTTCTTTCATTCCATAGGTAAGTAAGTATAGGTAGACAACCAAATGTGTTTTTGCTATGTAATTCAATTTCCATCGCGTTAACCCTTTAAGGCGCAATAAATGTAATGTTTACATTAATGGTGTGCCTAATGGTGATAACGATTTTGCAAGCCATATCAATATTTTTCTTTGATTTATTTTTGAAATCGTAAAATATTGAGAAATTCTGATTTGAAATTTGATATACTCTTAAAGAAAAATGAGAATGACCCACTTTCATCCCCAACGCCATTATTCGAGTTATGTTACGGCTACGGTAGAATAGGGTAAGAGTAGAAGAGTTTAATTTAAAAAAATCTATAAACTTTTAAAGTAATCAAACTTTTGTTCTAGAATACTAACGTCATTTACAATACCTACCAATAGTTTACATCGCTGTCAATTGAATTGTTCATTTCCCGGTCAAACTACATTATTTGAGAATCGTCAGAAACGACCCCCACTGGAAAGTATGCATGAACTACAAAGTATATGACTTGGTCTTATAAGGTTTTAAGGTCTTTTAAAGTCTTTTAAAACACCACAGTCCCACTGACAACCCCTCTGCTACATTGTTAAAAGTTTGGATGAATAGTTATTAGGTCGATAGTAAATCAGACAGGAAAGACAAAATCTCGGTGAAGAGTTAGCTCTTATTTTAAGGGTTTAGATAAAATATTTAGTCTAATTATAAGTACCTAAAATTAAATAATTTTTAAGGAGAGTTCTTATTTTTTGTGTTCAAAAAATCGATTTTTCTTCTTTAATATTTTTAATGGAAAACGTAAAAATAAAATTGAATCAAAATTTCTAACGGTTCCGGGGAGTTTAAACATTTGTAATTGGCAAACGATAAATAAGAAAAAGAGGCGTTTCATTCTCACACGCGGGGTTTTTGACTTATCCAGCTAAATATTAGTTTATTGTTTTCATTAATGATGTATTGCCCAATGTACAAACTAAAATCGCAGATTAATATGCACTTGTTCAATATTTAAATCCATCCTAGATGCATTTTTAGGCCTCAAAATGTAATTCTTCTTAAATAGCGCACCATACCTACAATTTTTAGAATTTTTACTTTATTCTAGTTTGCATATTGGAGAACACAATTCCTAATAAAATGCCGTTTGATTTTATTACTTTAAATATCCTGGACCGGAGTTATTGATGTTAACATTGGGTACATCTTTTTTGCGACTTCTATTTTGACGTCGTTTGTAATAAAAATAATACATATGTGGAAAAAGAAAAAATATTTTTTTTTATAATCTTGAATGTTTAATAAAAAAAAAATTGTTCCTCTAGTTAGTAAAATCACTTGCAATGGTTTTTCAATTATTTTTCCAATCAATACTTACAAAAATAACTATTGAAGCTATTCTTGTATTACCAGTCTGTAAGCAATTTTTATATTACCAGATGAAGCTACAAATAATAGTATATTATTCAACGAGCTAGTAATGATAGCTATTACTCACGAAGATGAAATTGCGACACGAGCCGAGCTTGTGAGGCGAGTGTCGTAATGCATCTGAGTGAGTAATAGCCATTCCAAGCGAGTAGAATACGATATTTTTTCTACGACTTTTTTCCTTTTTGATTTAAATAAAATTGAATATAAATTTTAAATCAAATTTTTAATGTATTTCTAATTTCATTAAAAGTTTGTATAATATTATGTATAAAACGATCAAAACAAAACTACTTTATTTACTTGAACGTTACTAGGCAATATATTTTAAATTAAAACTTGATACATACATATATACACAAAACAATTGCAAAGCCATGGAATAATGATTAATACTGTGATTTCATTGGTCAAGAGGGTATTCAGTAATGAACATTCCTTCACACCTTTGAATAATGCCTAACTTTCTCGACAATTAACAGATATATCATGAGTGTGTTCTTCAACAAGAGTAGAAAAAGACATTTTCTCGTATATTAAATGTAACCACGTGAAAAATAACCGTCAACCAAATCAAAAATTTTCATTAGCATAAAAAGGCCTCTTCAGTAGCGCCTGTCACCTAATTATTCGAGTCAGACGTCAACTATTTAGTTACCAGTGACAGGAAAATATCACTGTATCAATTTATTTACCGAATTGAATGAAAATGGTTAAATTTTATTGTCAGTCGCAAACATAATTATACATTTATATCGACCGTGTTTACAATTATAATGATATGCACAAGTACGTACGTCAAACACAGGAGACATGCATATTAAATTCTTCACTATAAAGCCATAATTAATGATAATTAATATTAACGCAGCTAATTTTGACATTGAAAAATAAAAAATAGGTATATTAATAATCCTACCGTAAAATATATGCGAGAAACGACAAAATTACGCAAAAAAAAATATCTTTGTGTTATTGTCACGAAACGTTCTAATAGTAATTGTAAAAACTATTTATTTAAAAGAAAAATGTATGCAAACGGGTTAGATTTTATTAACGGTTTTCAAATTCTTGGGGATACTTTTAACTTTTGTGAAATTAATTCGTGAGAAATATTTTATTTCGAATCATCTGAATATAGAAAGAAAATGCGGTGTCATATCATATTTATATAGGTGCTTTTGAACAATTTTTAAAGGGAGTTCCACATATATATATATATATATATATATATATATATATATATATATATATATATATATATATATATATTATTAAACACATTCAAACTGTAAATGGTACTACCACTACAAAACGGAGGTATTCGTCAAAAGTACTGGAAATATCCAAAAAAAGTTCAGTATCTTTCAGGTTCAATCAGTTTCTTTCAGGAACGTAAATAATTTACGTATCTTTCTAGGAACGTCAATAATCTTTTTATAGACGCCTACTAAATATCTTTTTATGTAGATATTGTATTATTATTTATTCTTTTTTTTTCTTAATTTCTCCATTATTTTTCTTCGGTTGAAAAAGTAACGTACTCATACTTGGCCCATAAGTTTATCTTTGTGGCCAAAGATGATGGAAAATCCTTGGCTTTCTACCTCGGGTTTTCACACTACAGCCGATGCCACAAAAATAACACTTACGGCCCTTGTTAAATAATATACCTACTGTTATATAATGAAGATAAATTAATTCAAATGTATATTTTTTAGCGAATTTCCAAAACTGGAAATTCAGCTATTACAGCAGGTGTCATGACGCGATCTACCCCCGGGACCATAACAGAAATATGTTTTGAGGTCCCTAGTATACAGAAATGATATTCACTAAAATTTATATATATATATACATATATATATATATATATATATATATATATATATATATATATATATATATATATAGGTATCCGCGCGATAACTCTCGAACGAAACGTTTAAGGCTTATGAAATTTCGTGTGCGAATTCGATTTTCCAAATCCTTGGATGAGTTCGTTAGCTAGATACGTCGGATGCCTAAAAATAGGTTTTTCGGGCATTTTTTGTCAACAAAATGAGTTTTTTTCCAGAATTAAGCAATTTTTTAAAATTTTTTTACACCAATCGGAAGAAAAAGCCAAATTACGTAAAAAAAGTTTCTGGACCATTGCTCTAAGTAAATTACTTTTCGAGAAAAACTAGGAAATATCTCGTTCTTTATTCCATTCGCACTCACATTCTTTTTTTTCCGTTTCATTTTTTTGCGAGCTAAATTCGAAAAAACCGCTTTATAAGTAGCGTGTCATGATTTTTTTAATCCAATTTAACGATTCGGCTATATTCTATTTCACTGTCAGTTAAATATGTTTTAAAATGTATCTATTCCATTTTTTTGAGAAAAAAAAGTCACGACAATTTCTTTTATGTGATATGATTAGAATTTAGATTATGTTTACACCTTACTAAAATTAATAAGAGTTTGCTACAATCGCATAAAAATTATGTTAAATCATATTCAAACAATAATATTTTTACGTAATTTCTATCCAAATAACAATACTACGTTATAATTCTATGTATAAACACAGCATTTTACTGGTAAATAAATTTACACATTCAGTTTTTTTTTTTTTTTTTTTTTTTTTTTTTGACAACAAAACAAATAATTTTAAATTTTGACAAATTGTATCATACATTTTTGAAAATATTAAATATTTTAAGGCGAAAATGTATTAAAAAGCTGAAATTTGTTTAACAAAACCCATACATCTGCTCGTTTTACCTTAAAAATCTCGGAAAACAGAATATTTTTCAATAATTAACCCAAAAAAACATACAAGAGGTAACTTTTATTTTTTTTTTTTGAAATTTTCAAAATAAAATGACGTTTGATAGTAGTGTTGCAAAAATTTTTTTTTTATTTTGTAGAAAATGGTAAATAGAAATCGTAATAAATACTCGCCTTGAAAAAACCAAACAAGTATTTAAAACAAAATACTATTTCTTAAAGAAAATATTAAAATTATGTACAAATGCCGTCCTTATAACGTCTTCAAAATAACGTTTCGATTTTAACAATAAAAAAATTTTAAAAAGTGTTTAAGTTCTGGCAAGATTGTCAAAAAGGGACTGAAATATTTTTAGATATTGATATATACAAAAAATATTAATGTGTTAAGTACTTGCTAGACTTATAGGTTCTATGGGTGGTTTTAGCGAATTTCCAGAATGGAATTTAGCTATTACAGCCACTCTCATGATGCGACTTGAGCCCGAGACTATGGCAAAAATTTGTTTTGAGGTCCCTAGAAACAGAAAATAATATTCACTAAAATTTATATATTATATTTGTATTTAGTCCCACACCGTTGGACAAGTTCGTTAGCCAGCCATGCCGGATGCCTGGAACATGGTTTTTTTGGTAATTTTTAGTGAAAAAAATTAATTTTTTGCCAAAATTGTCTCAAGTTAAATAATTTTTGCGACATTTATTTACACCATTAGAAAGAAGAGGAAAAATCACTTAGAAGGGTGAAAAATGACAGGAAAACGGATTTTTATAAATGGAAATTCGCTATGTTATGCAGGTGTTGCGACAGGGGTATTTAGAATATAATATGTCAACGTTGAAAACTACGAAAGCAATAATTAATAATAAATAATAATAAATAAATTATCTTGTTAACAATTTGATTTTATTAATTTATTACTCAAATTAGTTAGGTATTACAAATTTTTATAATATTCATAATTATAAAACAATATACATCAAATTTATTTTATCGCAATAGCTGTCAGATAATTAGTAACAGGTAGGTAAAAATTGCGAAAAATAAAAATATCATTTAAAAAAATAAGTTGATGACCTTGTGTAATCAGGAACTAAAAGTTGCTTAAAATTTGAATAATTACAGGAAAATTTTTCATATATCTACATTTTATAGACAAAACAAAAATAGTGACGAAATAAAATAATAATGTTACTAAAAATTTGTAATATGATCTAACAATAATCATCAAAATCAAATTTTTGACATGGGTTTTATTAACCAGGATTCACAGCTGAACTCTAAATAATTATAACCTTTAGAAACCCTATCAAAAAAAACTTCTTTTATAACATACAAGCCCTTGTACCGGAGCACTATTTTTAGGTGTGTAATTAACCCTAGAATCATATGTACTCGTCAAAATGATGAACGAACTTTCTACCTGCTCCAATACTACAACTTGTCGTTGCCTGCTTGCTGTGAAACTTCTGTTATCTAATTTATTTGTTATTATAACACAGCAAATGTATAAATTTTGTTTATAGTTGCTGTAGTTTTGTTTGTATTGAGAAAGTGTGCGTCAAAAAGACGACGATGCATGGTTAACCGATGTTTTTTTTTTAGAGAGTTTGTACTTTACATATAAGTTTTCCTAATTTTTCTAAAATTTATTAAAGATATGGATGTTATGATTAATTTGATACTGATAATTTGAAAGGTGATTACAGCTGTTTGACTTATAGAGACGACATAATACTGAAGTTTTAATATATTGAATCGAAAACCAAGGAATGCGTTTCAAGTAACTTAATAAAAGATTAACAATTTATTTTGTGGAAAATAATTTAATTTTATTATTTTTTGAGATATTATTCCAAAATTACTAACAAATTCTAGAAAATTTACAAATGTGCCTAATCAGGAAATAACTACATATCTACGGGAATATTTGTGACCGAGAAATTTCACATTCTGTAAAGTCACACAATCATGTCCAGCGACTGATAATAGTTCATAAATTAATTATTTAAAAGACATGTCTTATGATATAATTGATGTATTTATCTATTTTTTATTAATTTTTATAATGAAAATATGCTTTGATAAAAATATTAAAAAAAATAAATATTTATATTAAAAAAATTTGTAAATATTTTGTTCGCTTTTGTAGTATTGTTATGTAAAAAAATGTCTTTTGCAAATAAACTCTAAAACATTTTAGGTCCAAAAATAAATTAAAAATGTTTATAAAATACACATTTAATAATAATTGTAATAACCAAATACATCAATTAAAATTTGGAACGTATGTTAAAACACTTCCGCAAATAATATTTAAACAATAAGAAAAGGTAATTTAACTGCCCCAATCTCTTAAATTGACTAATAAAAATTATTTATATATTTTCATTATGCTAACTTGAAAATTTAACTGGGAAATGTTCAAATTTATTACTCATGTGTTTTTAAAAATGACCGTCCATCGAATGGACTAATAAAAATTATTTGTATGTTTTTATTATACTGACTTGAAAAATTCGTTAAGAAATATTACAATTTATAACTCATGTATTTTTAATAATGATCATCCATTCAAATAAAAATATACCAATTCAACTAAAATTGTTAAATATATATATATATATATATATATATATATATATATATATATATATATATATATATATATATATATATATATATATTGTTTAATTAAGTAAGGAAACATTAAATGCGAGGTGAATTTAAATTGAAAAATAACCATACATTGATAATAATTTTTGTTATTAGAGGTTTCTTTCAGAAATAACTTCATTAATATATAAATGTCAAAATTGTTCGGAATTATGATCGCGTTCCGATAATAGGGGCTTTTACGTTACCTTAACATACTGGAAATTTTTAAACCTGAAATTTGTTTCTAATGACCTTAAACCAAAGTGATACTTAAATTTTTGTACTTAGATTTCATTTTTGATTAGCAATTTGCCGTCAGTGACAGTTATTTTAAACTTTTTAAATGGAACAAAATATTTTCCCCAGTGAATATCCTTGTACATTAATTGTCGATCTATATTTCTCTAATTTTAAGACAAGAATATTTTGAAGCAATCTCGAACATTGTCTAATGTTTTGAACAAGAAAAAAAGCATTAACGATAATAACAATAATAACTGAAAGAATACAAAATTTTCGGATATGTTTTATGTGTATACTGTACCAACAGACAGGATATCTTGATAAACGTACATACACACACATTCAACATAATATAAAGCTAAATTTCATGTGTGATATCAAACTTATTGATCTAAATGAAAGTAACATATGGATCTATTTGAGTTCACACGTACACAATATATGTGCGTGTTTTATTGACGCCTAATGGAGTCAGTCAGTAGTCGGCACGTAGCGCCGGCCGGCCGTCACCTTAGCAGACCGGACGCCCGACGACAACGGACGCCTTTTTCAGCGTGTGTTAACGCTTGTTGTTTGTGTTCTCTCTCGTGTGATCTATCTAATATACCACATATTTTCTACCACTACACCACATGAACTGAATAACAACAACAGAAGACGGACTGAAAGTCAAGAAATTATTAGGAAGTATGTTGAATGATAATAATGGTGTATACTGTATAGGGCTTCAGTAAAAATCATGTTATTGTTCGATGAAGTTTGAAAAAATGGAGATAATTGTCGATAAAATAATACTGTGATTTTTTCATACGCATATCCATACTAAAAGCTGATGGAAAACTTTGTTCATTTAAAACCTCATAAAGAATTTTAATACTATTGAAAACTTAAACTTCCATACATTCAGGGATGTACCATAAACACGGATTACTGAAGCCCTAATGTTTAACTTGAGCCCAAAATGAAAAAAAGTATTGTTTTTTGTTTTGTGCTTACTTTAGTCAGTAGTAGAACTAAGTTACATGTTTATCTGATAGGTAACAACAGCACTAGGTTCACTGTGTTTAAGTTTAGGTAGTTTTGAAAATTGACACTAGGTGTCACGCGAGTGTTGTTTCTCTCTGCTGTTTAAAGTTGCTGTTTTCGTTATGTCGCTAACTTTCAACTGTAAAAACTATTGCGATAGCTTACAAAGTAAAGTGCCGAAAGTCGATAGGTACCTACTAAAAAGTTTGGAAGGTTTTTTTGATTCTGAAAAAGTTGATATATTGATAGAAATAAGTGGACGGGGGAGCACTATTGAAACGCATTTTCGGGCAAAAGGTAATTTTTTAATGAAATTTAATCTATACATATAATAAAATTGTAACGAGACCATTTCTGTACATGCAATATTTTTTGAAAATTGTACTGGTACTGTAAATAGTTGTCGATGTAGATACCAAAACAGCCATTTTTTGAATTTTTGTCTGTCTGTCTGTTCACGCTTCACGCAAGAACTATTGGACGAATTTTAATGAAATTTGGTGTGATGATAACTTATTACCTGGGTCAACATCTAAAATACTTTTTACTCCGGGAAAATTTCTCATTCCCACGGGAAAATGGAAAAACCATTTTGAGCATGTGCACACATTAGGCAAAAATTATTGGACGGATCTTAATAAAATTTGGTGTGGTGATAACTTATTACCTAGGGTAACATTTAAGATACTATTTACTCCGGGAAAATGCCTCCTTCCTACGGGAAAATAGAAAAACCATTTTGTGCATTTGCACGTATTACGCAAAAACGATTGGACGGATTTTGATAAAATCTGGTGTGGTGATAACCTATTACTTGGCTCAACATTTAAGATACTTTTTACTCCGGGAAAATTCCTCATTTCCACGGGAAAATAGAAAAACCGTTTTGAGCATGTGCATGCATTACACAAAAATTATTATTCTTTGCAATTTCTGTATAATTATTACAGAAGAATACACAATTCTCATTGAGTTTATAACAATGCTTTGCGCGAACGACATCGCGGGTACGGATAGTTGTAAATATAATTACCTTTGTTCGAACATAAGTTTTCAATGGTGCTTCCACGTCTATTTATATCTTTCAAAATATGAATTTTTCAGATTTAGTGAGGGTTGCTCAGCCTTTCCAATATTGGTATCCAGTTCAATATTTTTTTAGCTCATCTTCCACAATGCCGAATATTTAAAAACAAAAATTAATTCAAGGAATTATTAAAATAGATGATCTCAATTCTGAATAAATAATCCAAAAGTTTATCGAATTATGTGAAGAATCTATGGATAAAACATGTTCCGTAATTTTATAAATACTATATATTTTCTAGTGTAATCAGAAATCATAATCGTAGAGTCGGTGAATTTTCTCTTCGACGAATTGAGAGGCGGTGAATTTTCTAGTCGATGGAGTGTTTTCGATGAATTTTCCGTCGATGAACTTTCCTGAAGACATTTGTTTATACATGCATGGTGGCAATAAGATATGTTACCGTATTATATTATTTAAAATAAATTTACTTAAGAGTAAAATCCTATGACGCTTTAATTAACACCTTGACAGTCACCACCAATAATGATAAAGCGTCCAACTGGTACACTATTTTGACAGCTAAAACACTTTATAATATGGAATTTTTGAGGTCATATGACGTCTGATATGTGTTAGTAAAGTTTCGCTTGACATCTTATGACATAAATGAGCGTTATGGTGTTAACATGAATTTGGTTTTAGGCTGGGGTATAAGTAGTTGAAAAAATTCGTGACACTTAAAATTGAGTGTGGACCGTACCTAACCTCACGCTCTTTAAGGCCGCGCACCGCAAAGAGCTAATAGGACTTGAATGAAGATTCCGTGTCGTTTCGTCCGAGTGTCGTTTCGCCCGAGTGTCGTTTCGCCCGAGTGTCGTTTCGTCCGAATTCCATGAATTGATAACTTAAGATTTAACTTGTTACCTGATCGAGTTGCGTTTCGTCCGAAGGATATTTATGTTAATATATATATTACATAGGTATATACGTACATATATATGTATGCACATCACAATGCACATAATGTTCTTATTTATTTTATTTTATACCCTTAACATACTCCTTGGGTACTCTTCCTTAAACAAATAATTCTCAAAGCAATGTAACTTTCTAATTTAAATTTAAGTATGTGCTATTAAATTTTCTATACCAAAAATGGAATTTCCGTCAAAAATGACAATTGATCTGTTATAATTATAATTTAGTAAAATGATAATTGTTATAAAATAGTGATTTTAAACAATAAGTAGTGCTTTGTTTTAACTGACAGTTTAGTTTATTGTAATCCACAGATTACATTTATTAAAATTATATATTGTAGAATTTGTATTAATTAATAAATATACGTACACTTGTAATAGTTTCCACTAAAATTTTTGTAGTTTTCTTGTGGTTTGTAATTAAATTGGACAAAAATAAAAATAATTTGACTCTACGTACCGCGTTTCATTTATACGTAGGTATAATATTAAAATAATCTTAATAACAAATTATAATTTAAATTCCGCGCGTTAAATCATTTGCTTGGCCTACAGAGAAAATGCATAACGATGCTTCCCAGGTGACACTTTATCTGATAATCCCCCTCCACGGCTTAGCCACTGCCATTTAGAAAACACAACCCCGCAACTTTCTACAAATTTATATACAGACCTGCGCAAAACTAGTGCTTGTTTTACGCATTGTCGAGTCTGGTATTCTTGATTGGCATTATTTGTATTAGTGCTTTCACCGAGACCACATCTTTTCGATGGAGTTTATAAATACCAAGAAAGGGCAACCCAGTTTGCTTTTTAAAGGATACCGATACACAAAGAAGAGGGAAAATAGGTCTGGTGAAATTGTATGGTGTTGTGCTGCCCGACCTTGTGGAGGAAAAGTTGTTACTAACAACGAAAAACTTGTTAAAGAAGAGACCCACGAATGTGTTCCAGATGTGGCTAGTATTGACGTGTACAAAGCTACGTCGCGAGCCAAGAAGAGAGCTCGTGAAGAAACCGATACATCGATTCCACGGGTAAGCCAAATTGTTAAAAAATGACAAATTAATTTCATACTAATAATTAATTAAGCATTTTAACTATTTTAGAAATTAACTAAAAAATCCATGAAATGTTCGTGCGGATCCATGGCGTCCGTGGGTCATATGACCCCCTGTCGTATATGCCAAGTGCGAGGATATTCGACAAGCCCACCTCTGTTTTCATAGAGGTGCCAAAAAGTGGGCACGCAGCCCTGGTTGGTGCTAATAATGGATCTTATCGCACTGACCAACTCATAAAATCAATTTTAGACAAGAATTAACTAAAATAATATTATTTAATCCTTTGTAATTTTCAGTGATATAAATCTAGTGAAAAACTAACTAGTAAATGACAAAATATGAATACATTAATTGTAAATATTATTATATTGTATTATAATTGTAGTATTAGTTAATTGTGAAAAAATTTAATAAATTCGTAAACAAATAAATGGTTATCTACCAAATTTCTATTTTATATTTGAAAAAATAATCTGTAAAAAAAAAAACTTATTTAAATTTAGGAATTTACATTGCTTTGAGAAAATAATTATTATTTGACGGAAAATACCCAAGGAGTGTATTAAGGGTTAAAAATATAAATAAGAATACGTATATTACGTATATATTGATATAATATACCTGTGTTCCATCCCTTCCCATCCTTTTGAAATGTATAGTATTACAACTCTAAGAAAAAAGTAAACGTAATAAAATTTTACAAGTTGGATTTACACTATAGCAAAAAATGAAATAAATTATTTTCAGTACGAAACTGCCCTCTTGCAGCAACATTCATAAAAATATTACTTTTCAATTCAAAATAGAATATGGAAATACAAAATACGATTTAGAAATGTTAAATTATAATCTAAATCAATAGTTTTAAAAATTATATACATTCATTTAACTTTTTGAATTATGAAGTTTTTTTTTAGCTATGTAAATCCGACTTAGTTTGTGACATTTTTGTGTGAGAGAGATAAGTAAATTAAACTGTCACTGTACAAGCTGTTTCTTTTATCCTTGTCGTCTTTTTTAACCAATCATATTTCTTTCAAAATTTTATTACCTTTACTTTTTTCTTAGAGTTGTAATATAATACATGGCTCGGACGAAACGACACTTATTTTTATGTTTACTCATACTATAAAATCGTTGCGGACGAAACGAAACTTTTTTCCAAGAATTTGGGTCTCGGACGAAACGACACTCGGTCGAAGCGACACGACACCTTGAATGAAAGTGAGGCAAAAACAATATGAAATGTTTCTTTTCTTTTTCTTTTTTTTTTTTGTTTTGCTCGCCAACTGCATTTGTGATAATGTTTCGTATAAATTTAAGAATTTTGATATTTTTGGGGGCGTTTTAAAAATACGGGTAGTCGGAAATTACGGATCACAGAATACAGAACCGGCACTACTATCTATATCGTGTAAAGCCGGTTCTACACAATGCTACGAACGTTCCCTCCAACGTTCGATCAAACGTTTGCAGTAAATAAGTTCGACAGTAGGTGTTGCGAATGTTCCTGCTACACGGTGAATCGAATGTTTGATCCAAAGTAGATTCAGAAAGGTACGCTACATTTGAGTCCAAAATAAGCTTTTTTGCGCATTTTCCATCTACGTCATAATACGTCACATATTTGAATTTTTAGAAAAAGACATTACAATTAATTATTATTATATTTAAACAACTTGAGTTTTTTGAGAGTTACCCTTTTTGTTACAGCAAAATCGTTGATAAGACCTAAGACCATAAGAGCTATAAAGCTCCTGACTATAGCAATCGTTTGCCCCCGTCGGTATCTACAACTCTTATTTGAACTCTCAAAAAACTTATACTGTGTATATGTAATTCGCCATCTACGTCATCACGATCTGCGCGTCGGCATACCTTTCTTCATCTACTTTGGTTTGATTCAATACATATGACAAGAGTTTGGTACAAACGTTTGTTCAATGGATGAGGTTGTTATCTGATGTTATCTCTAATGTTATACACTGATGTTATTTCTCTTCATACGAATGAGTCGTGTAGCCGTTGAGTCGAACCAACGAATATTGTTCTTCAAACGCTGGAAGCATCTTTTTGATTCGATGCAAGAATACATGGACATGGCCAAATGCGAACGTTCGACACTCGTAGATTCGTACAACGGCCATACGATGCGATGAACCATCGAATGGCCAATGTTGTAAGGTGTTCGTAGCACCATGTAGAACCGGCTTAACCTGTAGTGTGCAGTTCTGAGTAAGGTAAGCTGCGTATTAGTCACTCGTTCGGTAGCAGTGGATGAGTGTAGGTCAATTGTTTTGATCAGGTTTTGATTGTTATTGGCATTGTGAGAATCGCCGTACGAAGTCACATACATGCGTATGTAGTATTATATATACGTAGGCGACAGCACGCAACACACCACCGATCACTCACACACACAAGACACACCACACAAATACAAAGTAAACCCAGTGCACATAAATAACATATTTTCTATCCTTTTATGATTACACTGGTTTCAGTAGTACCTATAACAATGTCGTATCTGTACTCTGCGCTACGGATAATCGAGTACCATTGAACTAATTAACAAACTACAAAAATTGGACTATATAAAAGTTTGGTCACGTTGTTAAGTAACAAATACAAATAAATAGATAAAGACAAAAAGTTATAATATCCAATCTGTTTAATTTGTCCAAAGCATACGGCCTGTCATACGATTCCACATAATTTTAGATAGTATTTTATTTTTGTTTAATTTTAACCTGAATTTGTGTTTTGACTCGGGTACAGATGACCGTAAGTGAGTAAATCACATAAGACCATCAGAATCTGATAAAGTTTCAATGAAACCTAATCAAATTTTTGTACGTTCTAAAAATGTCGTAAGAATATTTTTAAAATAATCATGATATACATTAATAAACATTTCCATGCACCTAGATAGTTGAATTGAAAATAAAAATCTATCGAAAAATATATTGTTATTGTAGACGCTCCAATTGATTTGTTGAACGACTTTGAATACTATACAAAAGTAGGTTGCACAAAAGAATTCAGGTGATTGGTTGTTTGCCAAAATTACTTGTATTTTTCATCGGCTGCCATCTCATTTTTCTTCTTGCTTTTACTCTCTTTTCGTTTTCTAGAATAATATATTTAGATCGTTGGTAAAATCAAAAGTGTACACCCCACAAGTTATTTTAATGTAAGGTGCCATGTAAACAAACGAATCTGTAAGTCTCCTTCAACATGCTAGCACATATGAAATAACTCAATTGAGGATCTGGGTGGAAAGAGGGCGTAAGTTTGAAAATTCCGTTTTGAGAGAAGACTATTTCAAAGTTTGGGTGCCTAGTATGAAGATGAAGACTGAAAATCGGTAATTATCGTGTTATAAAATTTGTAGCACTAATAATAAACTATGTATTAGGCCCGATTTACATTATCACTCCACTCTCACTCCGATATCATTACGCTCCCGATTCGATATAATCTTGTTGTGTTCACATTACAGTGCTGATATCATGCTGGTACCCATTCGTTCTCTATTCACATTATAATGCCACTCTGGGTACACTCCCAGTTCGGTCTCAGTTCGATACAAATATCTTTTCATAACAACTGAATGCAAGCGGAGTGGAGTGGAATCAAAAAGTGTTTACACTATAGGTACAAGCCATAACAAGTCTGATATCGCTCCGATAAAATATTACTTGAGTGGTATTGATATTGGAGTGGCATTGAAACGGGAGCGAACCGCGACTGATATCGGACCGATATCAGAGCGATGATGTGAATACACTCATTGTTTATTGTGTAAGAATATTTTATCGAACCTGGAGCGGAGTGATATCGGAGTGAAAACAGAGCGTTAATGTAAATCGGACCCTAAGATTATAGAAACAAGGCATATCGGTTACCTTTACCTATTTTTCGAACTTTTTCCAAGTATAACTTACGCCCACTTGAGAATAAAATTTTAACTGAACAAAGTCTTTTTCGTTTCTTTTTTCTTTTTCTTGAGACACTTACCTGATAATGATCATATGAATCGAAACACATCAAATTAATTAAATAAAAAAGAGGTATTTTTGCAAAGTGTTTTATCAACTTTATTAGCAAATATAGAATACCATAAAGTAATGCTCAAGTCAGTTATATTCATTTAAATATTTAACCACATCACTGTTTGGTGACATGAATTATCATAATCGGCACTGTCCTCTGAACTAATTTTAGGCAGAATATTCTATTCGAATTGAGTTCGGACGATTGCGCCCATAACATCTGTTCTAATATAAAATACTCCTGTCGCAGCATCTGCATAACATAACGAATTACTAAAGATTGGACACTGGCGGAACTCATATAACAATCTGCATCCATCTAAAATAGTTTAGCTCTCTAACAGTGAAAAATTTTTCAAAATCGGTTTGGTAGTTAATTTTTGTCGTTTTTGAGTCCCCAGGACCCTGGCGAATCTCATATAGTTTAGCTGTCTAACAGTTATATATATCCATTTAAAAGAGTTTAGCTGTCCAACAGTGAGCAAATTTTCAAAATCGGTAATGACGCGTTCTTGGAAAGTTAGTTAATTTTGAAAAATAAAACAGATACAAATATTTTTATTGAAATGACAAAAGCGATGAAGTATTTATCATAAAGAAATTCAGCAAATTTGTTAATTTTTCTTAAAAGCTAGTTCGCTTAGAAATATGTAATTTTTTACTCTTTTTTATGGTGCAAAAAAAAGATGATGCGAAAGTCACCTCTACTAAAATTTATATATATATATATATATATATATATATATATATATATATATATATATATATATATATATATATATATATATATATATTTTAGTGGAGGTAAATTTTGGTTTCTCGAGGTCTCAAAACAAAATTCTATTACCGTCGTCACTCAAGTTATTAATGATTTAACTTATTGACAATTAGGGTTGCCAACTCTACCAATGAATATTTCGGGATTTAATGGGAAAAAAATCGAGACGGGGCAAGTAAAATCGGGACCGTTAAAAAAAAAACGTTTTTAATCATTAATAAGCAAAAGGTAGAAATTTCCACTAGAAATTTAAACATTGTATACAGAACAACTTATTAGCGCGTGTGAAGTTGGCGTATCATTTCGTGGAAACTCATAAACAATTAAGAGTTCTGGCCTTATCTTCAATAGTTCTAGATAGTTCTAGATAGTAGTTCTAGATAGTTCTAGATAATAGTTCTAGATAGTAGACAAATAGTTCTGTCGATTAAAGCAAAAAAAAATGACTTAGACAAACTGAGACGCCAACTTCACGCAGCGTCTCACTTTGTCCTACGATAATTTCCTTGTCAGCAATTGTCAGATTTGCAAAGATTTATAGTTCTACATGAGTTCTAAGAAGAGTTCTGCCTTTTAAAGCAAAAAAAAAAACATAATCAAGGTTAAATAGACAAGCAGATTCCTATATCTATAGATATCGAAATCAGACGCGGATCGATTCTTGAGAGTTCCTTTTCTTCTAAAACAGTTCTCGTATAGTTACAGGCCTGTAAATTGCTTTTCCAAAGAGTTCTGATAATAAAGACAATAAAAAAATGTTTTTAAACAATATTGTTTTGCCGAAAAACTTATATTTTCGTGTGTAGAATCGATATCGATATTCGACAATTCTGCTTAGTATGAAGTAATTCTCGTATAGTTCTAGACATGTACATTGCCCCTCCAAAGAGTTCGGATAATTAAAATAATTAGAATATAAGTAATCAATCGATTATTTAACATTGTTAATTTTAACAGTTAAAAATATAATTTGAATTTTTGAATTCAAACAATGAACGATTCATTGTTTAATTTTCTCGATATTAACAGTTAACAAACAACTTATACTTAACAAAACCATCTGCTGGCAGTATTTTGTTTCGTCTGACACAGCGTTAGTATTATTGTATTTTGTATTTCAATTGTTATATTAATTACTTTAGAAAAATGTATGATCAAAATAAATTGATACAAATATTAACAAATCCAGAGTACAAGTGTATTGATGTAAATGGAAAATGTTTTCCACCCTCACATCCTATGTATATAAAAATTAGTGAAAAATTGAAGGAAGTGGCTTCGTATATAAGTCCGAAACATGTATACACAATATTGAATACGGATAGACACGGTGTACGTACTTCCGTACTAGAATCATTTAAAATATGTAAAAATGTTGAAAATTCTCTCTAAGATGCAACTGGTAGAAGTTTTCCGGAATACTCATCTGAATCTCGAAATAAATTGGGTGATAATATGATTTTCAAACTTGTAATTTCTGAGAAAAATTGGAACGAAATAAAGCCTATGGCAAAACAATACAAAAATCGCCGATACTTAAAATTAAAACCTGGAGAATGGTCCAACGTATTCGCTACGAAAATATGAAATCAGATAAAAATTCTTTGTGCATTTATTTTCAGAAATGCAACCGCCTTTCGAAGTCCTAACGCCAAATGTTTTGTAAAATTTACCGCATTATGTAAAGAATGTAAAGCAACATTAAGTGGTAAATTATTTAAAAAACCATACGATGGACAAGATGCAATGTTTGAGTGTGTTTTGTTAGGATTTAATGATCAAATTAATCATATTAAAAAAAGACGATTAAAAGGTTCTCTTCGGCCAAAAATAGCTGGCCATTTAATAGATGCAAAAAAGCAAGCTACAATTTGGCGTACTGAAGAGGCAAATAGAATTATGGGATCTGGCGACCAAGATCCACCAACTTTGTCTTCGTCTCGTGTCTTACGTAAAGCCAAGCAAACCGAATTGGACAATCCTTTAGTATCACCGATTTTGATGCAATAGGAAACTTACAAATATATAAATATATTAAAAGGCCCGATTCAATACATGGAATAAGCTTAGATCCATTTTATATTATGTATTGGTCCAAGGAACAAATGATGCTGTATAAAATGATTAATCATTCGAAAAATGCATATTTTACTATGGACGCCACAGGTAGTAGAGCAAAAAAATTACCAATGCCCGATGGAACAAAATCTGCCCATCTGTTTTTGTATCAATTCGTGATCGTGCCGGAAGACAAACTTGGTATCCCAGTTTTCCAAATGATTTCCAAGATGCATCTCTTTTAACCTATTTTTTGCTTGAAATTCGGAGAGTGGGTGCTACAGTGCCATCTGTAATAATAACTGATTTTAGTCGAGCAATATTGGTCGCTTTAACGCACGCATTTGCAGATTGTGCTGACCTCAAAAATTACTTACAACGTTGTTATGAAATCGCTATAAAAAATAAAGAAGTGGCTCTTTCAGCCTCATATTTGAGATTGGATGTTAGCCATGTAATAAAAATAATAAGTAATTGGGAATGTTTACGACATTTGCCAAATAACGTACGTCAGTTTTACCTCAGATGTATTGCTCAAGCATACAAAATGCAATCTTTGGATGAATTACGGCCTTTTTTAACATCTGTACTAGTTGTAGCTTTAAGCGAAGACGTTGGTTACATCGACAGTGTAACATCGACATGACTCTGTTCCAGCTGAGACATGCTTACGGTCTGTAAATAATTGTATTAAAGGTGTGCAAATTGAGGACTTTGATCCTAAAGATGTATCAGAGTTAGATGACTTCAATTCCGAAGATGCTCCGTTATCCTGGCAGAAATGGAGCGATGATTTATATGCCAAAGCTAGCACTTTAGCATTACAATGACAAAATGGAATTGTAGTTAATGCATTTTAGAATCCTACAGCTGCTAAAAAAATTAAGAATCTAATTCAAGATTTGCCACTGTGGACAGGTGTAATGCGTCCGCATTTTATAACTGGCACAGAAATATCGACATCTTCTACGGTTGAATCGCTTTTCGCTGAGTATAAGACACGACTTTTCAAAGGATGCATTCCAATGAGAGTCGATAAATTTGTGATTAATCATCTTGATTATCGCGACGGCAGATTACGTTTGGATTATGCTACAAATGCTTTTTCTGTACAACAGGAACGCAAAACATCCCCGAAAAATATTGGGACAGATATACATAAATCTGAGAAATATTTCGACTTTTTGAGTAACTCGTATTTTAATTCAACATCGATTTCTAACATTAATAATAATTTTAATACAAACAGCTCATCCTGTATAAATTGTATTACAAATAGTTCTTACGATATTCAAACTTCTTCAAAAGTATCAGATTCGATATATTCCATTTCTGACAATACAGTAATAGAGCAAGAGCCCACGACGGCCAGACCTTCGTTATTTTATAAAAGCTGAAAATTTCTCCGTGCATGTCCCTTATACCCATAAGAACGACCAGCGACTATAGAGTTTGGGTTGTGGTTACTTGGGCAGATAACAGGTAGTAAAGGTGTATAAAATAGTAGCTTAATTTCGTTAAAGTATAAAGCTCGTTTTTTTTTATATTTTCTTCGGGATAACTTTAGAAATCTCGTCATCCATTGCCGGACACTTATGACGGTTGCTACCCCCTGCCAGACACCCCTAAACTTTAATAAATTATGATTGTACTTTCGTTATAGTATAAAAGCTAAATTTTATATATGTTACATGGGGACCTATAAAAAAATGGTACCTCAATAGCCGGACAGTTTTAATGGTTTCTACATCTTGCCAGACACATTGAAAGTCCGCAGTAGGTGCGAGCGCGAATGCTTAGTCAATTACGATCTTTTAAGATATCTAATAAATAAGTAATTTTATTACGTTCATAGCCATGTTATATAAAGTAAAAAATGTTATTTTAATATGATAAAATACAAAACAATTCGCCAAGTGCGTGCCGGACACGCATTATCAAAGTTACGTGGTCAATAGCTAATTTTTCACAATTTTTAGGATCAAATGTAGGAAAATTAATAGTACGTATCGACGGCTTACTGCTAGAACCACGTGTGCCAATTTTTCACTGTTTTAATACCACAACAATTACTGGACTTTTACTTTACTCTTCTAGGTGGATGTAATAAAAAACGAAAAAAAAGCCTTAAATGTGCTCGTCAAGTGCGTTCTTTTTCTCAAGACGTAATCTTTGCAGTCCATAATGGTCATGTAAAAACATCAAAACACATCATGTTAGGTATAACTTAAATGTAAATGTTAGGCAGTGAGATATTTTTTCATTTAAACAAGCATACCCAGTGTACTATTGAAACGTTATGGTTCGTTCGCTAGTGTAGTTTTTTTAGTTCAAAATTTAACCGTCGTTTTTGCTTAGTTAGCGATACTTTCCAAGTAATATAATCTGGATTGCACATTGTCTTGTATATTATAATATATAGTACAATCACGTAAAGTTCCATTTTATTTCGCTAGGTGGCATTAAATGAATTAATTTAGCAAATTATGGTACATATAAATATTAATAATAATTACCATCTCTTGAGATGGTAATTATTATTAATATTTATATGTACCATAATTTGCTAAATTAATTCATTTAATGCCACCTAGCGAAATAAAATGGAACTTTACGTGATTGTACTATATATTATAATATACAAGACAATGTGCAATCCAGATTATATTACTTGGAAAGTATCGCTAACTAAGCAAAAACGACGGTTAAATTTTGAACTAAAAAAACTACACTAGCGAACGAACCATAACGTTTCAATAGATATCTCTTGAGATGGTAATTATTATTAATATTTATATGTACCATAATTTGCTAAATTAATTCATTTAATGCCACCTAGCGAAATAAAATGGAACTTTACGTGATTGTACTATATATTATAATATACAAGACAATGTGCAATCCAGATTATATTACTTGGAAAGTATCGCTAACTAAGCAAAAACGACGGTTAAATTTTGAACTAAAAAAACTACACTAGCGAACGAACCATAACGTTTCAATAGTACACTGGGTATGCTTGTTTAAATGAAAAAATATCTCACTGCCTAACATTTACATTTAAGTTATACCTAACATGATGTGTTTTGATGTTTTTACATGACCATTATGGACTGCAAAGATTACGTCTTGAGAAAAAGAACGCACTTGACGAGCACATTTAAGGCTTTTTTTTCGTTTTTTATTACATCCACCTAGAAGAGTAAAGTAAAAGTCCAGTAATTGTTGTGGTATTAAAACAGTGAAAAATTGGCACACGTGGTTCTAGCAGTAAGCCGTCGATACGTACTATTAATTTTCCTACATTTGATCCTAAAAATTGTGAAAAATTAGCTATTGACCACGTAACTTTGATAATGCGTGTCCGGCACGCACTTGGCGAATTGTTTTGTATTTTATCATATTAAAATAACATTTTTTACTTTATATAACATGGCTATGAACGTAATAAAATTATTTATTTATTAGATATCTTAAAAGATCGTAATTGACTAAGCATTCGCGCTCGCACCTACTGCGGACTTTCAATGTGTCTGGCAAGATGTAGAAACCATTAAAACTGTCCGGCTATTGAGGTACCATTTTTTTATAGGTCCCCATGTAACATATATAAAATTTAGCTTTTATGCTATAACGAAAGTACAATCATAATTTATTAAAGTTTAGGGGTGTCTGGCAGGGGGTAGCAACCGTCATAAGTGTCCGGCAATGGATGACGAGATTTCTAAAGTTATCCCGAAGAAAATATAAAAAAAACGAGCTTTATACTTTAACGAAATTAAGCTACTATTTTATACACCTTTACTACCTGTTATCTGCCCAAGTAACCACAACCCAAACTCTATAGTCGCTGGTCGTTCTTATGGGTATAAGGGACATGCACGGAGAAATTTTCAGCTTTTATAAAATAACGAAGGTCTGGCCGTCGTGGGCTCTTGGGCTATAAACGATCCGTTGAACTTTCAAGAAAATTGGAGGGTTTAGTAGACAAAGATACTCAAAATTTAGCAACATTAAAAAAGAAATCATATCTGGACAAATGTCCCGAATGGGAAAGTATTGAATCAACAGATGCGGTTTTTATTCTAATAATGAAAAACGGTAATTTATGTCATCCGGTTAAATTACAAAGAGGAGCTGTGATGATACGTAATACGTGTGCTTTTGACGCTCTTTTACATATAAATGCACATTTGATAGCCATGGATGCAGAGTATAAACGTATTGCACAAGATACAGATGACTGTTTTATGCAGTTAGCAACAAAAATTGTATCTCGTGGAAAAGTTACCAAAAACGAGTACACTGAGAAAAAAATACAGTAATTTTTACTGAAATTTCTGGTAAAAAATTACTGAGCTCTCTGGTAATGCGGACATAAGTGACAGGCTAAGCAAAAAATACGATAATTTATAGTAAAAATTTTAAATTATCCTATAGCGCAGTAAAAATTACCGTATTATTTATAAATAAGGCTTTTTTTTTTATTTATTAATAAATAATTGAATTAAAATAGTTTAAAAGGATATTGATAGAAGGGTAAGCATTAAAATCAAATTATTAATATAGAAAAAATTTTTTGTGGTTTTTTATTATTTGTGGAAAAAAATATATAAATTCTTTATTTGACATATTATATGATAAAAATTTTTAACAATAAGCACATTACAATAATTTGTATAAAAACATATTTCAATTAACATATCAAAACTAAACAAAAATTCATGAAACACAACAATTTTTTGTTTTAAAAATTTATTATAAAAAAAATAACACTATATAAACATCCAGTCACCTTGGCTATTGAACATTTGAACAACTAAACGAACAAACTGGGGAGTCCTGGTTACTTGCTGTCTGAAGTCGTGTTGGCCGTGTTAGACAATGCTCGGTGCTATTGCGCATGCTTGTTATTCTCAGTTTATGTGATGCTTGGCTATGCAGTGGTGTGTGACAAATAACAAATGCACAACGACTCAGTAAAAATTATTCATATGTCCAGATAATTTTACAAAAAATTAAGTAAATTTTCCCGGTGTTCACTTGAAATTTTACTAGCCCATCGAATTTTACGCAGCTGTATAGGAAAAATTCTTAAGGTGTATAGGAAAAATTCTTAAGGTGTACAGGAAAAATTTTCGAATGAATCGTAAAAAATAATGTTTGAAACGCATTTTTTATATTTTTGCTTAATAATTTCCTACGGACTAGTCACTTAAGACTCGTTTACCGGAGGCAGCTCAGTAATTTTTACTGGAATTTTTTCTCTGTGTACGCTGAAAGAGCATCCTTTCTTCTTAGTTTATCACTATTTCAACAATCCAAGTATACCAGACATTTCCAATCGTTAGACGCTATGTGTAATGCTGCCCACCTAGTCGAATATACTTTTACTTCGTTACCTAGTCTTCGCGGAAGCAAAAATTGCGAAATTTGTACTAATTCCAATGAGAGAAATTTCGCTACTATAAGGTTAACGTGGGTATCTTATTGCATAAGGGTGCATTCTCACTGCGCGCTATGCGATGCGAGGCTTTGCTATGCGATGCTAGGCTATGCTATTAACTTCTTCTATGTTTCAAGATGTGTTCACACTGCTTGCACAATCTAGCATTATATTTCTTAGCGAGTGATCATGAGAATTAGGGATGGGTGATGTCGGTAAAAAACATCAACATCGAACTATCGATTCTTTTAATTTTTCGCCATCGAACCATCGATGTTCTTATAAAAATATCGAAACATCGATTGTTGACATAAATGTTGAAAACGACCGCGAAAATTTGAAAAAGTTATATTTAAAATAGATATACAATAGCAATAATTCAAAATTTTCAATTTTTTTTTCAGTTATCAATAATAAATTTAATTTAGTATCAAAATTTTTAATGTCGATTAAAAATTTATAAATAGTATATAAAAAATATATTTTTATCTTTTCTATTTTATTGCTTTGTATAGCTTTGACCGTTGACCCTATACTGGCGAACGACATCGAATGCCTTCAAAAAGTTCTACCACACCCATCACTGATGACTGAATAGCACAATACTGGCGAGTTCAGGCGATAAAATCAAACATACTGAATTGTTGCGTATAAAAGCTGCTACTAGCATAGCATCGCATCGCTGTCCATAGCGCGCAATGTGCACATTCAAATATGTTCTTAAATGTTTCTTTTCATAGCATTGCGTCGCATAGCAAAGCCTTGCATCGCATAGCGCGCAATGTAAATGCACCCTAAAGGACTTCAGCATATCCAAGATGCTATTAATGATGTCATTATATTGAAACAAACTTGCGTAAAATGTAATAACTCATGCAACATTACAGAAGGATACGGTCCGCTAATTGTAATAGATACAAGTATTGTAACCGATAAAAATTATTTAAAAAATATAGGACTAGAAGCTACAACTATAAGCTATAACGTACAAGACATTGCAAAACACATCACAATAGGTAATAATAAATATGTACTGAGAGGAGTCATCAAATCATGCACGTCATTATACGGCCTTATTATTTAACAATGTTTCATGGTATGAATATGACGACCTGAAATTAAAGAGAATGCAAGTATCTCCAACAAAATGTATGGTAGTGCCACATGTACTAATATATCCACAAATAAAATAAAACAGCATAATTAATTTTATTTTTTAGTTCTTATTTTTTAATTAAGAAGTTTTGTTCAATTATTTTATAATTGTCAAGCTGAGAAAATTTTTTTTTTCATTGTGTTGAAGATTATTAAAGTTTTTTATTAGAGATAAAGATTTAAATTTAAGATCAAAAAAATGATCCTTTAATTTTTTCTAAAATTCAATCGAATGAAACACAAAAACGGCTGGATGGATTAAACTGAAACTCGGTGGGGTTTTTGCGGGTATATTGAACTATAAAAGGCACACTTAACATTAGTGGTTTTCTCGAAGTTTTTAATTTAGCGCTTGCTTTTCCAAAGAGCTACCAAAAGCCCTTTTTTTCTTGATTTTTCAAATTCATGTAAAGTATGCAAAAAAAAATTTTCTGAAAAAACATTGGCTAACCCTTGTAGAGAATTTATTCGAGTTTTTAAAACACCCGTTCAATTTTCTGTGTGATCATTGGTTGCTGAGATATCGATGGTCAAAGACGAAATGATCCTTTTCCATTCAAAGTACGATATCTCAGCGAGAAGTGGCCGTATAAAAGTCTATAAAAAAGCAAATTAAAGTTGAATGAACAAGTTATCCGGTCCATATGATGGCTAAGTCGAAAAAATTTTTGCGAAGTCCGTGGACCAAAAAAAAAAACCGAAAAAATTTCGACATTTTTTTTCAGTGTATTTATTAGAATTGCACCACACACGTTGCTTTGAAAATTTTTTTATCGCAAGATCTCGAAACTAGGAACTTACCGCTTTAAATTGCTTTGCTTACGACTCCGATACGACCATTTTTCACGAAGATACAGCCATTCGAAAAATCGCTAAAAATTTGGAATTTTTTCTTTTGATCCTTTAATTATTTCCGGTAGTGTACATTACTTTTGAAAAACATAATATCGTAAAAGTATATTAATCTACCTATTAAATAATTTGGCAAAAATGCTAAGATTAGTTAGACAAAAAAAACTATTTCAGGAAAAACACTAACATTAAGAAACCAAAAATTCTTCCTTTACCTGCGAATATATATACCTTTCACAAACAACAAACATTATAAGAAAAAAATTCTGTGATCAGAATAATTTAAAAAATAATCAAATAAGTTCAGAACAGCACACAAATGTCTTATAATGAATAAAACTCTCTATTTGATATTGATAATTTTTTTTTTTTTAAAGGCAGAACTCTTGTTAGAACTCATATAGAACTATAAATCTCTTCAAATCTGACAATTACTGACAAGAAAATTATCGTAGGACAAAGTGAGACGCTGCGTGAAGTTGGCGTCTCAGTTTGTCCTAAGGCATTTTTTTGCTTTAATTGACAGAACTATTTGTTTAAACTAACAGGAACTCTAGAACTATTGAAAATAAGGCCAGAACTCTTAATTGTTTATGAGTTTCCACGAAATGATACCCCAACTTCACACACACAACTTATTAGGTACATACAATACGTTCAGTTTTTTTTTTTTTTAAAGTATATTTACTTTAAGATTTGGCTCATTTCAAAAGATTTTCATTTTTAATTACATGATCGTAAAATTTTTACAAAATCGTAAAATCAAGTTTTTTAATTTTTAGATCTTTAATTTTTTTGCTTGTCAACTGTATTATTCTTGGAGAAAAACATTTTTCATAAAGTTGACCGTCTTTAGTATTGATTACTTTTAGGCTACTCGAACGCCGCTTACATATTTCTTTTACGTCAAATAATTTCTCCCATTTTTTTGGAGGGATTTTAATGTTCAAGGGATTTTAATGAGTTAATCTGGCAACACTGTAAGCTATAATTTATAAATCCGTAGACAGAGTACACTTTACATATACTTACTTCCTTGGCTGTCATCACATGCAAGCGCGATAATTTAGAATTAACAATAGCTAGACTGGCGGGACTAATAAATGTAAAAAAATTGTAGATGTTAAAAATCGGAACAATTAGCGTCCCGTCACTACTGTTGTTGGGACGCGGGACACATAGGCCTAAAATCGGGACATCCCGATTAAATCGGGACAGTTGGTAACCCTATTGACAATGATCGTTGTTTACCTCAAGTTATAGACAAACCATACGTATGTACGCATTGACACAGTACCACACAGCAGATATGACATTGGACACATGCGTATGGTTTGTCTATCGGTTACTTGAGGTAAAGTGCAATCATTTCCAATAAGTTAAATCGTCAATAACTTGAGTGACGACTGTATATTCCCGGGCTAAGGTCATGCATGAGACTCGCTGTAATAGTTTAATTTCCAGAACAGAAATTCACTAGAACCTTACAAACTAAATGTTAAAAAGGACCTTAGAGTGCAAAGATAATAAAACGAGATAATTCAAATTACATATTAAAATCACTGTATGCGTTCGTTTTTATAGTGTCTAGTTTTCATCTTATATATTTAATTACACTATGTCAGTTTAAATGTTAATTGATTACTTGTACGTCTCTCTGTACCTACAATGTAATCTAAAACATTTTGTAAACAAAAAAAAAAAAAAAAGAAAAAAATTCAGCTAAATCAATGTGAAACATCATCAAACACTGCATAGGGTATATTTTTTTTTTGTAATGTTATAAAATTTAAAACTTCCACAAATCGTATTTTATTTTATACATATAATTGTTATAAATGGACACAAAAACTATTTTCGCATTGAAGTATTCGTGTTCACGAAGTATAATAAAGTATATTGGTACTGTAGTAGGTACTGGTATTATGTTTAACTGCAATCATTAATTTCATTTTATAACGCAATAATTTTCAATATAAATGTCAATTTTGTTTTAAATGATAATATTTTTTTTAATACATAAAAAAAAAATATTAAAACAAGAAACAATTTGGGAACAAACGAGGGTTAAACAAATGAAAGAATATTTAATTACAGTAGAACCTCTCATAAGTTCTGCAATTGGAACTTGGGACCAATACACCTCTCATGAGTGATTATTTTCCTACTGTCCCACTTAGGCCCGATTTACATTATCACTCCACTCTCACTCCGATATCATTACGCTCCCGATTCGATATAATCTTGTTGTGTTCACATTACAGTGCTGATATCATGCTGGTACCCATTCGTTCTCTATTCACATTATAATGCCACTCTGGGTACACTCCCAGTTCGGTCTGAGTTCGATACAAATATCTTTTCATAACAACTGAATGCAAGCGGAGTGGAGTGGAATCAAAAAAGTGTTTACACTATAGGTACAAGCCATAACAAGTCTGATATCGCTCCGATAAAATATTACCTGAGTGGTATTGATATTGGAGTGGCATTGAAACGGGAGCGAACCGCGACTGATATCGGACCGATATCAGAGCGATGATGTGAATACACTCATTGCTTATTGTGTAAGAATATTTTATCGAACCTGGAGCGGAGTGATATCGGAGTGAGAACAGAGCGTTAATGTAAATCGGACCTTAAAGTGTGTTAACAAATTTGACACCCTTCTGAATGCACGCATTATGTACTTTAACAAACTACGCATTGTCGCGCATTCACTACTCTTACTATCATTACTATCGAACTACTCATGCTTTTGTAACTGTAGTAGTAGCAACAAAAAAGGAGAAAAAATAACTTATGTGAGATTCAAAATATAGCTTACGAGATACATATTTATTACTTGTGACGGTATAACTTATGAGGGGTTCTACTGTATTATTATGAATACTAATACGTCTGTGTTACATTTTATTGATATAGAGAACGTCAATTAGTCTGATAGAAATAAAAATGTGTTTGAACAGGTCGACTGTTCCAACTACAGTACTATTACAATTACTTCATACAACTTTCATCAGTCTTACACAGTGTTCTTTCATGTATAACTCATTTCAAAAACAATTGATCATGAGTTTTCATTAAAAAATTAAATAATTCTTATATTTGAAACAAATCAATCTTCTATTTTTTTCTAAAAATAAACTGCAAATTTAAAATTTACATAAATGCAATAATAAAAGAGATAAAGTCAAGAAAACGGAAATTATTTAAATTCAAAGTGACGAAGCATGGTTAAATTTAACTGAAATGAACCATACTTTCAAATGAGAAATGACGATTTTATTATCAACCTCACATATAGTTGAGATGTAACGACTGCAACGCGACTTCCTATTTTGCTTTATATATTGGGATAACAATTTTCGAGAGGGATCACGTCCACTAGAATTCGACGAATAGCAAAATTATCAAGAATTGATAACTTTCATACCAAGTTATCTTTTAAGGAAGCCTTCTCCCTCTGGATCATTTTCTTTTCACATTAGTGCTTCGACAACCAAAGTCTTGCTCGATAAAGGAAGGTTAAATTTATAAATTTTACTTTCTAAATTTTACTTTACAAAATTATTATTAGAAATTTGGAATTTATAAATAAATTTAAAAAAAAAATATTTCCATAGTAACAAAATGAAGACCAGTCTCTCTTGGTAAAAAGTTATTCAAATTGACCCTCTAAGTCTTGTTTCTCAATTTCAATCTTTTGTCACGTGTTTGCTTGCATTTGTCAAATGTAATTTGACAAATGCAAGCAAACCCTCTAAGTCTTCTTTTTCTTGTTTTTCGGATTCTCCCACTACCCCCGCCCCTTCCACTTCCACACCATATACCACACCATTTCATAAGTACAGGTAGATAAAATTAGTATATAAGGGCATGTATCGAATATAATTTTTATTCTGTTTGAAAATGAACTAACGGTTCGAAACTGTCACAGTTTCAAAAATAAAAGTGGTATTTTGCAAAGTAAAGTATTTGTTTATTATTTATAAAGTAACCTAATTTAAAAAGAACTTGAAATTATTCGTTAATTTACCGAAAAATCTATTTATTTTTTATTTTGTTTCTAGAACGGCAGGTGGTAGTAAAATAAATGTACACACTCAGGACAAACCAAAGTGACATTGGTATTTCTGTGTGTTTCAAAGTGAGGCTAACTGGAAACGAAAATATTATTAATAAATACACTCAAATAGTGTAAAAATATTTGAAATTCGATAGTATTTCCTTTTTATTAAAAACCACAAAAAACTTTTCATTTTCTTTAAAAATACTTGCTACAAAAATATGTTTAGACGCCTATGTATCTGTCAAACAGTGACTTTTCAGAGAAATAATTTTTTTATCTTTCAATGAATTAAAACTGAAATTTTATTTCCTTATTGTATTTAGACATCATTTTTATATGATAATTTAATCTATTTAATAATTTTAATTTCTGATGGAAAACGTAATAATCGTTTAATTTTTCGTTACTACATTGATTAAAATGGCAGCCATATTAAGCTAATATCTTTTAAAATTACGTAAATTCCTAATCGTTTCCAGGCACTTGAGTACGAAATTTAAAATTGTCATTTTTGAAACATAATTATTCAAAAATATGAGATAAACCAATAAAAATTTGAGTGTTACTGGTAGTTTTGAAACATAAACAAATTTTTGAAAAATTTTTAAACATACGTTTCCATTTAAAAAACTAAAAGTTTGTATCATAGCTCGAAAACTATAAGAGCTATAAAGCTCCTGGCTATAGAAATTGGTAATCCCCGTCGATATCTACAACTCTTATTTGAACAATTTTTCGATCAAATCAACGGTTTCGCTGCATTCAAAATGGCAACTCTCGAAAAATTCACGCTGTATACGTACCAAAATTTTGATACTACGCAATCATCCGATAGGAACTCATATGAAAAATATACTACCATTACACAAAATTTCTACCAAAAAAGAGAAAACTTCCTGTAATATGTAACTGAATTACATATTGAACACTGTATAAAAAAGCTCATAATTTCTGAATGAATGACTAATTACTAATTTTAAGGCGATTAATTCACGATTGATCATAAATTTCACAGTTATTAATAAATAGTACACTTTGCAATGGAACATTTGTTTTTTTTTTCAATTTTATAACACGTTTTGACCAATATGATCATTATCAAACAAGTCTTGTTTAACATACACATAACAAGTATGCTTTTATACATACACACATATAGCAAGTATGTTTAACATACATATAGCAAGTATGTTTACACTAGCAAATACAGAATTCCATAATGTAACCCTCAAGTTGATCCCACAGTTGATATTATACGACTAGAATCAATAAAAATTAAATAGAACTTTACAATTTCTAGAGTTCAGAACTGCTAAAAAAGAAGTTTTGTGTCAAAATAAAATAGTTAATTAATCAAAAAATCCGACTGCGTAAGAAGTAAACTAAAACGGTGAAAACAAGATGAAAGAGAGAAAAAGAAAAATGAATAAAAAAGTAAAGCAGTCGGTGGCATCAACATTTCTGTTTTGTTTAGTACAATATGTATGCCTCCGACTGTTTTACTATTTTATTCGTTTTTCTTTTTCTCTCTTTCATCTTGTTTTCACCGTTTTAGTTTACTTTTTACGCAGTCGGGTTTTTTGATTTTTTTAATTAACAATTTTATTTAGGTCTTTTTAGTGTTGTTTAATTATTTAGAAGAAAACATATATAGGTACGCATACGAAATTACAGCGGCTGGTAGCCAAAATTACCACGAATTTGACACGAAAAAAAATTATAATAGTTTTTTTTGTCCCCGGCTTCCTCCGCGCCCACTCGTTGTAGATTGACTAGGTACACACACTATGTCGTTATCAACTCCTCCTACCCAGACGAATTCGTAGAGAAAAGTTAGCTTTCATATAAGTTGCCATCCCTTTTGCCGCTTTAGGGGATGAATTTTCAAAAAGCTACTCTTCGTGCTCACTTACGTCACTAATGATATCTCTGTACAAAACTTCACGTTCTTAAATCCAACGATTTTTTATATAAATTTTCATCCCCTATTTTGCTCCCCTGAGGACAGATTTTCAAAAGTCCCTTCTTAGTGCTCACCTACGTTATATGAGAAACCCTTGTGTAAAGTTTCACATTCCCAGGCTCAACAGTTTTCTATATAAATTTCCATCCCCTATTTTAACCCGTTAGGGGACGAATTTCCAAAAATTCACTATTGGTGCTTGCTAAGTTACTAAAAAAACCTTTGTGCAAGATTTCACCTTAGGAAGCTAAATTCTAAAAATCCACTCTTAACGCTTGCATGCGTCATTAAAGGAACATTTGTACAAAACTTTATGTTTCTAAACCCAGCAGTTTCCTAGATGAATTTTCATCCCCTATTTTACACCCTTAATGGATGAATTTTCACAAAAATTCTCCCCTTCAATACTCATCTACATTACTAAAGGAACCCTGTGGCCCTGTGTAAAATTTTACCTTTCATAAATGTTCATTCCCTACTTTAAACCCTTAGGGGATGAATTTGCAAAAAAACTTTTCTTGGTGCTCCCCAACGTTACATGAGGAACTCGTCAGCAATATTTCACGTTTCTAGACCCAACAGTTTGCTATATAAATTTTTCATCCCCTATTTAGGGGATAAATTTTGAAATTTCATGTAGCCTATAGTACTCCCCAGATTAAATGAATCCAGCGACGCCTTCTTTACCAAAATGCGTCAAGCCGTTTAGGCTGTAGGCTGCGCCACAGAAACAGACATAACCAGAGGATACGTACATACTTTCAAAACACATTACCCTCTTTTGATGCAGTTGGGTAAAAATATTTGACTGACACTACATAACTAACATCATAGGATGTTATGAAGAAGAAAATTATGATAAAATAAAGTATTATTTTTATGTTAATTTTTATGGAAATGATTAGGCTATTTTATACGTTAAAATAAAATTAGCATCAAAGTTTGTACAATAAAAGAAATTATTAGTAATTAAAATTTTTTTAAATAAGTTTTTATAGACAATTTAACTTATTAAAAACAAAAATAAAAAAATTGCCAGAATTCATTTCGATTAAAATTTAATTAACGTTTATAATAAAACCCCGCCGTGAGCAGCGGGGCCCCATCATGGAAGTCGAATTTTTCCCTTCATCTTCGGTATTGAACGTCTACAAGTAAATGTGATTGAAAGTCTACAAGCGATTTGTCATTTTGGTGGCTTCAAAACTGATGATGAGTGTCCGGTTGATCGGGGCTTTAAAAAATGGTTTTAAGTTTTTAAGGGCTGAATGGGTACGAGGGCATTCCTACCCATGCTTATCCGCCAATTGCCTTTGTGTTTTATTTTTAAATATTAAAAAAGGACCTTAAATAGTAAACTGGAAGGCCTTTATATAAGGCCATATTTTTTCTTTCCAAAAAAATCCAAAACTTCTATTTTATAAATAAAAGTCCAAAGTCCTACTTTATAAATAAACATTAACTTTGATAACATTTTTAAATTATTAAATATGTATGTATTACTCTTGTTATAAAAGTAAGTTCATTTTTTTTTTAATTTTTAGTCGAATTTTTCAACTGAAAAATTTAGACTTATACAGCCTATACGATAAGAACGGCGAGAGGCGAGAGTAGGGGCGCTATCCGTTTTCGGATCCGTCGAACACGATTATGTAGAAAAAAAATGTCTGATATATATATATATATATATATATATATATATATATATATATATATATATATATATATATATATATATGGGTAGTTCTTCAAACTAGGGAATTTTGAACGGCCTAACGTATTTTGTATATTAATATTTTGAAAAATACATTTTTTCTAGATGGAAACTAAACCATTACTGCACTCTGGCAATCTGGCAGAAATCTAACATCTATTTAAAATGACTTCATTCACTCCTCCGTATGATAAATCAGTAACTAACCAGAATTCAGGGTTGTTTTTCAATAGAAATTTAAAATTAGCTTTACAGAAAGGTAAATTATATATTTTACATTAATTTAATATTTTTGTAGCTCTGGTTTTTTTTTTATATGTTATACTACTTTTATATCAAGCATTTTTATTGACTGAACTTAAAATCAATTCACTCTGTATACTAAACCGTCAACTTTTCACACTATATATTACTTATACAAACAAATTAGAAGAAAAATTGATTTTTTCAGCTTATTTCAGATAAGTAATTATGCTACATCACAACCAAATAGCCATTCATAATTGAATACAAATATAAACAAATTAACAAGAAAAAAATAATTATAGGCATTTAATAAAATAGAGAAAAATAAAAAAATACTTTGTTGATTATTTATAACTTTTATTTGAATTGTGTGTGGCTTTTCAATTTTTATGTTAAACGTGCATGTCTGATTCAATTTATTTATAGCGAGAAGAAAAAAAATTATAGTAAGAATTATAATTTTTATTATAAAAATTAAAACAGTGGGTGGCTTAAAAGTTTGATAAATATTATTATTTGACAGATTTTATATTGTTAAATAAATTAAATTGAAAATACATTACGCATAAAGGTGTTTTGATTTCAATAAACGTATAATTGAATGATTTATTTAAAATATTATATAAATGAATAATTACAATATTTTTTCTGTTTGATTAATTTGTGAGAACTGATAAAATCTAGTGTCGAAAGTAAATTATTTGCAAGACTGCTGTTGTATGGTTCGTTTTATACAATATTTCCAAAAACACTGGATATCATTTTAGCCTATGTGGATAGTAGGCCTAGCTGCCAATAGGGTTATCCTTATCTAGATAAAGTTATCTGGAATTTTATCTAGATGACGTTTACACTATCTACTATCTTTTATCTAGATATTTTTAAAAGAAGTTACCTTTTATCCTATATGAAGCAAACGAAAAAGATAAGAAAAAGACACTTTTATTTTTACTGAAAAATAAAAGAAGGGAATTGAACTTGTAAGCGCGGCTGCACATCCAAGAGATACGACATGAGAGACACAAGAAATGTGTCGCTTGGAGACACGCATCGCTTGAGTAAATTTAAATTGCATTGAAAACATAAAATTGATGCACACCTAGGAGATATGACATGAGCGACACAGATATTTGTCTTAAGCGACATAGCATGCTTGTTTCCTGTCTCTCGTATCGAACGACATAAAAGATAAATTTAAAAATTATATTACACATTTGAAAGAAATGGTAAGCAAATAGTATGTATTATGAAAAATTCGTCAAGTGCGTGTTTTTTGACACGCACTAAGTTAGGCCTTCTCAGAGGACTTGACGAATTTTTTTCATTATTTTAAAATATTTTGTTACCTTAAATCATAGATACCAGCGAAACACAATTCGATATCGATAATGGAAAGGCTGAGAAACTTTTAAAATTTGAAAAAATTCAATTTTTTCAAATTTTTTTTTTTATCATTTTGTGTGTCTGCGTTTGTATGAACTTTTGAGTGCATATTTCGATAAAATAGACCAAAATAAACACTTTTTAAAGAATAAAAAAATCGATATCTCACTTCGTTTCGAGATATCGAACGCGAAAATTAGAAAAATTGGCTTAATGTTAACAACTACGATTACTCCAACGCCGTAATTTGAGTGCATATTCTGGTAAAATCGGCCAAAATAAACACTTTTTCAAGAATAAAAAAAATTGATATCTTACTTCGTTTTCGAGATATTGAGCCCGAAAGTAGTGGAAATAGACTTTAGGTTGATAACTACGACTCCCTGAGAGCCGTGATTTGAGTGCATATTCTGGTAAAATCGGCCAAAATAAATACATTTTTAAGAATAAAAAATCGATATCTCTCTTCGTTTTAAAGAGATTGAGCTCCAAAATTTGAAAATAGGATATGAACTGGTTTTTTATAGTTTTATACATAACTTATCAATGCAGAACAACTTAAAATACACGGTATACGATGTTCAATAGATGGATTTATATTGGCGCTAATTTGTAGGGAATCGGTCGGTCTCTATCCTAACTTTGTTCCCATCGTTTATGCCCCATCCGTGTGAATTTAATTGACTTGAGAGTTACTTTATCATAATTCTTATGATAATAATTAATCACACACTATACTTTGCAAAAATACCACTTTTATTCAATTAATTTCGCTACATGTTTTGATCCACACAACCATCATCTTCACTCTATGAAATATTAAAGTCCCTATAATAAATAGAGTCGTGACATGTCTGCTGAACGCTGATTGGTTCCGGCATTTTGTATCCAAAATTTTCGTAAAATACATTGGAAATAAATGAAATGTTAATAAAAACCATTTAGTTTAACTTAGAAAGAATAATTCAATTAAAAATTTTTAATTGTTCATTAATTCATAACTTATTAACAATAATTATGTACTCAAAAATATTTACCCAAATATGTGATAATTAATTTTGAAGCTTCCCGCTCTGTTTTGGATACAAAATGGATGACATGTCACGACTCTATTTATTATAGGGACTCTATGAAATATTAGAGTAAAATATTCATACCTTAAAGAGGCCTAGTAAGAAATATAACATTATTTTTTGCATTTACACATTTTTAAGGGTTGAAACCACCCCTCAACTGTATACTTAAAAATTTAAAAATTGATGGTATTTTGTTTATATATACTATACAGAGCTCTAATAATAAATATAACATTATTTTTTGCATCTACAAATTTTTAGGGGTTGAAACCACCCCTTCATATGTGTACTTAAAAATTTATAAATTTATGATATTTTGTTTAGATATACTATATAGAGCTCTAGTAATAAATATAACATTATTTTTTGCATCTATTAATTTTTAGGAGTTGAAACTACCCCTTCATATGTGTACTTAAAAATTTATAAATTTATGATATTTTGTTTACATGTACTATACAGAGCTCTAGTAATAAATATAATATTATTTTTTTACATCCACAAATTTTCAAACCACCCCTTCAAGTACGTACCTAAAAATTTGAAAATTGGCGATATTGTGTTTACATATATTACATAGAGACCTAACGATAAATATATTCTTTCTAGGAGGTTCTAGTTCTAGGGGGTGAAACACCCCCTCCAAGTTGTAAACTAAAAATTTCAAAACTGACAAAATTTTGTTTACATATACAACAAACACAACAATGTTACAATAAATATAATAATAATTTTTAAATTCATACTTACTTAAGGGTAAAATACTCCCTCAAAAAAGAAATCTCAAAGTTTTACTCATAAATATAGTATTTTTTTTTACATTTTTTTTTTAAATTTCGTCAATTTTAAATTTTCTAAGCACACACTTGAAGGAGTGGTTTCACCTCTTAAAAATGTGTGGACGCAAAAAATAATGTTATACCTATTTATTATTACAATTTCGTATAATGTGTAAAAACAAAATATCGACAATTTTTAATTTTTTAGGTACGCATTTGAAGGGGTGGTTTCAACCCTTGAAAATTTGTGGATGCAAAAAATAATGTTATATTTATTATTAGAATTCCGTATAATATGTATAAACAAAATATCATCAATTTTTAAATTTTTAAGTACACAGTTGAGGGGTGGTTTCAACCCTTAAAAATGTGTAAATGCAAAAAATAATGTTATATTTCTTACTAGGCCTCTTTAAGGTATGAATAAACAAAATTTCATCGATTTTTAAATTTTTGAGTTTCAACTTTGTGGGGGTGGTTCACCCCTTAAAGACGTTTTTTAGCAGCAACTGATATTTTTTATGTTATTAGGTAGCCACCCTCGATATACTGACAAAGTTTCAGATTTTTTTGAATTTTCGACTTCTTGCCCTTTCCTTGTAAGCCGACATTTCATGACGAGATAAATAGGTTATGAGTACATATGCACAAAAATTATCTGATTTACTGTCTTATTTTAATATTATATCTATTAAAGGTGAAGGAACTTTAATTGGCGACACAAAAATTCTTAGTCGCGTCTCTGGTGGTGAAATTAGAAGCTGTATCAAGTAAAAATGTACTTGAAATTGACGATATAAAAAATCTAATTATACCTATATTTGTATAGCCAATTAAAAGTATGTAATTAACTTGTGCTGCTGTAAGATGACCATTGTCTCTAAATGGCGTTAAAACGTTTACAGACAATGGATATGCTGCATCACCTAATAAATGCTTATTTTGAGGTAGAAAAGGATTATCAGCATTCATTAATTTAGCATATAATGGACTGCTACGAAAAACATTAGCAGCATGAGCTCTCCCTGATCTTCCAATAAATACATCAGTGAATTTACCACTATGATCACATGTCCCTAAAAATTTTTAAATAAATAATTATAATTTTCTTTTTTTAAAATTGTATTAATAGCATACCTTGTAATATCACCGAATGTGTATTTTTTCTATTGTAATAATCATTAGCGTTATGTGGAGGTTGTCTTATTTGTATGTGGCAACAATCAATTGCTCCAACTACACCTGTCACTCCTGAAAGTGTCAGGAGTACCCAAAATCCAAATTGTAAGTAATACTTTTTTCCTCAGAGGAACATTGTCCAAATTGACCCGAGGAGTTAAAAAGGTGATTAATTCCTATAATTAAATAAATAGATAATTAATAATAATACTTATCCAATTATTTATGGTTATAAATATAACTAAAAAAAAAGTAAACCTACTTCAATTTCGAAATAGGGATGGCGATCTGAGATTGATTAATCGAAAATCGATTTTTTGGGCTAAGAAAATCGATTTTTTAAATCGATATTTAGCAATGAATCGATCTCAGACACTTAAAAATCGGGATTCGATTTTTTATGAAAATAAAAAAAAAAATAAAATAAAAAAAATATTTACAATTAGCAGAATACCTCCACTGGTACTTTAACCGTTGAAGGTGGATCAACATTCGTAAACAGCGCAAATAGTGATGCGCAATTTATTCATCATTTTTTCGGTTGAAAAATTAATTTACTTATACTTATATTAAGTTTATTTTTGTGATCATGGATACTTAACCCTAGAATCATACGTACACGTCAAAACGAACTTCTCTACCTGCTTCAATACTACAACTTGTCGGTACTTGCTTGCTGTGAGATTTCTGTTATCTAATTTATTTGTTGTTATAACACATAAGACGTATTTATTTTGTTTATAGTCATTGTCGTTTTGTTTGTATTGAAATAGTGTCCGTCAAAAGGACGTCGATGTATGATTACGCGATGTTTTTTTGCAAATCCAATTTTTTTAAATATTTTGTTCGCTTTTGTAGTATTGTTATGTAAAAAAAATGTTTTTTGCAAATAAACTCTAAAACTCACCGTAAAAAGTCCATCTGTCAAAACGACGTCGATGTATGATTAACGTTTCTCGTAGACCAACGTATGATTCTGGGGTTAAAAATCCTCAGCTTTAAGCTTGGGATTCTCAAACTGCATCCGAGGCCACAAAAAGTTACTACCCTTGCTATGTAATATACTATTTTATATTAAAAATAATTCTTAACTTTGACCTAATTATAAGAAAGATTTATACTTCTTACTCAAAAACAATATAAGATGGATTATTTTGAATTTTGTTTGTTTTCGATAAAAAAAGTTTTAAAAAAAATCGATTTCTCAAAATCGATCTTGTAGACCACGATTTTTTGTGAATCGATTCTTTAGACTTCGATTCGAATCGATTTAATAATCGATCTTTTTTTGGAAAAATCGCCATCCCTATTTCGAAACAAAATTCAACAATTTCTATATACGTACCTCAAATATTTCTGTGGTGTATTTTATTTTAATTCCACGAATAATAAATAACAAAGACTATATTGTAATGTACATGACTTTATTATATTTTTAAATGTAGAAATACATAAATATGTTACATATGTTATATTGCGTATATTGTATAACACACATATCCGTAGCCATTATTATTCATAGATAGGTTTTATATCCTAATTCATAGATATACATAACTGACTGTAATCCATTAATCATAAATGGCGAGGTGACATACACAGAATACAGATGGTGAGGTGAACACACACAGAATATAGATACGTGAGGTACGCGGATATAACAATTTCTTACTCATTCTAAAATGTGCACGAAATTAACAGTAAATCAAACCTATCAGCTACACTTTTGGTGTCTAGAGTAGGTCCATAGATCAAATGTCAGTGTGTATACAGCAATGAAAACAGTGTCGCTAACAACAGTCCGTAATCTAGCGAGACTGTGTCGACACTGGTCTAGCTAGTAAAATTGCATAGGTGTAAACACTGCGATAAATTTTCAAATCGGTTTGACATTTTTTCATACACTCGCAGAAGAGAGATAGATTCATGGTACATAATTAAATGTACATAATTACCAACATATTTTTTAGAATTTTACTTTATGGTATAGAAATGAATTACATCACAACAAAGTTGATAACTTTTGTTTCCATTCAATATAAAAATGTTAATTGATAAATATTATCTAAATTATACTAAGTGTTGAGAAGTTTTTATTTAATTGTATACATACGACGTTTTTTATAGATTGGAGGATAAAGAAAGAATTATAATTTTTTTTTTAAATTCCCCGCCTAAAATTTATCATTTTGTACATAGTACACTTGTGAATTTGTCAATACAGAAAAATAACTAAATAACATTCTACAATATTTATGATTTTATTTCATTCGCAAGTGTTTAAAAAATAATTTTATTACAAGTTTATTACACTTTTTTCATGTGTATCATATACATATGTTACTTGACATATTGCCATTTTAAGGTTATTCACTGGGAAGGTTATCGATTAAAATTCGATTTTCGTGTGAACAGCTCAGACACATGTTGCGTACATTTATGTACAGACACTATCCAGACACAAAAAATTTGTTGAAGTGTGAACAGTAAAGAAATTTATGTCTGACATTTGTGTCGACATTTTGGTGTCTCGTGTATCCCGGGCCTTAGACAATATTTCTTGAACACTTTTAATTTCCATTTCCACAATTTTCACGATCTACACTAGTAATATTATTATAGAGAATCTCATTAAACAACTTTTAAAGCCACTCCAAGATTATTAAACGCCTTAAAACTTATTAAAATATTTAAATAAAATTTAATCTCAAAGAGTACATGTCCGCTCCTTGTTAGACACAAGTACCAGCCAAGTGCACGTATACAACATATAGTCTATCTCTTACATGTTACACTGGTTCCAGTAGTGTAGAGATAGATATGTTGTCTCTATTACTCTATGGTAGTATCTCTATACTACTGAAACCAGTGTAACGCCAAAGGACAGAAAGTACCCCACCACTATGTCATATATGTGCACGCGGAGTTGTGTGTGGTAGTGCAATGGATGGTTGTGTGTATGGGTGTCTTGCATACGCATATAACATAACATGCATGTGGCATGCATCATGTACGTGAGGTACGTATACTACGTACACCGTGTATAACAATATGACAACAATTGAAACAAACCCATTGATAGCTACTAAGTGAATGGCAACATAGTTCTGTAAAATGCACATACCTGCCCATAAGTGATTGCAGAAAAGAAATAGTTGTATTCCTTCTTATGTTCTATGGTTCAAACCAATAAGTATGTATGGTTTGTATGTATCAAACCAATAAGTATGTATGTACACACTACCACACACTACCAACAACAACACAATTCTTTAAAAAAAAAATAATTAAGTATGTACGTTTAATTTACGTATCAAAGCTATGGTTATGATTTTGTATGATAATGTATGTAGGTACATACTTAAAAAAATTCTTAATTCTGAATACAGAACACTCTTATTATTATCACACAGAATATTTATACACTTACATAAGTATTGTTACATTCTCGCATTAATTTTTAATAAAAATATTTCAGTTTAATTAAATTTCTTCAAAACGTTAATTTTAATATACAGTACAATGTGTCCCATTTTACTGTAATCCGAGTTATTCGTACATACGGTGTTTCCTCGCCTAGTTATAAAATGGTCGTGTTCCATTACGGACACACAACGATACTGTGTAACACAATGCATTTCTTTTTTTACAAAAAACTAATTTTTTTAAATTTTATGCAAGACTAACCTTTTAATTGCATTTAAAAGCATTTAAAATGTTAGTATTGCAAGAAAATTTTTTAAAAAAGTAGTTTTTTTGTGAAACATCAAATGCACTAGTCAATGTTGTTTGTGATATCTAAATGGAACACGATCAATATGTATTTTATAAAAGATATTTACCTCTGACAGTCGTCGATAGAGCTAATATACAACAAAAAAACTAAAGTAGAGCACAATATAATTGATGCCAAAAAAAAAATTAGCTTTCTTTTATGAAAACGCAAAATTGCTGTAGGAATTTTTTCTTTGTGTATTCTTCACATATAATGGTGAAAGTGTTAATTTATGATTTTTGGCTGGTTTTTATTTTTTAAGTACAGTGAATATACACCCCTCTAGTATATGCATGTCCAACTCATTAATTATTTTTTATATTTATTATTATTATTACCGATTTCCCTTTCCCTCAAATTTTTTATAACAGACCAAAATTATAAGCCCTTCGGAGCCCTAATAGGGCTTCGAAGGCCTAAAAATTCGATTTAATAACTAAATTTAATAAAATTATTCGATTAGGATATTTGATAGTAGTTGTAAAAAGATATATTTTAACTTTTAAGTATAATTACTGTAGTTATAATAGTACCGACGAATATTACCCTTTTAAAAACTATATCACTCAAAATTGTAAAAATTTTAATTAAATAAAATTACAGTTTACGATAATGGCGACGTAATCATAAACAACAACTAGAAATAGTTTACGTCAAATTTTTTTTTTTTTTTTTTATTATTAAGCTGCATTTTTAACAACTGTGGTCATTTATACAGCTAAAAAAAAAAGAAATTACAATAAATTATATAATGTGAATGTGAGTATCATACAATACATTATCAAGTTCATATAGCGTCAAATTTAATTAAGTATTTTTTTGATGTAGCAAAGTTGGATCAAAATATTAGATATAGAATTTCTCTTCTTTTTTCGTTATTAATCATTTCATTGTAATAAAATAATCAAAAATAACAATAGACAAATTCTGAATGTTACGAATATATTACTAAGAATCTCTTACTTAATTTTCGACAATACCGGCACGTGAGGGATTAGGAAAGATGATTCAGGAAAGATATGATGACTTGGGAAAGATGTGTTTCAAAGGGAATTTTCAAATTAATATATAAAAAAACATTTCTTTGAGGATTATCAATAAATTTTTTTCAAAAATATTTTTTTAATATAATATTAGATGCATACCGACAATTTAAAACTCTTTTTGAAAAACTGTCAAATACCGTATTCAAATACTGTGTATTACCAAGGAGGTAAGTTCAAAAACGTTCCAAAAAATGTATCGTTTACAATTAATTTTGTTAATTATTTTAAAAATTACCAATTTTTATGCAATTATGCCCTAAAATAGTATTATAAAAGTAATATCACAAATTTGACATGAAAACTACTGCCAGCAAATTGACAAATTCCACTTGTTGTAGTGTCCTTCATGTCGTATCTCTCGTGTCGTATCTCCTAGGTCTGCAGATGCCATGTCTTAAAACAAATGTCTGTGTCGCCCATGTCTTATCTCTCATGTTGTATCTCCTAGGTGTGGAACCGGGCTAACAAATTCATCAGTTTTTCATAGTTACTAACGTAATATAACATGATGACACCTTTGCACCCTCTATCGTGAAATTTTTTCCACTTTTGTGTATTTATGTGAGAATTGATAAGTTGTAGTTATAGCTAAAACTAACTACAAATGATATAACGTCATAAACGAGTGAACTAATTTTAAAATTAACATAAACCTAGCTTATAATGTCTGCAAATACTTCCTTATCTGTTATATAAATTTCTATCTGGATAACGGCTAAATTATCTACTTATTTTAATGTATGTATTTTCTGTTATCTAGAATTAAGAATCTAGATAATAAAATCCGACATCCTGCCCAACACTGACTATTAGGCTTTATTAAATATGTCTGTGCCTGTATTTTTGTTTTATTCTGTGAATTTCAGTCTGATACTTAGTATGTCATACATAATTTATCTTGAAGGTTGAATGCTTGCCCAACATGGAAGATTCGTAAATTCCAAGATTTATATTACAACTTTATTTTTCCCCATAGTGGAACTGTGGAAGTGCTTGTAGAAAATACTGAGAACTTTAAGTTATTCACATATTGTATTCAAGTTATTGAAAATGGATCCATACCTACCTAAAATAACAATAACATAAAGAGACGTAATAAAATTACAAAAAAAAAAATAAGTCGATTTAAAATAGTCTGTTTATAGGATATTTTATTAGTTGTTATTCATTATTGATTACAGTTACATTCTCCATTCGATTCTTCGAAGGTGCAATAAGAGGCTGTTGTTAATATTATTCATGATTTAATTTTATTTTGAAAGTGTAATACATATACCTATAGACCTATAGTATCTCAAACATTAACATAAACAATAATAAAATTAAAGATTTGATTTGTAATGAATGTTCTACATTTGAATTGCTATGTAGCTGTGTAGTTTATTTTAACGAGATCGTTAAAAATAATTATTGAAATTATAAAACATTTTGATACGACACGTCTTCCCATTTTATTGGTAGGTAATAATAAGAGGCATGTAGGTAACGATGTAAGAGTAAATAATTTTATTTTTATTGAGTTCTGTAAAATTTACGAAAACATAAAATACATTATGTACATTTTGATTGATTGCTGAATGTTCGATATTTTAATGTTTTTTCTGCCTGTAACAAGTCAGCTTGCAACCAGACAGAAACTTGTCATGTAAAATCTTGAGAAAATAATAAAAATAGTACTCTTGTTAGCAATAATTTCTCCATTTATTTGTTAAATAATATTATTTATTAGTAAATTCATATTTAGGAAAGACGATTTATCACTTTCTTAAATCATAGAAACTCTAAAGATTGCTTCTGTCATACGTTACATAATTAATAATTACACTGGGCAACACTAAAAAAACCTCAAGAACAACATACCCTGGAATGTGTAGGTGGTATCATTCCTGTAACTAGAAAAATATTAATTTTGCTCAGTCACGTCACAAAGAGTGGGAATTTTTTAAAACGTCACGGAAAATTATAACACTATATCTTATTTAGAACCAAACAAAAAAATGACAAAAATGTAAGAAAATTTTGTCTATTGCACGGAAAAACATTAAATTACGGATATATTTTATAGCTCAATAAGCAGAGGCGTAACTACAGTGGGGTATGTGGAGTAGTCACTTCAGGGCGCACGGCAAAATGGGGCATAATCTATAAAATGTAGGCGGAAGAAATAAAAGAAATTTTTTTTTGGTGTTAGTGTTTTTATGTTATAGTCCTTAGAGCCTGTAAAAAAAATTGGAAATTTCTTTGCTCGTTAGCGGTATTTTCTGCGGGAAAAAGAAGAAAAAATGGACGTTTTATTTTTTTGCTTGACGGAGAAACGAAAATTTTACATGTTTAGCAATTTTACTTTGCTCATTTACAGAAAAGAGATAATTTTGAGGCAGGGCGCTTGAGTCAAATTCGCTCCAGGGCGCAAAATTGGTAGTTACGCTTCTACCAATAAGTACACACAAAGAAAAACAATAAACATTAACTATTAATTGGATTTACTCACAATCACCTTACAATATTATTTCACATACTTTTGATGGCATTTTAATTTTTTTATTTTATTTTATTTTTTTTATTTTAGCATGCATATGACTTTTAAGTGCGTAATTATGCATGTTAAAATTTAAAAAAATTAAAAAATTTCGTTTTTAGGTTTTAGGTCTACATTTTTTCTTTAAAAATATCATTAAATGTAAAAAATAAATAAATACCTTTTCCACAAAATTGTGACGTGACTGAAATATTTTGTTTACGTTTCTACACTATAGTAGGCATGAGGAATACGAATCACATAAATTCATTCGTGAGGAAAAAAAAACTTTTTTTTGTTGCCTTGTGTTATTAGTGTGAAGTTTAGAAACCCATTAATTTTCTTTCTTTCGTTTAATAATGGAGGTCGAACTATACAGCATTTTCAATTCTCAAAACTGCTTTTGCACTCACAGCAGACCCTCTAACAAAACTAAAGAAAAAATCACTGCCTGTATAGTGTAGTTATTCCGATCTTTACCAGTCTGGGTACCTTTTGCTGAAATCCGGCCACACTAACGCATACATACCGGTGCCGATAATTATATTGTCTAACCGATGCGCCCAATAAAAAAAGAAAGCGAGTGGTAAACAGTTTAAATATATACAGTTGCAATGACATTTTTTCAAGTTACAGGAATGAACATCCATATCAATGGCGATTTTAGCGGGTAGGCCAAATAGGCCCGGGCCTATCCAAAAATTTTGAATAAATGAAAAAAGCAGGAAGAAAATGTGTAGAAAAAATGGATTAATCCACTCTGTCGATGTTTTATGTCAAATGTTTAAAAACAATTCTTCAATCCTGAATAGATTTATTTTTGCCTGGAATCATTTCCGTCATGGAATACCATTTGATCGTGTAATGTGAAATGTCATTTTCGGATCACTTGGCCGGCCACCTAATTCAGACAAATATCGACACTTTTTAAGCAACAGAGAAATGTTTAAAAGCAGTTCTTTAATTTTAAACATAATTCTAGTAGCCCGGAATAATTTCCATCATTATTTTTAATATTATTATTGGGATCAGGGTCGGATCATCACATAGGCAAATTAGGCAAATAGCTAGGGCTCGATATTTTGAAGGATCTAACAAATATTTGAATCAATATTTGGTTTAAAAGTCTCTGGTGGCTTCACATTTTAGAAGTGTAAAGAAAAAAAAATTCACCTTTTTAGAGACCGTAATTAATTTTATGACTTATTTTGGTAAAAATACTTTTATCCTTCTCAATTTTTCTACATTTTTGAATTGTGTTAAAAAAAGTTTAAGTTCTATATGGATTTATATGTAACTTAATGCAAAATCAATTACATAATCATATTGAAATGATTGAACCAAATTCGATAAAATTTGTTGCACAGATAGGTACTATTTACCTGGAATTAATACATAAAATTATTTTATCCTAATTGAAGTTTCCTGTGGGATGCAAAACCAGTTACATAATCACATCGAAATAACTAAATCGAATTAGGTAAAATTTAGGATACAGACACTAATTACCGTCAACACATACAGCAATAATTTTAATAACACATAGGATAGTTTTATCCAGATTAAAAGTTCCTGGGGGATAATATACCGATTACATAATCCCGTCCAAATAGCTAAACCGAATGCGATGAAATTTAGTATACAGATATGAGTTATCTTGAATCAACACATAGGTTAATCTTATCCCAGGTGGAGGGTGCTGTGGGATAGAGAACCAGTTAGTTAATTACAGCAAAATGACTGAACTAAATTCCAAGAAATTTGATATACCTACAGAAGCTATTTACTACGAATGTATATTATCTGTGAACCAAATTTAATCGAATTTGGTTCAGTCATTTCGATGTGATTATGTAATTGATTTTGCATCCCACAGGAAACGTCAATCAGGTTAAAATAATTCTGTGTTAATTCCACACATTCCACACACATCAAAAACCACAGTATATCGCTGGTATAGTGAATTCAATCATGGTCGTAGTTCAGTCGCCGATGAATTCTGTGAACGTCCTCAAAAATCGGTCGTTGTGCCACAAAACATCGATGCAGTGCGTGAACTGATAATGCAAGATCGTCATGTGACATATTGTGAGATAGAGGCATCCTTGCACATTAGTTCCCCTTCAATACAATCGATTTTATATGAATACTTAGTTGCAAAAAATTTGTTCTCGTTGGATAACCCATAATTTATCAATCGCTCAATAACAGGCTCGCGTCAACTGCTTTGGCAACGAATGAAAAAGTGTATTAATCATCAACGGGAATTAAACTATTCCCGAAATATAAATAGTAGCCCTCGTATTAGCGAAACAACGCTATATCAATTTTTATCATACTATCGATTTCTCGAAAATTTACTTAATCAGTTTAGAATAGAACAGACTCACAATTTTATATGACACGCATAAAACAAATCAATCTATCAGAATGTCCCCAAATATAATTTTACACTTATCCTTTTACTGAATTGAAATAAACGTTATTCTTGTTTATTTAACAAAATAACATAGTAATTACACATTTGAACATATTGCTTACACATTATTTAAAATTAGGTATGTCACCGCAAAATTGGTAAATAAGATTGAAAATCCCTCACGGTAGGTAATTGATTTACTTATTTACACCCACCAACCTTATCTATGCAGGAGGTAACATTACCTATAATAATAATATGTAACCTACACAGCCATACATACCTATATGTACCTATCTATATGGTATGCATATCCAAGCATCACGGTGAAATGTTAAACTGAAATATTTGATTTTGTGGTTACTAATGTCACGTCAGTGTGGTTACTGTGCCCAAACCGCACTGATATTAGATGTTTATCGGATATGCGTGTACGTGTATCCATGTACATGTTGATAATATATCGTTATTTATTAGTTTTGTATGTGTATCATCTCTTGTAATAGATAAAACCAAGGATTTAGACGTTTATTTTGAAAATTTCATCTAGAGAATCCAGTCGCGGTTCCAGTGTTGTTAGTATGTGTCAGTATTTATTTAGATGCCTTCGTACAATGTTTTAAATCGAAACATTACAATGTAATTAAATAGTTTTAAACTTTCCGAATTAAGTGATTTTAATTCAAATTATTTTCTAGTAGTCCATAATAATAATATGGCTGTGTATATCTATACTCCAAAGAGCTCGATACTCTCTCTTTCATATTTCGTATAGGCAAACGTTTAGAAATTTAGATTACTCATGGGATCTATAACACTCGTGCAAATATACAGTTACGTATTACACATCAGTAAAAATATAGAACCAGACATACGGTATATTAAAATTAAATATTTTAATAGCAATAAAAAAAAATCATGGTCTCAAAAACTTTGAGTTTTATTCACTATCAAAGCCTAACTTACCCCATCTTGCTCCACCTTCCTCTAATGCAGTGTTTTCAACTTTTTTCATGACGCGACCTCCGCTATTACTAACTTTTATTTTTTTTATGTTATAAATATCGATTCCGTTCATCATTATTGATTATTTTCATAGTTAGGTATCGATTAAATATGTAATTAAGGACTTGAAACGCATATTTTTATATGATATCGAAGTTGACAACTTATAGTAGCTTCTGAAAGCGCGCGTGGCGTCGTCGTTTAACACTTCCGAACGTAATCTATTTGAATTCTTTGAATTGTGAACTCGCGTTAGTATTTAAATTTACTGAATTGCCTTTTTGTTTGTTTAGTAGTTACTCACTGTCTTTTATTGTCTAATATTCAAAATTCTGTGTTCATTTTAATTACCGAAAATGGATAAACTAAAGAAAAAGGGTCTATATGACCACAATAATTATTTTATTTAAAATTCAGATTTACTGTTATTGAAAATAAGCCGCAATTTTGAAACTTTATCGCGCGAAAGTATGAAACTATCACATTAATGTAACCATTAATTAACCTTCTCTTTATTAAATATTATATATTGAACTAGAGTGGTTTTATTTTTAAAGTAACTGGGACCCCCTTAGAAAGGCTACGCGACCCCTCAGGGGGTCGCGACCCACAGGTTGAAAAGCACTGCTCTAATGCAATAAACTGCTAAAGAATAACAGTAATTTTGTTTTATACCAAATTTCTATGAATAAATGAAATTGTTTAAGTGTAATTTTTGTATGCAACTATGCTGTTTTTTATAGGTTTTGTGACATTTTATATAGATGTGATGCAGCGTGGTAAAACGGAAAAGCGAGACTAAAAATTTGTGGATTTTTTGTCACATATTTTATGGATGGTATCCATTTGCGCAATATATTTTAAGCGATAGAAGATTCAATTTTCTATGCAGGAGTCGAAAGTGCTTTCGTAACTTAAAAATGTTGTAACTTACAATTAGGTATTATTGTTACTATAGCGCTCAAATAGCACATGAATATGAAATAAGTCAATTACTTATTTACTGTACATTTCAATAGGTACTAATCAGAGTCGTAACTACAATGGAGCAAGTGGAGCAGTCGCTCCAGGGTGCAAGCATGTGAAAGTAATCTAGAAATTTTTCTTGCTCGTCAGCGATATTTCTTATGAAAAAAAAATGGACGTCTTTTTCTTCTTTTTGTTTTTTTTTTTTGTTCGCCGGTCGCATTTTTGCGGAGAAAAAGAAAATATTTTGAGGTAGCTGCACTTAAATCTAATTGTCTCCAGATCGCAAAATTTGTAATTACGCCTCTGATGCGTGTGCTGGAGCTTTGCACCAGCAGAGTATGTTAAATTTTTTGGAACTAGCTATTTTGAATCTACAAATACTATACATATAAATAATCATATGCTTCCCTTCCCTTCAGGTCCCTTAGACTATATTTGTTGTAAATTCCGATAGCGCGAACTGTACTTACCGTAGGTATAGTATCTAAATGTATATACAAATTTCATAATATGTCATAGTCATAGTCATAGTAATACAAAACCAACTTATAAATCTAATTATAAATAAAAGACAAATACTGTACAAAAAAAGAAAAAGAAAAAACCTGGAACAAAAAGTACATTAGCTCTAACGTAAACATATGACAGTTATTTTATTATAATATGTTTGTGTGTATATATAAAATGAAATGTCTATGCATATTATTGATTGTGACAATATACAACAATGTGACAGACATGGCACCTGAATGACATCCAGATAGACAACAGTTTACGATACTAACGCCAAACGATACCAACGTCCATCTTCACATCACGACCGCAGCGTTATACTAATAACGCTATATATGTAAACCACTAACGATATATGTACCTATATATTCACCATTATATGAATGTTGCGAGCCGTCTTTTTTCATTTCCAAAAAGAAATGAAAAATCCTTTTAAGTTTCACATAAAAGATTAAGCCTTATCTAGACGACAGAATTCGCTCGGTAATTGGTGCAATTCTAAGCATTTAGGATGCTTTGGAAACTACTAACTCTTTTCGCTACTATATTGCACTCTATTTGTGGAACCTATCAAGTACAAGTGTTCTTATTGAACTATTTGTGTCTCTTACACCGAGGTAGAAATTCACTTGAAATCAAGTTACTTAATAAACGAAAGCAGGAAATTGTCTTTGATTTCCCTGATAATCTCTGGGGTTGGGTAGCAGAATAGTAGCCCTCAGAGTGGACATGCATTCGCAAGCTTCCTTCTTGTTTCAGATATCTTCCCGTTATTTTCCTTAGACTGCTTAAATTCTTTGTGTCTGGAAATTTAATTTGTGAACCAATATAAAACAATTAACTTAAATAAATTATTCCGATGCGGCTGGAATCAAATCTGTTGTATGAAAATCTTAGTTCTGGAAACGTAAGAATCCCTGTTTGGTGATAATAAATTCTATCCATTGATCAAAGATTACAGTAATATAATAACCTAATAAGAACTGTAAACTAGCATAGTCCTTCAAAATGTCTTACTCACTTATTATTACAAGAGAAGTTTACAATTTTCTGCATAAATTTGTATTTATATATAACGAAAATTGGTTAAATTAAATTAAAAAGATTGAATATAAGTCATATTATTATTTAATATTTCATTACTATAGATTTCATATTAGTTAAAATTACCAATAGACTTTCACGGCAAAAGTGAAAAAACTACAATATTTTTATGGGGTTCAAAATACAAGAGCTAAATTCTTAAAATTATTTTTATTAAATAGTCTATACCTACCCATATGTAAGGTTTTGAAGGCAGTGAGTTCCTTGTTTATAAAATATCCCTAATTTTCTGCTCTATACCTGATACTAACTTCTACACCAATATTATTATTTTTTTTTATTTAACCATTTTCAAAACCATGGTAGTTTATTTGTAGCACATTTTAAAGAAAAACTTGAAATTTCTAATATTTGATGATTTAGAAAAAAATTTGTATGTACCTATGTAGATTAATAGTATATTACGTGATTAATGTTGTAAGTTGCATATTACACACGAGCGAAAAAGTTACGCAAGAGCCGCGCAGCGGCGAGTGCGTAATTGCGCGAGTGTGTAATATGCCTTACAACCAAGTTACGTACTATACTTTATCTACGACTAACATGAAATTCACAATAAACGATAAAAATTTGGTACAAATCCACAAATACAATACATTAAAATTATGTAGTATTTGAAATTTATTAAGAACAAACGTAAACATTCAGTTGCTAGGTAAAATTTTTGTACAGATTCTAATATAATATGTATATCCTGTATATCACTGTATAATATATAAGAATTAATAAAAGTCTAGTAAGCGTTGGTATTTTAAGTATACATGCATGTAAAGAGCCACTTTTTGTACAGCTGGATATATGGCTGTATGTAAAACGTAGCTTATTTAGGTAGTATTTTGTACAATAGGCAAGCAATTTCATGGTAGTCGTAGATAAAATTAACTTTTACTGATAAACATTATCGTGTAGCTAAGTCACTATTTTATGTTTGATTCATATGCGACGGTCAATGTAATTGCTGTTATATATAAAGAAACTTGGACAGACATATTGAAACATTCTATTTACTCCACATTCAACAAGCATTTTATTGATGGACAATCGCTCTAGTCCATTTTAAGATCAGTGTCAATAGCTGTAAGCTTATTGGAGAGATAAAGTTTTTTTTTCTTTTATATTTTCTTAAGAAAAAGAAAGAAAAAGTTGTTTATAGTAGTAATTGACATTCAATTGACTGAGATTACGTTTGACAAAGGAAAGGGCGAAATATAAAATGTAGAACGACATACTAAATAAACATTACTGGAAGCTTTTCTAATTTTTTATATTATTCGACTTTCTTTACAAAAAAAGGAATGGAGTAAAATATAATTTTTTCACGGGAATGTTATACTATCTTCTTTTTTCTTTTTTTTTTCTTAAATACCATTATATCATTAGGTAGATCGTACTCTGGCTCATAATTAAACATAAAGCTAACAATACGCAGAAATTTAATTTAGAAACTAACTAAATTTTAATCTAGCTCTCTTGATAACAACCACTTAAAACTTTAACAAAGAGAGGTTCCGGATTGGGAAATTCACTTTTAGATGAAACTTGGAATATTAATAGTAGGGGAAACCTGTACAAGATCGTATACTAGGGTAAAACAGTATAGTAGGCCTATTTTTGCTATTAATTAAAATTTCCGAAATGCAAGCCGCTCAACAGCGTCCACCAATGAGAGCTATTTGTCAACAAACACTTGTAGCGGTAAGCACGAACGTTTTCAAAATATTTCATTTTAGTGTTTTTTGATAGACTTGATCTTATTTTTGTGAAAATTCAAGGAAAAATAGTTAAGTTTATGTGTACAACAAGTTAGCCTCCAATCAGTTATGTTAAAGTGTGTGAATTTACTCGTAATTTACAATATTTGTTTCGGCAAAATCGATTTGCATAGATGGTAGTGAATTATCTGTTTACACATAAGTCTCCAGGTCAAAACCGTACGGGGTAAAACGAGCCTATATATGATTTTGTCTTGGACGTATGAATATGAACTAAACTGATTTTTTTTTTTATTATTAGTTGCAAAAAAGATGCCACGTAATCATAATATTACTATTACTAGTAAAAAAAATGGGATTGGAATAACAAGAGAAAAGCCGTTGAAGCTGCTTTTGACGGAACCATGGGGTACTTCAAAACTGCCCGAACATGCCAGGTCAACAAAAATCAACATTATATAAGACTGAGTCAACAAATTCAAACAAAAAAATGATTTGGGTTTTTCAACACGCAAAGGCTTAAGATGATTTAAACCGATTCTTCGGTATTGATATAGTATACGGTTTTGTCCATGTATCGGGGTAAAACCGTAATAAATAATGGTTTGAATTATTTGTGTTATTTTTGTTTAATATTGGGATTATCCGAAATATGTTGATTTGATTATGTTCCTTAGGAAACTGACTAATTATAAACGTTAGTTTCATACATTATCGTTTTAAAATGAATGATATACAACGCTAAATCCTTAGCTATACCGTGTTGACCCGGTCTCCCTTATACTTTTAGGGTGTGAGCATAGTAAAATAGTGAATCGCACTAGCTAGCCGTTTTCAACAAAAATGTCCTTAGTTGTAAGTTTTTTTTTAACGTCGTTTATATGAATTTAATATGATGTTCAACAATAACCTCAGTGGCTGAATGGCTAAGGTTGCTTTGTGTCCTGTGGTTACGTGTTCGACGCCGGGCCCATCTAGTAATACTTTTAATTTTTTTTTAATTTAATTTAAATAATTATAGAAATTAATAATATAGTATGTAAATACTAATTTCACAATGTAAATAATTTATATTTGAAAATTAATCTTTAATTTTGCGATATATACAATATTACACCGAAAATTTTATTTGTAACAATATAAAATATAGCTATGAAATTACATTATTACTCTTGGCATTAAAAAATCATTAACATTAATTTCTATAGCTGTTATACTCTAAGTATAGGGGTAGGTTAATTCTAGTGTATTCAAGGTAGATGGTCAAAGATTTTAATGAGCGTCTTTTAAGTTAAAAGATTCATATTGGAATGTACCTGCAATACACAAGAATTAATCTACCTCTATACTTGGAGTATAATAGCTATAAAAATTAATGTTAATGGTTTTTTAATGCCAACAGTAATAATGTAATTTCATAGTTATATTTTATATTGTTACAAATAAAATTTTCGGTGTAATATTGTAATATTACAAAAATTTGCAATATATTCGGTGTAATATATTGCAAAATTAAACATCCAATTATTTACATTGTGACAATTAGTGTTTACAATATATATAATATTATTAATTTCTATAATTATTTAAATTAAAAAAAAAAAAATTTAAAAATTGGAAGATTTAAAAAAAGGATGGATCCGGCCTCAAACCCGTAACCTCAGGACACGAACCAACCTTAACCACTCACAAGGAGATGCACCCAGAGTGAAATTCGGGATTTTGATGAAACTTCGTTGGTGTGTAGTATAGGTAAAAATAAGGGACTCGTATTTTTTTTTATCGGCCATCGTCCATGTTTAAGGGGTGAAACCAGCCCCTAAAGTTGGGGGTTCAAATCGTATTTCTTAAGATATCTCGAAAACTATAAGAGATAGAGGAAAACTTTAACTTGATGAAATGTTACTATTTGAAAGACCTATTCACCTGTATAGGTTAATTCAGGGCTGGGTTCATAAGGGGGATTGGAGGGGTGAAAATGGGGGTAAATTTTCTTGCACAGCCTGAATGGTTCAATGTATCAAATTTTTACCACCATAAATAGAAAGAGCACCAAGAATTAGGGGATACGTGTTTTTGCGTTTTTTCGAATTATGTGTGGTATCCAAGCCACATAAAGAAGAATAACATAGGGTAGATTATATAGTATTATTATTGATTGCAAATACGTCCTAAATTTTTTTATATTTATGTTTATTTTCATCATGAAAATGTATTTTTTTACTTTCTGATAATGAATCATATATTTTTCAGTACTAACTTAATTCGTAATTTAGCCATGTGTACATTTGGTTACTCATACTCGATATTTTTTATACCTATTTTTGCGAAAGTTAAAGTTCTCTGGTGTGGCTGTATTAATTAATGCTCGACAAGAAGCAGTAATCTCTTTCGTTCACTGTTCAAGTGCTTTATAATAAATTTTTCCATATAGGAAAAGTGGTTGACACCTAAAAAACATACAAAAAAGAATAAAAAAAGTAATTTGAATGTTGAGAAAGGAATAAACCGCGTTTATTTGGCTAAAAACGAATTTGTAAAAAGATAAAGGCAGTTGTTGAATGGAAGATTATTGCTTCTTATCGAACATTCATTAAAACTTGCAGACCAGAGAGCTTTCGCAGAAATAGGTATAAAAAATATCGAATATGAGTAACCAAATATACACATGGCTAAATTACCAATTAAATAAGTACTGAAAAATACATGATTCATTATCGGAAAGTAAAAATTTATATTTTCGTGATGAAAATAAACATAAAAATAAAAAAATATAGGACGTATTTGCAATCAATAATATTACTACATAATCTACCCTTTGTTATTCTTCCTTATGTGGCTTGGATACCACACATAGTTCGAAAAAACGCAAAAACACGTATTCCCTAATTTTTGGTGGTCTTTCTATTTATAGTGGTAAAAATTTGATACATTGAACCATTCAGGCTGTGCGAGAAAATTTACCCCCATTTTCACCCCTCCGGCCCCCCTTATGAACCCAGCCCGGATTTAACCTATACAGGTGAATAGGTCTTTCAAAGAGTAACATTTCATCAATTTAAAGTTTTCCTCTATCTCTTATAGTTTTCGAGATATCTTAAGAAATGCGATTTGAACCCCCAACTTTAGGGGCTGATTTCACCTCCTAAACGTGGACGATGGCCGATAAAAAAATACGGGTTCCTTATTTTTACCTATACTACACACCAGCGAAGTTTCATCAAAATCCTGAATTTCACTCTGGATGCATCTCCTTGTCAGCCACTTAGGCTGTTGTTGAACATCATATTAAATTTGTATAAAAGCCAAAAAAAGATTTAAGACTTTAAGGGCATGTTTTTCGGAAAAGGTTGGCTAGTGCTTTTTACTATTTTATTATGTTCACACTCTAAAGGTATACTATTTATATTCTAAGTTTCATCCAAAAGTGAACATCCTAACCCGGAACCTCTCCTTGCAAGACTAAAAATTATATTTTTCCGAATTTTCTTTTTTACAGCATTAAACACACATAATTGTTTAAACTAACGTAAACTTAAACAAAAAGAAAGTAGAAATGAATACATAGAACCAGAGCCGGACTTACCCTAAATGCCGCCCGGAGCACTGTAAAAATGTTGTCCCTGACAAAAATTAAAAAAAAAATTATTAATTTTCCCACCTTTTTGCCTTTTCCTATCAAAAAAATAAGTGATGAGCAAAGAAAAAAAACAGCTTCCATTTCTTATTTTCCTATCAGAAAATACATAAGTGACGAGCAAAAAAAAATCAAATTTTGCCGTCCGGGGTCAGTGCCCCGCATGCCCCTTGTGTAAATCCAGCACTGCATGGAACTGCTAAACAGAAATGATATTTCAGCTATACACAACATACACGTTATAATAATTTGCTTATGATACTATTTCCACAATCGCAAATGTTATTATCTTACGTTTTTTCGAACTGTAGGTACATCATGGTGATAATTCAAATATTGGAGTAAGAGATCTGTGATAACTTGGTTGACAACACTATTAGCATGACACTAGAGAGGTTAGTCAAGTTCATTACTTTTGCGATTCCGTTTTTAAAATACGGTAAGGTAGAACCTAAATATCAATATTTTCTTGCTCAAAACAACTATCTCTAAGGCTTCCTTGTTTTTAAAATGGAAAGAGCAAATAAAATTTGACTAATTACAATTTTCATTATTGTCCCTAAAGCTATGATCATTTGGTGTCTTGCTTTATTTTTATAAGGATAAATTTGTGAATATTTGAATGCCATTATCAGTTTTTAATAGAGCATCTGCTTCCCCCTTTTTCAACTATTACATTTCGTTTAACTGGACGGCACTAATATAGTTGATAAAATTAACATTTTTTATAATATTTGCTATAGCTATTACATACATTAAATTTGTGTATTTATTGCCACAACTAAAAATGCTCTAAAAAATTTCGAATAAAAGTTCCTGAAATTCAATATTCCAAATTGCATTATAATTTGGAATAAACTAATTCTCATTCATCGTGTATAAAACATTACACTACAACATAAACGATTAGACATGTCACACACCATGCGATGGATGAAAAATAGCTTATTCGAAATTGTAATGAATTTTTAAAACTTTTTATTTGAACTTTTTTAGGTTTTTGCCAAGGATTCTTAAAACTTGTAATTTTAATTTTAATTCTGAAAATTCTGGAATACCCTAGAAATCATTTTCATGAAACCTAGTTCAAAATCAAGCCTACAATTACCAGGTTTTAAAGTGAATTTTTTAAATTTTTAATTTTTGAACCCCGAAAATAAATCCTAAAATATCCTGGAAACGGCCGAACGAATTTGGACCCGGCTGAGAACCATTTCGAAATTACGAACTTTTAAACAAAAATATCACATTAAAATTGGTTATAACGTTTTGGAGATAAATGCCAACACAGATACACCCGTTACCTTTAACCGCATAAACCTGGTCTGTTTCGTTACGAATAAAAAAATGTATAAAGGATAAACATGTAGCTGATCTGCTTTTCTAGCAAATAATATGAGATTAATGTACCCACTATATGTCCGAAGCCAAACTGTATGAAAATATTTGAATGAATTCAAGCTTTTGTTTAATCCTGTACCTAATAACACAAAGGTTATTCACATTAATTAGTGATTGCATATGATGTAAGGTACGCTACGTATCTTTAAACAACAAAAGTAAACAGTGTTTGTTTTATAAAAAAAATTATAACTGCTCTCACTATAGTATACTACGTTTATATGTGTACCTATGTACTCGAATAATTCATATGTGTATATAAATTTTCTGTTTGCATGATTATATCAGGTTATGTATACAAATGTGATTAGTAAGGCACGCTACTAATACGTAATTACACTCATGTATGTAGAGTATCACCCTGTGTAATATGTAAATATGTACAGAAAGTACGGATACATTATGGAAATTAATATGCATTTTAAGAAATCTATTGAAAATTATAGATTCAATATTTATGTTGAATCCTCTATTAAAAAAAAAGTAAATACTCAAAATATAGACTTTCTGCTGATGAAAATGTTTATGAAAATGTTTTTGAGCTTGAAAATTTAATCTATTTCCCTTGCTTTTTTTGACGTACCTCTTTTTTCATATTTAAAAATGTGGATAGATAATTTGTTTTACGTATTCCATCGTGTAGGAATATTGTCCTAGTGATTTTTAGTTATTTTCCTATATTAATGAATCCAGTGTGCCGATGATCTTATAAATAAACAAATGAAATAAATGATATGGGTGGCGTTTTATACGGAAACAAAACTTATTATCATTAGTTAAAACTTAAGTAAATAATAAAATTAAATAAATAAACTCCATTATCATTAGTCAAGGGTTAAGAGTTGAAACCTCCAAGAAGCAGTGGCTGGCTGCTAGCTTAACCTGTAAACAAAATTTCAGCCCTATAGGTTTATTTGGGGAGATTTTCACCCGAACGAAACTGTTAAAAAACAAGAGAAATCATGTTCTTTTTGGTATAAAAATGGTGGGCGTAAGAATTAAAAGCTGAGACCCCCAAATGGCACCACCTTGATACTAACTCAATCCGAGTACAAAATTTCAGACCTCTATTTTCAGTTTTATAATATTCGTTTTGAAAATTTTATTCTCATTATTAAAAAATTAAATCTTTTGACTGGAAATAAAAACGTCGCTATTCAAGCGATAAGAAAAAATATCACTTCAGAAGCTTTCGAAACTATGTCAAGGTAGCTCCGGTAGACGGTAACAGCTAATAAATTTTTAAGGCGTAATAAATAAAAAATGTTATACTTTCATACAGATTTTATTGAAGTGTCGAAATATAAAAGTATGAAAAAGTATTAACTACAAATTAGAAAGTACGAAGTTACCATCCATGGCCATATTCATGGCCGTAACCATGTGATCTAGCTCCAGCCTCAGCAAGTGCTTGCAAATGGTGTTGTTTGGCTGCTGCTACTTCTGGGGTGTCTGGTACACCGTGTGGTCCGATGACTGGAATATGGATTGGTCCATGGTAACCACCATGATGACCTCCATAACCTCCTAATCCGTATCCTGCGTGTCCTCCGTATCCTCCATAGCCATAACCACCATGTCCATAAACTCGTGCCCGAGCTTCAGCATGTGCTGCAAAATGTTGTGTTTTCAATGCAGCCACTTCAGGTGTATCGATAGCGCGACCCTTGTGATCAAGTGGTGCTGGTGCAAAATGGTGTCCACCATAGTGATAGCCATGGTGAGGATAGTAACTAGCTAAGGCGACAGCCAAAAGGCACGATAGGGCAACCTGTAAAATAGCAAGTATCAAAAATATTTTTTTTTATTGTGTAAATATTCATCAACACATATTTGGTACTTACAAAGATCTTCATGCTGAGTTTTTTCTAAAGATGTTAGTCAAACCTCCTAGTGATGTTCTTACTAGGACTGTTCAAACAGGCTGTGCTTCAACAAACGATCTTAGTCGTATTTATATGAAACACAAATATGTTATCGTTAATATAAATCAGTAATCCCTTCCTGCTTTCAATTAAATTTTTATTACTGAAATTTTAATAATATACTTTAATTTTGAAATATACACCTATGTTTGATGAAGACATGTAATCAGGTGCATGAATAATAATAAAAGTTGTTATTAGCGTTATTTAAGTATTTATTTTAAATTTTAATAGGTGTAAGAGCAGTGACTCGTTAACATTAGCAAACCTTTTCAATCAAATCCCGATGTAAAAATACATTTATTGCTAATAATAATTAGTATGCGAATTTATGTAGAACCGTCAAGTTTAGCGAAAAAAAGTTTAGTTACGTAAAAGAAACCAAAAATGAATGGCACTCACCTTTAAAAGTTTCAGTGCACATCAATGAGGTATAGAGTACCACTCATTTTAAGTTTTATGAGTAATAAGTGTTTTGGAAATTTTATTCTCATAAATTAAAAATTGGTCATGTTATGCAGGATACTGTGACAGCGATATTTCGGATTTGAAACTGACAGAACTTTATACGCTACCTCAGCACCATGCTCGACACATTAATAAGGGTTTACGTTTTAGCTGAACCTCATCTTGCTCACCTCACCTATCAATATAATTGATAGGATAGGCTTTTTAGCGAATTTCCAAAACTGGAAATTCAGCTTTTACGCCAGGTGTCATGGTGCGACCTAAGCCCGAGACCATATCAGAAATATGTTTTGAGGTCCCTAGAATACGAAAATGATATTCACTAAAATTATATATATATATATATATATATATATATATATATATATATATATATATATATATATATATATATATGTATCCGCGCGATAACTCTCGAACGAAACGTTTAATGCTTATGAAATTTTGTGTGCGAATTCGATTTTCCAAATCGTTGGATGAGTTCGTTAGCCAGACACGTCGGATGCCCAGAAGTAGGTGTTCCGGGCGTTTTTTGTCAACAAAATGAGTTTTTTGCCAGAATTAAGCAATTTTTCAAATTTTTTTTTACACTAAGCCATTGTAAAAGGTAAAACGCATAAAAAATGTTTTTATACCGTTGCTCTAAATTACTTACTTTTCGAGAAAAACTAGGAAATATGTCGTTCTCCATTTCACTCGCACTCGCATTCTTTTTTTTTCTGTCTCATTTTTTGCGAGCTAAATTCGAAAAAAGCCGCTTTATAAGTAGCGTGTCATGATTTTTTTAATCCAATTTAACGATTCGGCTATATTCTATTTCTCTGTCAGTTAAATGTTTTTATAATGTATCTCTGTTCCATTTTTTTTTACAAAAAAAATCCCGACGATATCTGTTATGTGATATGATCAGAATTTAGATTATATTTACACCTTCCTAAAATTAATAAGAGTTTGCTTCAATCGTATAAAAATTACGTTAAATCATATTCAAACAATAATATTTTTACGTAATTTTTTATCCAATTGACAATACAGTTATGATTAGAATTGTATAATCAGAGCATTCTAATATTAAATAATTTTGCACATTCAATTTTTTTTTTAACAAAGAAAAATTTTTTTAAATTTTGACACATTCTTTTATGAAATTTCGATTAAGAAATATTAAAAAATTTTAAAGTGAATCATTTAAAAAGAGTTAAAAATAAATTAAAAAGGAAACATTTCTCTATTTTAACATATTTGTAAAGAAAATTTTACAGTTTACTTACAGTTTTTTGAAAAAATGTAATAACATTTTTACATACAATAAAGATTATATTTGAACGGTAGGAAATCCACAAATTTTTTTTTATTTCTTTAATTAATTATTAAATTTGGTTTTAGAAGAAAATCTTCGTCTAATTCGCTCCAAGCCGAAAGTATAGCCACTAATAAGGACATTCCACTGTTAAAATAAATGGAAAATATATTGAAATTTATTTAATGAAAGCCATTCATACACATTTTTAAAATATCCTTTTGAATTATATAACAAATAAAATCTGTGTAAAAAAATCTAATTGACGTGTTTTTTCTCAATTTGCTAATATTAAGTAAGGCTCGTTAATTAGGGAGTGATTGTGTTAAAATTTTAATATAAAATATGGTAATTTTAACCCTCTTTAAAAGAACATTTCGATTTTAACAATAAAAAAATTTTAAAAAGTGTTTTCGTTTTTCCCGGATTACCAAAAACTGTTCATAGGCATATCTGTGACTAAAGTTGCCTGCCTTTCTTAAGAAAATAAAGTATTTTTAAAATTTTGTGCAAAAGAATAAAACACAATTAACGAAAAAAAAGTACGCGTTTCCATATTTTTAAGATTTTGTAGTACAAGAAAATCCTTATAAATTCATCATATCTGTTATTGCATTTACTAGCTTTTACGCAATTTAATAAACAAAAGTCTGAAAATGGACGTAGAATCTCACTGTTATTAATTATTATGTCTTAGTCTTTTGAAAAATTATTTTTTGAACTAAAATAAGAATAGGAGGAATATAAACTTAGGGGTAAACGACAGGAGTATATAAACTTTATTTTAGATTCTACGTTTATTTTTACAGAAAATCGTCAAGTACCTATTATTTCTTTTTTGAATGTATAAATACAAAAAGTTCGAAATTATTTTATATTAGAATTTCAATTTTGGTCGACCCTACGGGTTGTCCCCATTTACTCTTTTCTCGTCTCTTTTGACCCCAATTTTTCATAGAGAAGATTTTATACGATTTTTGTTAATTTTTCAAAAACCACCGATATTTTTAAATTTTTTTGGATACTGCTGATAAAGTGACCATCTTCGCGTAAATTTTTAATATATTAAAGATTAGGTACTCATAAAATAAATACAAAAAAATACGGTGTGAAGTCGGAATGCGTACCTATTCATCCTTGTCTACGGTAGCACATTTTTTATTGACATAAATATTAGAAACGCAGGAAAAGAGACCAGGAATCAACATAGAAGTGGATTATGGTACGATATATTTTCTGAAAAAAGTGCTTAGGACCAAAGTTATAGAGTTCAAAGTGATGCACTTGATGATCTTGAAGCACTTGACTCTCGTGATGCACTTGACTTTGAAGTTGACCTTGAGGTCAATTTCCAAAGTCATTTGAAAATCATTTAATATTTTTCAAAAGGAGTAGTTTACTTTTCATCCCTAAATGGTTCAAAGTATATTCGAACGAATTTCACATGCAAGATAGAAAATAAGTGATCAAGAAGTAATTTTGAAAAATACTTGCTCAATCGCAATCGGAAAAATAATAGTTAATCATATGTTGAATTGAATTCCTAATATGATAACTATAGAGTAGCAATAAAAATTTTAAAAAATTTTGAAAATTTCTAATATAACATAAAGTTAATGTTTAACTTACAATTGGAGTGATATTAAATCTTTTCTTAACTTCTAAAATTACTTACAAAAATGTTTTCTTCTAATTTTTTCTATAAATTTGCGCCTATTTTTTTATTTCGTCAGGTTTTTATTTTTTTTATTTTAGAAAAATAACGCAACAAATCAATTTTGAAGATAGATTGAGTCAATACATGAAATTACTGCTTATAGGTACAGGATATGGTCAAAGTTCGGCAATGGCTAATCATTTTCAACTGACCTTGAAAATCGATTTCAGGGTCACTATCAAGTGCATCGCTTTAAATTCTACAAATTTGGTACTCAGCCCTTTTTTCAAAAAATATGCCGTTTCAAAAATATTTAGCTATAACTGTTTTCATCTACAGAGGTTGAATGGTGTTTTCTACCCCTAAAAAGCGTATTTAGCCGAAATAAAAAAACACGTATTTAATATTTTTCGCTGTTTAATAAGTATCTTAAGTTTCATTCAAATTGGCAAGTATTAGTTGGGTAGTGTTATTTGTCAGAATGTTTTGCCGATCTAGTTTTTTCAATATTTCTTTGCTCGTTTTCAGAATTTGTATTTTAATTTCTACGGACAAATAACTCATTCTTTTCTTCGATTTTAGTAACTTTTATTTGCTGATGTTGACCATTAATTGATCGAAACATATCAAATATTTTTCAATGATTTTTTTAGCGAATGTCGAAAATTTTGAAAATTTTTTCACCGTTAGTAAGTTAAAGTATTTGAATTCATTAAGTAATTAAATGATGTCCACAAGAACCTTACGAACTACCATAAGTTATATGAGATCCCTAGGACCCGTTTTTTACTGTTAGGATAAACTTTTTACTAAAATTATTTTAGATGAATAAAGGTTATGTTGTATGATTTCCGCCAGGGTTTACTGTTCCCATTATTGTAAAAAATAAACTAACCGACCGATTTTGAAAATTTTTTCACTGTTAGAGAACTAAATTATTTTAGATGGATACAACTATGCTGCACAAAGTCCGTTCGGGTTCTTGGGTTCCAAAAATATCAAAACTAATTACCCAGCCGATTTTAAAAAATCTTTTACTCTTAGAAAGCTAAACTATTTTAAATAGGTACAGTTCTTAGATGAGATCCGCCAGTCCCCAAAATTTGGAAATTCGCTATGTTATGCAGATGCTGCGACAGGGGTATTTTTAAATTTGTTTATTTACATATTTTATGAAAATGCTTTAATTACGATATGATTTATAAAATTATTGATCTGAGAAACTTAGTGTTATTCATTATCAAAGCTTACCAACACTGTCTTGCCCAATTTCCCCTATTCGCTCTCTTTTTCCTTCATCTACATATGGCGGATCAAACGACCAATTAAAAATCGAACACGCGGTGTCCTGACTCTCATTATAGAAACTACAAAATACTATCTAGGTAATTTATAATTTACATACAGGTAACTATATTTTATCTATGAATAATATCAGATTCATAATAGTCATAGATAAAATATAGTATATAAATCGGTTGTAAGGCATGTTGTGAGGCACTTTCGCAGCCACGCAATCGTCACTGCGCGGCTCTTGCGTAACTTTTGCACTCGTGTGTAATATGCTACTTTCAACCTCAATTACGTAATATACTATTAAATGTATGTAATGTCATTAATTTATACTCAATAGGCGTGTTGTCAATTTTACAAACGATTTTCTGTTTCTAACTGCACAATAATGGCGGAAGATTTATAGTTTACTCAGACATTTTGTGTGACATACTCACTTTGCAATGAGCGCCGCAGTATTATAAACACTATAACGAGGTAACAAAGACGAAAAAATTGATAAATTATATATAAACACGCCTTTAATTTTTCTTTTTGTAATTTATGTACAAGTGTAATGCAAAACCGAATATTTTACACGGAAAATTGGAATTTGGAATGTGACTGTTTTCATAGGTTAAAAAAATAATATGCATAAAAGGCGCATAATAAAGTAATAAAAAAAGAAAAAAAAAGGTAATATGAAAATAATTATCTTATAGTTCATTTCACGAAATAAATCACTTGGTAGATCTTGGGTACTTGGAAATTCAAAATGAAATTTACTCTATTAGTCATTTCATACCAGTTATTTCTAACTGGAAAAAAACCAGCTTTTTTAATCAAAAAGGTATCTCTTTTAAGGGAGGAGTTCAAATAAAAAAGCAACTTTTTTATTTACGATTATTTTGCTTGTTGAAATTTTTTTTCAAATTAGGGAGGGTTTCAAATAGAAAATTTTGTTTTTGAAACATTCATTACTCTTCCCTGTGGGAGGAGGGGGCCTTTTTCCGTAAGTTTTTAAGCGTTTACAAGGAACGCCATCTATCTCAAAAACTAATGAATATTTTTAAATAATTTTTCATTATCTTAGTCCTAAAGGACCTGTCCATAAAGCTGAGTATGGGTTTCAGGTAATTTTAAAAATTAACTATAATATTGTAATCCCAAACTTCTAAAAATTATAACACACAATTTTTTATTTAAAAAAAATGTTTACAAATAGTTACAATTGTTCAAATCGAAAAAGCATACTCCAATTTATGCGCAATATGTTTATGAACAAAATAAAAAAAAAATTAAGTCTCTATCTTTTCTAGAACTAGAGATATGATTTTCCTTGTCGGAAGATACACAACTTTCGGGAAACGGTAAAAAACAAAAATAATAACAAAAGAAGCGGTTTACTCACTGTTTATTAAAACGTCTACAAAGGCATAAAAATAAAAAAAAAAAACATTATCTCAGTGCATACTATAACTCATGTACACACCAAAACTAAATATTACTGATCAAATCGCGAGAGAGGGCGAGCGTTATCTGCAAAGAAGCAGCAACTTGGCTGTGCAGCGGCTCACAAATAAACATTTTTCTACTTGAGAAAAAATTTTTTTGACCATGTTTTATATATCACCGTGTTTGTAAAGGACCACAGAACAAAATAAAAACAAAAAGCGAGATTCGGAAAAAATTAGTTTATTAGCCGTTTCTGGCGTGAACTCTCCCCTTAAGCTCTGGTATTCACAGATTTGTTTTGTTTCAGATAATGATGGCCATTCGTTACGTTAGGAAACTAAATTGTTGATACACTATCAAGAACTATGGCACACGGTTTCGTCAAACTCGTAATATGCTTCAAAATCAGTGAAAATTCCCTCAACTAAATTCAAAATTTATCGAATTAATAGCAGTATATCGGCGTTTAATACACTTCACATGCATGTGCCGATGATACTTACTGGGGACTATCTAAAATAACTTTTTGGAGGAAAAAATATTTCCTTTCACAAAAGTGATTGATTAAAAATATTTCTGCTGCCTTGATAAATTCGGAATTAAAAATGCAATTAGCAAATGTTTATTAAATGCGATTAAATAAAATAATAGTTATTTTTAAATTTACAAAAATAAAATAATGACAATTTTATGAAAATTGAAGTAGGCACATTATATACCATTATTGTTTCTTTCAATTACAATTTGCATTCATTTTCTAAAAAAGTATATTACTCATTTTTTTTTATATTGATTCTTACAATTATTCAGGTCAGTGACTCATATCATGATACTCTAGCAATTTATAATTTATTTCAATTAACTTAAAAATTACGTCCCTATAACGGCAATCGCAAATTTTAAATTTTATTAAATAGAGGTCTTTTGATCAAAAGATTTTAGTGTTAAAGTTCTGATAAATTCAAATAAGCGAAAATATTTTAGTTAAGGGGAGGTTTACTTGAGATGGACCAAAAATTATGTATTTTTCTGGAATCTTTTTTTCAAAGATGGAAGCAAATATCAATTTCAAATTTTGTACACATATTCATTAAATATTAAGCTATACAAAAAAAAATTTTTTAAGGAAAAAAAAAAAAATTGTCCATTTTGTAGATAGCGCAGACAAACGATTCGAAAATCCGATGCCTTGTTGGTGGACATCATAGCGCCGGTAATAAACCACTGAAATCAAAAAACAAAAAAGATTTATAAAATATATGAACAGTACCGGCACCTATACCTATAATATCAATAAATTGCTGAAAGAAAAAAAAATGGCAGATGTGTGAACTTTTGATTACGATTTTTGTCTTATTTTTCGCTCTTTAAAGTAAATTTAAAAATAAAAAAAAAAAAAAATTGAAAGTGTATCGGACTTAGGTAGAGGTGCCGAAGAATTGAATTATCTAACTAAATAAAAAATTAACAAACAGGATCCATCGAATAGTTTTTGAGTTATCGTGTCCACCAGTTCCAAAAATGTGGTTCCGAGATATCATAAAATATATATGTAAAGAAACGTATTTTCAAAATTTTATATTTAATACTCATTATTGCGTGAACTACGTTTTTTGAGTTTTTTTTTTCTTTTTATAGAAAGCTGGATTCGGTTAATGTGCAAAAACCATTTTTTTTTAAATTATTTTCAGCAAAACCATTTTGGGAACATATTCTACACATAATTTGCTATCAATTTCGGCAAAAAAAAATCAATTTTTTGATCAAATCTCAAGTAAACCTTCCCTTAAATTACCTTCAGCAAAATCGCTTTGGGAACATATTCTACACATAATTAGCACCAATTTCTGCAAAAAAAAAAATTGATTTTTTTTTAACGACGCTCAAGTAAACCTTCCCTTAAGTTGGTTGGCGCGCTAAAAATTAAGTAACTATTAAAATTCAAAAGATTCTAGGGGAAGGTGAGGCGACAGGGGTAAAAAGTTGTTTCCTGTTACCATATTGGGCTTTCTTTTTCCCTTTTCTAACAATTGTGATATTAACCGTTTCTTACTACTTTTATCTTAAGCTCGTGCTTTTCATTTGTCGCTTTCGCATATATTTGAATCTCTTTTGGCAAGTTTTCATTAATAACGGTATTGGATCCATTAAGTTTTCATCGATTGATTACATTATGTATTTTCTATTTTCTTATTTTAATCTAATTTATTTCCAATATATTAATTCTCAATAATGTTTGAGAAATTTTAACTGCAATAAATGCAAGATATTAGCTGACAGTTTAAATTTATTTTGTTAGAATTACTTGTGTATTTTTACCCGACTGCACCAGAAAGAGGGTTATGAGTTTGGGTTGTATGTATGTATGTATGTAACTATGTCTGTTTCTATGGCGCAGTCTGAAGTTCAAACGGCGTGATGGATTTTTGTAAAGAAGGTTGAATGAAATGTCATAATTCATCCCCTAATAATAAGAGATGGAAAATTCGTAGAGAAAATTGTTAGAGAAAATTTTTCACAAGGGTTTCTTATATAACATTGATGAGCACTAAAAAGGGATTTTTTAAAAATCATACCTCTAAAGAACTAAAATAAAAGATGGAATTTATATAGAAATCTTGGTTGTGGAAAACTAGTTGGCTGTGAAAACGTGAAATTTTGCATAGTGCTTTCTTATATAAGGTAGTAAGGGGTTTCTGGAAGTTCACCTTTAAAGAAGGTAAAATAGGGAATGAAAACTTATGTAGAAAACTTCTAAATTTACAAACGTGAAATAGTAGATAAAATGGGAGATGAAAATTCATATAGGGAAGCGCTGGATCTAGGAAGGTTTTTATTCACGTGAATAAATTTCATTGAATTAGTAAATATATGCAAGATTATTAAATAATTAGCAATTATTTCTAATGAGAGTCTTTCGAATTTGTTTATTTCTATTAAAAAGGCTCCCTCATAGAAAAAGGCAAACAATATTGTTATTTATGAAATAGTTAACTACAAGCGAGGACCACAGAGATTTGACAGAAAAGATGCAACCAAATGTTTCTTTAGAATCCTAAAAATGGCAATAACTCCAGAACTCCTAAGTGCCAAAACTGGCTAATTTTTCTGTTTTTATTGCCCCATATATAGGATTACTTTGAGCCTAATTTCATTTCTTTATACCTCCAGTAATTCTGGAGATATTTTTTTTAATTTAGACGCTAACATACATACATATACATACAAACATTAAGGTCCGGAAAATTCCCATCCGGCTTTTTGTTCTCTGGGTCTCTTAGGTCGTAAAACATTAAATTCCGTTCAAATTGTAACTATAGCGTCACTATGTAACCTCTGCGAATAGAAAAGTGAAAAAAGATGGAATAGTCATCTATACTTTCTAACCTGAAGAACAGTTTAATAGCTAACGATATGATTTTCCACTGACAATACTAGGTGTGTGAGAAAACTTGATTGAATCGAACACGTTGATGGTTTTCAGAACTTTAGATAGTCTAGTATGCTTAATAATAAGTCTTCCAGAACCCACAAGTTGTAAGATGGAAGGAAGATATTGTTGTATATACAGGGTGTAAAACAATTAACTCTCGTCCTTTTGTGGGCTGACTCATAGCACCCTGTAGACACTAAAACAGGAATTTTTCCGGAATTAACAGTCGCGTCACCCCTCAAAAGGATAAGAGTTATTTATATATATACAGGGTGTAAGGGAAATAACTGTTATCCTTTTGAGGGGTGACGCGACTGTTAATTCCGAAAAAATTCCTGCGGTTTTAGTGTCTACAGGGTGCTATGAGTCACCCCACAAAAGGACGAGAGTTATTTGTTTTACACCCTGTATACTTTTTCGAACCTGCTATTAAAGAGTCAATGTCTCCACCCTCAGAAACACATTGGTTTTCTATAGTCACTGTGACAACTACCTGTAACAACAATTTATTATAAAACTAATCTTGTCGACTGATGTTATTCTTGAGTTAAATGAAAAATGGTATGTATAGTGAGTTAGATATAAGTTACATTTATTTTATATTTTATGCATAAATTACATTTACAAGTGCACCTAAGGAACAACAGCACAATAACATTATGGATATTCATAGTAAAATGCATACATACTATAGTTACCTATATTTATATAATATACAATAAGCAAATGAAAAATGAATGCAATCAACGTTAAGTAAGTAGTATTGTTAATAGAATATGAAAAATGTGTATATACGTATACGTATACCTATGTATGTACCTAAAGTTCAGTTATACGGTGCGTTCGATAATAACCTGGTATTGGTGAAATACTGAAAATATTATCAAAGCATGGCAATTAGAGCTTTTTCTGTAGACTTTTTCTATAGAGGGATAGGTAGATGGAAAGAGAAGTCAGAAGGGGGTACCGGTTCTAATCTTTTATAATATTGGAAATATAAAAAATATGTTATTCAACAAGCCAATTTTCTTTTTACCCTTAAGGGCCCCATACACGGTGAGATCTGTATCAATACCTTATATCGATACAAATAGCGATACATATATCTGAGATTTGTATCATGTTTATTTAGCACACACACGCTGAGACTGTATCGTAAAACCACATTACAGATAAAAATTTTATTAATAAAGAAATGTGCGATCTACGACCTGTGGCACCTGTGCTATTAGCAATTGCAATACAAACATCCTTACATTTTGAATCCCGTAGACATGGGTATAATTTATACATATTAATAAAATCTTCCCAAAAATCTCTATCTGCAAACATGATTATTCAAATAAATAACAATTATTTACTTTATTAACTGTCAAAATAAAAATGCAACCATAGTTACCACGACACTTGAGACAAGCACGATACCAGCTGATACTGATACAGTGATACCGAGACAGTCACATACACGACGAGATCTGTATCATGATACTGATACCTGTAACATGTAGCGATACAGATCTCATCGTGTATGGCGCCCTTTAGACTGAAATTTGCTACTCTTAGATCAGAGAATTGTAACTTTTTTTACATAAGTCATAAAAAAACCTGTAGCTGTCATCGGTTGGTAACATATACAGTACCCTAGTTCAATTATATAGGCACTTCTTACGCTGCCTTTGTCCTATTAAAACTTTCGGTATATACGTCTTAAAAAAATAAAAAATAAAAAAAAAATTAATAAAACGTTGAATGCGCTTTTTAGTCTGTTCGAATTCTCGAGAATTGATTCTTTGTTGGTACCTTTTTCCACGCAACTATTCCTAACACCCTCGCTATGTATATAGATTTACCAATTTATAAGTATTAATAAGTGTAAGGAGTGTTTAGGATATCAGTATTTACAGATGTGTAAAAATGTGTACGTTTCTACTTAAAAGAAGCACGGATACTTTTAAATTGTTTTATATACAACTGAATCATAGAAATCTAGGTATTTTATTACACTGTTAAGAGGTATGAAAAGTAATATTTTTTGGCATCAGTAGCATAATAATAAAAAGCAAAAAGCACTAGTACCCGAAAGAATAGTCTATTTGATAAATTTTAATTTCAATTTTACAATAAACAGAAAACATGTATTTATTCCTGATTACTTTTTCTCCTACCTGCCTTAAATATTAACACAATGACGGTTATAACCTATACTGACAAAACGCCCAACTGGCACACTATTTTGACAGCTAATACACTTTATATGTAATTGTTGACATGTTGTAACGTGGTGTGTGAGATAGCATAAGGTTTGACTTGATGTCTTATAACGTCAATGACCGTCAAAGTGTTAATAATTTCTGCTAAAAAATCTTTTAAATAATGTCCCGGTATTTTATTAGTTTTAGCTGACTAATAATAACCATCAAAACATAATAGATTTTTCTGTGTCAACTATATGTGAAGTATAAATTATTTATTTATAATATAGATGTCAGATTTATAAATTTGATTCCTGTAGATGGTTAGAAATTTTGACAATCGAACAATCCTTGTATGCAATTTGTACATAATTTGACTCTGTGAACTCGCCTTTTTTATTGGCCTCGCTTTCAACTTATTCGGCCATAACGTGGCTTGTTAATAAGAATATTCATTATGTACTTGTTATAATTATATACCCAATTTCAAATAAAATTGAGCATGAGTGATCTTTAAAGAATTAAATAATTTTTATATTCGAAAAAATCAATCTTCTATTCTTTTCTAAAAACAAACTATAATTTTAAAATTTACGTAAGTGCAATAATAAAAGAGATAAAGCTAAGAAAACGGAAATTATTTAAATTCATAAGTGATGAATCATGGTTAAATTTAAGTGAAATGCACCACAAATTTTATAGTATATTTGAACATCGTTTAAAAACTTAATTACATAATGCAAATATTAATTACTTCATTTTTATCATTGTAACAATAATTTAATTTTCATATTTGTCAAAGTATTTGTACTTGTTAACTCAATCATGAACGTAGCTCCATGTATCAGAATCAGTTTAGTACTTCACTATAAAAATTTTAAAAAAAAATCTTTCTGAAAACATAAGGTATAATTTTATAGACAGCATTATAAAAATATTTTCAATGTATATATAATGTATTGTTAATATCTACTTTTAATATCATGTAATGGAAATAGAAAAATGATTTTATTAAAACAATAAACATTAAGGTAAAATGTTACTGCATTACGGACGGCCATTAATAGCTAATAAAAGTAATAAAATTTGAGTGAGTTCAGAGACATTCATGTCCGTTTGTTGAGCGACTACATCGCCAAGGTAGGTTGGTACATGTTAAGCAATAATAATAACGAATCATAATACTGACGACAGAAGCACATAAAACATCCAATGAAAACTACCTATGTAAATATTTAAACAATATACAAAATAAATAAAAATTTTAAATAAATTAAAAACAGTAGTATTAAGTATTATTTTATGTATCTGCCTATACGTACAACTTTCAAACATGGCGTGACCGTGCCTTGAGTATTTTATTGCATAAAATAGGAGTATGTTTCGTTTTGCCCTGGTAGCAATAATTTCATAAAAAAAAAACATAAATAAAAAAATATCAAATAAAAACTTTAATTTTGAACAATTCTAGATAAATTAATTATCGCAAGCAAAACGAAAAGGGGAAAGAACAGGTAAAAAAAGAGTAAAAGAATTAAGTTTATAAGTTTAACTTTCCAAATCTCAAATTTACTTCACGTGTAATAAAATAACATTCATCTTAATATTACGCTCCTTTCACATTGTACGGTTTTCGTCGTACGGTAAAAAACCGTACGGCTTTTTACCGTGATATTGTTACTTTCACATTGCACGGTTTTTTGCCGTTGTAAACTGAATATCTTTATTCGACTTGCAACATTATACAAATAATAAGTGTCATTAAAGTTAATTTTATAAATCAGAGGAAATAGAAAGTAGGATTATTTATTATCACACTCTTTGAAGACCTGAAAAATTACGAAAATAAGTTTTTCAACTATTTTCGGATGTTTACAGACTCATTTGATTAATTTCTTAACGAACTTAACATCAAAACACACAATTTCGAAATTACATACAATCTATTAAAATACTGGTTATCACATTCAACATTAGTTTCATCCATTTCACAAATAAAATTAATAATTAACATGAAATTCAACAAAATATTGTTAATGCCGTACGTTAAAAAGCCGTCTAATGTGAAAGCATCCATTTAATTACATACACTACTGAGCTAAAAACGCCGTACGGCAACCGTCAAGTCCAGTGGCAAGAGACGGCTGCTACACGGCACGGCAACGGCATTTTGCCGTGACCGTGTAATGTGAAAGGTCCAATGCTCTTCTTCACTACACTAAAAAAATGCAACCGTACGGTTTTTTGCCGTACGGCAAAAACCGTATAATGTGAAAGGAGCGTTAGATTTTTCATTATAAAATTTTAATTTTTTCTTACAGAATAGTTTTTGAAATCTAAGACGGAATAACCTAAAACAGTATTTTCGCTTCTTTACCTCTCAAACGTATAAAACGGTGGAGTTAAATAATCTTTACTTTTTATTATAATAATTAAAATCTTTTTCTTGCAATCTATATAGATACATTTTCCAATTATGTTTCAGTCTAAAGAACATCCACATATATTATAGTACCAAAAATGAATACTTCTGTACTTTACCTAGTTTGCTTACAATTAGATAGTAGTTTAGAATTATCTACTCAATTTTAGGTGTTTGTAAATTACAGTCTATTTACTATGGCTATAATATTTTATAAGGATATATAATTTCATAATACAGGATATATTTTATTATATATGCAATCATAAGGTGAGTCGTAATCCCTATCCCAAATTCAAACTGATGATAGGCCATGAAAAATTGAACAAAAAATCCTAATACCATTTTCTTCTACGGTGTAAAAATAATTTAATTTATATTTAAAATATCCCGGTCACCATAGACGAGATTTAAGGGGAGACAAGGGCGAGGGACAACAGCCCCCCTCCATATTCATGCGAATAAAAAATTAAAATTTTTAACAAGGTTTATTAAAATGATATGACAGAAGAAAAGGAGTGAGGATGCAGAAATTAAATCAAGTATTTGTTGACTTGAACGGGTTTGCTATTCTAATAATTTCCCAAGGTGGTTTTTATATTAAATATCTTCTTTGCCATATTTTTCGTGAAATGCCACCTATGCCTGTCACAATATCTTGCATGGAATATAAGTTGATTTCCGGTTGCAAAAATTACTGTTTTTCGAAAACCCGTTTACATAGAAAATGGTTTAAAAACGTATCTTATGCTATTTATTCTACTCTTTACAACGATGTAAAAAGAAAATCAAAAGACTTGAGAATTTCGATTGCTAGGGTTTGAAACTTCCAGTATTTTCACCATATTTCGTAAAAATAAGATGTTTCATTCGAATATTATCTTACAAACACATAGGTACAGTCGACTCTTGTTAATTCAAACCTGCGATAATTCGAATCTCTCTATAATTCAAAGTTATCACGAGTTCCCTACAAATTCTCTTTATATTTCGAACTAAATCAATACATTTTTATGCACTTGGTAATTCGAACGAAAAAATCATTGCTACGTAACAAAACGACACGTTAATTCGAACTCATCGGCGTCAAACACTCGACAATTCAAAGTTGCAGAGAGAAAGAGACAGGAAGATTGTAAGTACATTTTGAGACAAGTTCAAGTTCATTCATCGCAAATGCTTAAAAAATTAAAATTGTTATCTGCGATAATTCGAACTTCTCTATAATTTGTAATATTTTAAGAGACCCTCAAGTTTCGAATTTACGAGAGTCGACTGTATATGCATACATACATACATATATAAATTTTAATGAGTATTATTTCTGGATTGTAGGAACCTTTAAACGAATTGCTCTCATATAGTTCCGAACTCAAGTCTCGCCATGGCACCTGTGGTAATGACTCCATTTGGAAATTCGCTAAAATACGCCATAATGGTACGTTTTGATTAACACCTTATTTAAACAATAGCATTGAAATAATTTAAAATAGTTCTACTTTATAATATACACCTGTTTTACAGTCTGATCCTTACGTAATTTATTACAGTGAGTCTCTAGTGTGCATAACATGTTGAACTAAACTATGTTGATTGGTGTTTATATGCAACACTATAGGTATATTGAAATAACTTGAGGGGTGTATACTTTTGGTATTACCAACGATGTTTTACCTACCGACAAGAAAATCATATTAATGTAATTGTAAATAGGTACTTTTTTACTTACGTAACACTCGTTATAAGTTATTTATTAATATTTTTATTCAGTTTTTTAGGTATTTTATTTATAATTTCGCAAATTGGTAGCCGTCTAAAATTGCCACAAATATATTATAATAGGGTTGACCGGGGTAAATGTGAATTGGGGCAATTGTGAACGGCGCCTATATTTTCTAAAATTAGTTTTGTCAAAAATCAAATCTTAGTATGTTTTTCTGTCCTTTCTTAATATCCTATTAAAATTTGATAACAATTCTCCAAGTATTAGTATCTTTTTTTTATTTTGAAGAAGCCCTTGAAAAATTTTATGTATCTTACTTCGACCAATCCTCAAAGAAAATTTTTAAAGGTAAGAAATGGTTAAAAGTACTTCTAAAGAAGTGGTCTAAACCCTGAGAGGGTTCCTTATTAACTGCTAAAGAAATTGGACAATTTATTACCAATTCACAATTACTCCACGATTTTAAAACTGTGGAGTAATTGTGAACGTCATTCATGTTCATGAATGCCCCCATTCGATCAAAAATTTCAGTTGTGTTCTTTTCAGAGTTGAAAATGTTGATGAAGATGCTGACGACATTATTGTACAAATTTCCGTTGTACAAACAATACAAAAAAAAACTTACGTAAAGAGCGATGTTTTGTGTATCAATCTACGAAATCATTGCTGTGCTCCCTTATCCAATAACAACTTACAAAAACAGAAAAATTACTTGCTTTCAATGTCTCTGTGAGTGTCCAAGGGCAGTAGGATTAATACAAAAACATTTTTTTTTTTTTTATTTAAAGTATAAGACCTAATAGACGTTTTTGTTATTCATGTTAACTAAATGTATTCCCTTGAAAAAGTCTGATTTTCCTTGTTTTTGTGTGAAAATCTTATAATTTTTTGATTTTTTATTTGATAAAATGACAAAATATCATCAAAATATCATTTTTAGTTTGTAATAAATTTGTTCCTACAATTTTTGTTATTTTTATTGAGGTATGGATAACTTGTATTAAACAAAGGGTGACCGGTAAAGTATGATGAAAAATTTGAAAGTGGGGTAAATGGGAAGAATTTAAGTTGGGCTTTACTTTGATGTACCTCACTTCTGTTGTAATCCATTCTAAATAATTTTTCTGATGGCATTCACTTTTACCCCAAAATTCATAAGATTTGCAAAACCGCACCGGGGAAATGTGGATGGCTTATTAAAAAATTTTTGTTTTTCATACGAATTTGCTCAAAATTTGCGTGGTGCATCCTGAATAATGTAGAATTAAAAATAAATCAACCATAATGTGATATATAAAATAAAAAATACTTAAAACAACGCTTTTATCTCAATTCATGAAAATCCATTCACAATTACCCCGGTCAACCCTAGATTAATTATTAAATAATATAAACATATTTGAACTAAATTTCCCAATAACAATACCGCAATAATAACCGTAAAATAGGTTGGCGCGATACTAAAACACAATAGTAAATATTGATTCAAATAATGAGCCAATTATCAATTCATTTTCTGTATTCGCTATTAATTAAATTTCTCACACACAGCCTAATAATTAATTCAATTAATATTCACGTCAATATCAAAGCTTGATGGTGGCAGGGGACCACGGAAACAAAGGGAATGGAATGAGGAAAACACCCAAGTAGCTGGCGGTTGGAGGCGAATGAAACAAGGAGGTAATAATAAGACAATATAATAAGCAATAAGCGATAAAGATAATAAGTAACGCCAACGATAGAGTAAAAGTGAATATTAAACCGTATCTTTTGATCAATTTTCCTTACCCCTATATATCTACATATCGACGTAGCTTGCTTGAACGACAGTTATTTACATCGAATATATTTATCGAGTGAATGAACCAGTTGTGTGCGTGTGTATTTGTGTACCAACCATCAGTTTAATTTTAATCAGTAGCATAACACTACGTCAATGTACAGTGGTGGACATAGGGAAAAAATTTAATAATTTAATAATCAACGCTAAAAGTTTAATCAGGAGAAATAAGGGCCAATTAACGGGTTAATAATAAATAAATTATTGGACAGAAAAAATTTTCCTGAGTTTGTGTTCTCATTTATTATTTCTTTTGGTTTTTGACATGGAAAAATAAAAAATTAAATAAAAATAAAAATAAAAACTACAATCCATCTGTTCAGCTTTGGTTTGATTTCATTTAATTATAGTAAAAAAAAAGTTTCAGTACCCATTTTTAACTCTTTTTGATTCCCTTTTTAAATGCAAATTCTGAAAGAAAGTGATTTAGAAGTCGTATACTAATAATATTTAATTACTGCCTGCTCTTGATATAAAAAGAGTTAAACATGTGCGGAATCAAGATTTCGTAGTTCACTAACTAGTTTTTTTTACAATTCTCGTTATAAAGTATTTCTTGCTTTTATTTAGTATTAAAGTTAGCCTTTAATTTATTAATAATATGATTATTTGAACTTCTTACTTTCTATATGAGTTTAAAAATTTCAACAATAATTTAAAAAAAGACAATGTCTCCTAAATTGTGTAAAATCCGATACTGACTATCACAAACTGGTCAAGTGTGAGTAGACAATCCAGCACGATGAGTCGATGGCAGACATGACGAATCTAAAAGGATTCCGTCGTTAGAAGAAATCCTAAGAAGAAAAACTTGAAACCGTAATAGTTCCAAATGTAAATAATGCCGTGAACAGCGGGACCCCATCACGGAAGTCGAATTTTTCCTTTCATCTTCAGTATTGAATGTCTACAAGCAAAATGTGATTGAAAGTCTACAAGCGATTTGTCATTTTGGTGGTTTCAAAACTGATAATGAGTGTCCGGCTGATCGGGGCTTTAAAAAAAGGTTTTAAGTTTTTCAGGGCTGAATCTCAGTAAATTTCAGTTAGCAGGAGAAAAGCCAACACAATTCGTACGAGGGCATTCCTACCCATGCTTACCCGCCAATTTCCTTTGTGTTTTATTTTTAAATATTAGAAAAGGAACTTAAATAGTAAATTGGAAGGCCTTTATGAAAACATTTTTTCTCTCCAAAAAAGAAAAAAAATTCTATTTTATAAATCAAAATCCAAAATTCCTACTTCATAAATAAACAGTGACTTTAATAACATTTTTAAATTACTTAATATTTATGTATTGCATTTGTTATGAAAAAGGTAAGTTCATTTTTTTTTAAATTTTTAAAATTACTATTCGCCTACTTGTATTAGAATAAAAATAATGCACTAAAATACATTTAACCATACCATTGAATTCCGATGTATAAATGGGAGAAATGGAGGGAAAAGTAATCTGGAATCCCTAAAAGGCACTACCTGGATACTAACTCAATACACGTACAAAATTTCAGCCCTCTACGTTTCCTTAGCGAGTCTCGAGCCGTGTTAAAAAAGGCAAAAAATCAAGGAAATATTGGCGTAAAAATCGTGGGGGTAAGGGTTAAAAGTTGAAACCTCCAAAAAGCAGTGGCTAGCTATTAACTTAGCCTATACACAAAATTTCAGCCCTCTAGGTTTATTTGGGGAGATTGTGACCTGAACGAAGCTGTTAAAAAACAAGAAAAATCATGTTCTGTTCGCTATAAAAATGGTGGGGATAAGGGTTGAAAGTTGAGACCCCCAAAAAGGCACCCCCTTCATACTAACTCAATCTGAATACAAAATTTCAATCCTTTAAGTTTATTTGGGTGACCTGTGCGAGTGGTACAAACTTCGAAAACGTCGAAAAATCATGAAAGTGTAGCTTAAAAATGGTGGGGGTAAGATATTAAAACCTCCAAAAAGCACAACCTGGTACGAACTTTATCAACACACAAAATTTCTATTCTCTACGTTAATTCTGGGGGGCTGTGGTGGTGTTAGATCAAACCAAAATACTTTTTTCCCCCTCTACTTCTTCGAAATCATCCTAGGAAGCTGAAGGTTGAATATGTTGCAGATAATTGACCGAAACATTATTTCCAATCTGTTTGGAAAAGTTCTATTCTTTTGTTGCCCCCCACCACCCCTTTTAAGGTTGGGACTGATCCAAAATTTGCCCACAATTTGAGCCCACTTTGATAGTATTGTTGTGCATCGTAATGAGCCCCACTTACCAAAATTCAGCTCTTAACTTCCATAGGGAGCCTCTACACATGTCGAAAGATAGCGAGAATAAATATATATATATATATATATATATATATATATATATATATATATATATATATATATATATATATATATATATATATATATATATATATATATATGTATATATATATGACATTTTTTCTACAGAATCGTGTTCTACGGGTCCGAAAACGGATAGCGCCTCTATTCTCGCCTCTCGCCGTTCTTATCGTATAGGCTGTATAAGTCTAATTTTTCGAAGAAAATTCGACTAAAAACGGTGAAAGCTACAAAAGCAAATTTTTCAAGGGAAGACGATACTGTTCCTTTTTAGTAACCCATAGACCACGAGAAAATAATGGGCAGCCCATTAAAATTACCATTAGGCATATGTCAAATGGTGCTTTCAGTAAGTAACATCTCAGAAAGGGGCTTGTAAAGGAAAATGGAAATTGTCTGAACTCTGATGATCGAAATCTAATCTCGTAGTTTCTTTGTAGTTTCTTTAAAAAAATTCTAAATGGCATGGTACGAAAACAGTGCCTATTCACATTTTAAACACTAGAGTTTTTTGAAAATTTAAACGCAATGCAATTCATCTGGATAGATCATCGCATTATATTATATTCAGGCTTTCTAACTTTTCAATTTTCGACGACCGGGTATCATTTGCTGGGAAATTTTTTGAGCTGATGAACAAAAAAAAAAAAAATGAACTAGTCGCAAAAATCCCACAACCGGACATTTAGTGTCCGGTTATACGTACAAAACCGAACCCGGACAAATCCCGTAATACCGGGACTGTCCGGCATTGATTATCTTAGACAAAGAAGCACAATCATAAAGAAATTCCACTGCAACAAATTTTACAGCGTTTAATAGCAGAGAATTTACTGATATTTTTAAACATGCATTTTATGACCACTACAGTACCTATTGTGTGGTGTTACATACAGATTCTTACGAAGCAATCTATTTGCCTCAACTCTGCTTCCTATACGTTTCAATAATTAATAATAATAATAGTAATAATATTGTTTATCGAAGACTTATCGAAGAGTTACCTTTAAGTAATTAGTTGCGTCTGTGCGTCCCGTTGTAGTTGTTTATAATATTTTAAGTGGTATATGATATGATTGAAGGCATATAGGAACTTTACAGGGTGTTGCTGTGAAGCAATTATTTTCTTTTAAAATAACACAGATAAGTTGGGAACAATTTATGCGAGTACTTACATTGAAAATAAAATTTCTTTCTTTATTGCATAATATAGTCAACATAATTTTAGGCGAACTTGAACCTATTGATAAAAATGAGTAATTATAAGTACGGGATACCTTGGAAAAAAACTGTATCCTAATGACGTCGTAAGTTTATTTGGTTAAACAGCACGCACGAAGACGAAAATCATATTTTGCTCCCAAATTACTCTATTAATATCAGCAATTACTCCACTAGTAGAAACTTAATTATTTGTTAATGAAAATAGAATTTTTTAGTGATTAAAATCTCGTAATATTTGTTTTTATAATACCTTTATCTACGACTTCCATGGAATTGCTTATTTATTGTACAAAGTACTATCTATGTAAGACCGGGCATACCCAGTGCGGTATACCTAAGAGGTTTACCTGTACAGGTAAATCGGGGACATCTGTGGCAACTACTTTCTTTAAAACTGTACAGGAGACAAGACCTGCACGAAGAATCGAAAATCAGTATTTTCTACCTGTTGTATAGTTATCTGTATCGGAGCTTGTATATGGCTCAGTCTGCGTAAGTTTATTTCTGTTGTTAATAGGTTTTGATTAGAAAGAGATTGCTTTTTGTCACACTGATTGATTTTTTCCGAATAAAAATTAAAATATAATAATCATAACGATTAGGTAACTATTAAAAAATATAGACAATTAGCCATACATTGTGCATGTCTTTGGCATATATTTAGGGACAACTGATTTTTGTCAAATGGAAAACAAATTACCTATGTATGATTATCAACATATTGTATTTTAATTAGGTATATAAAGAAAAAAATTACAATTATATAAAAAAATTTTCTTAGGATAATTTTGATCATTAAAAAATCGTTTTCATTAAAAATAATAAATAAATAATTAAGTTTTTACTAAAACAATTGTTGATTTCAATAGAGCAATTTAGAAGTAATTGAGGTATATAAAAAATAAAAACTTCTGGCGCCAACTTCTCTCCTGTGACTCAGGAGCCTAATTGTTACAACTAGAGAAAAGTTTTGCTGTCATTTTAGTATAATTTTGGTATAGAAGTAGCTTTAAATACGACTCTAAAATACGGATCGAATTCCTAGACACAATTTTTATAGCAAAACGAAAAATTGTCTCTTAAATTACGCCATGTAAATGCTGATCAGAAAAAAAATACAACCAGTTCGTATTATAGTCATTAAAAATTTTAGAATTGTAGAGTCAACAATTAAAGCCACGTTTATATTTTTACCTTTAAAATAATTTTGTTTTAATTATAAACCAATGAAATATATACTATGAGTAAGTTTGTAACACTCTGTATAAGACTGATAACGACGTATACGAAGTATGGTTGCTATAAACACTTGATTGAACGATTACCTAAAGCGATTTCATGTTTATCTCTTGAAGTAAGTTCGTATGCACGGAAACTCTTACAAAATAGAAAGAGCTTTATACACATATGTATGTGTGTAGATAACATTGGTATACCTATTACACTAGTGATATGTAAATGTAAAATTTTCTCATGCAGACGTTATTTACATCTTAAAAATTTCATGCATTATTTATAAAATTCTTTTTATGATTGACAGAGATTTGTCCTAATTCTAGTACATTAAATTTTATTATAATTTTGAAAACAATTCCTCCATATTATTCCTCCACCTATTACTTTCAAGATGGTTGAATTTCTTATATCTCATTTTTGCTCTCGATACAAAAATAAAAGAACAAAACGGTTTCTAAAAAAGTTTGAAGTTATACTGAGGAAATATTTTTAACAAAATTCAAATCCAAAATCTATCCGGTAGGTGTCCGTTATCCCAACATACCGCAATCTGCATATCCACTAAATTCATTAAGTTTTGTATTTCTTAGACAATAATTTCGATAGTACGGCAGGATCCAGTAACGATCATTGCGAACTAGAATCCGAAGCGATGTAAGCTCGAATATTAAGTTCGAAAATTAAGACCCAAAACGAAGTTTAAGTACACATTAAATTTTGTATATTAACAACGCATTGCATTAGAGCAGCAGTTCCCAACGTATGATACGCGTACCCCTAAGAATATGCAGCAGACTTATTAGTAGGAGTATATGAAAATATTGTTAGTAGTAGCGAATGTCGACATAAGATGTTTCAATTAAAATACAAAAATACCCCTGCCGCAGCATCCTGCATAACATAGCGAATTTGCATTTACAAAAGTACGTTTTTCTCGGAAACTAGTTGATATAGAGTAATTGTAAATAAAAAAACCCTTCTTTATGTGATTTTTCCGCCTCATTCCGCCAAATTTTTTTCGTGAAATGAAATTTTTCGTGAAAAAAATTTGGCGGAATGAGGAGGAAAAATCACATAAAGAAGGTTTTTTTATTTACAATTACTCTATATCAACTAGTTTCCGAGAAAAACGTACTTTTGTAAATGGAAATTCGCTATGTTATGCAGGATGCTGCGACAGGGGTATTTTAAATAAATATTGAAGCATCAACACAAAAAGTATTTGGCTCCATTTTTACAGATATCTCCATAAAATAATAAATTGACTTTTTTTTCTTATTTTCTCAAAAACTAACTAACCTAGAATAATAGTTCAAAAATCTTTTTGATGTATATATATATATATATATATATATATATATATATATATATATATATATATATATATATATATATATACTTTCAAAATACTTTAAAGTACATAGTTTAGAAAGAAAAAATAAATTGCAAATGTTTTATTCTGCGCAATAGTGGTGCGTAGAATAAAACATTTTTTTTTAAACGTCGATTTAAAATATTTTTTTTTTAAAAACTCACGACAGAAAACCTAAAAAGTTTTAATTAAAAAAGTTTTAAAGACCCACGACGAAAAGTCTAAAAAGTTACAAATAAAAATTCCTGAAATTCTTAATTTCATTAAAATTTAGAATAAGCTAATTTTCATTCGTTGTGTGTGACATTTAACTACAAAATACACGGCAAGAGATCTCACACACGACGAATGAAAATTAGCTTATTTTAAATTATAATGAAATTTAGAATTGCAGGAATTTTTATTTATAAATTTTTAGACTTTTCGTCGTGGGTTTTTAAAACTTTTTTGTAATTGCAAAATATCAAAGTAGAATGAGGACAAAAATTGTCAATTTATGACAACCTTCAATTATAGTGATGCAACGGATGTCTGTACCTCTTTCCATAAGTGTGCAAGTTCTGTAAGAATTTTGACTTGTGTTTTGGTTTTTTTTTTCAGCATTATCACACAGACATTTAACGAAAAATCGGCACTTCAAAGAAGTGTGGACACGGTATTATATCCGACAGTAAATACTGAGGAAAACCGAATTTTAGAACTCATTACGTAATGAAATTAAAGTCAAAAAGGTTGCTGGAACTGGTAATAGGTTGTTCCATTTCTGTTTTCACTTTTGTTTTCGTTAAAAAGAATACGTTTACGTTTAAAAAGAATACGTTTACAAAAATATACGTTTCTGCTTCTGCTTGTGTATTAACACTTTCATTACAAAATAGTAATCTTGATAGAAAAGTCTTTCATCGAATTCAGAAAGACGCATATGAGCTGTTCGTTTGTATATATAATTACTTATAGAAGTATTTAGAAGTATTCTAATGAAATTGCTAATCGAACGAAGTACACTTTAATATAACGTACAAACTTAAATTGTTGTGACGATCACAATTATTACTCAAAATACTCATACATTTCGATAACACTCAAACGTCCCTATGCAACTGACAATTATCATCAGTGAAAATGATACAGTACTTTACTTTGGTTGGTACATACTACACTGTAGGTACAATGCATAAGTACGTTTCATGCAATATGAGTATCTGAGTGGAATACCTACAGGTAGAGAATATCATTGTGTTTACTAATGGAAAATCTACAATTGTTATTAGAAGTGGCTAAAATATCAGTGAATTGCATAATACTATTCTAGGTTTGTATTTACATAATATATAGGTTATTAACTTCACGTATTACATCTACTCATTAAAGCTATCAGAGAATACACATATGGGTTTAATGAAAGATGTTTAAGAGGAAACTGTCATCAACAACTTAGTTGAGTTACCTTCACATAAACTTTAAATTAGTAAAAAATAATGATATTTATAAATAAAATAAATAACGATTTTTACTTTGCAAACTTTCGACTCGCACAGTCATTAAACTTTAACAGTTTAGTGTTAGAAAATAACTGTACAAATCAAAAGTGCAATCACACATTTTTAAAAAATAAAAGTGGATTTTTTCCAAAGTAAAAATCGTTTTTAATTTTGTTTAAAATGAATATCCACAAAGTAATGCTCGCCACCATACATTATCTTTTTAGATATTGATCGATATTTAATCAAAGGGGTCCCGTCCTTTAGTGAACTCTGGTATTCCGGAAAATACTTTAGTGTCATGCCTCGATAACTAGTTTTATGCAGATTGTAGCATCTTTATGTATAAAATAGTTTCTTACCACTGACATGGATTCAGCCCAAAAATTTAAAATAGCTAAATTAAATGATGCTGCGACCTTTGCTATATTTTGATTGCGACAACTTCGAATGATTTTGTGTAGATAGTATTTTCAGACTTCGAGCTAAGCATCTTTGACTCTTGGCTGGTATGTTGCAATAGACACATTATAAACACAATATATAAAATTTCAAAAGACCACAGACATCACGTTATAGCCAAAAATCACAGACATCACGTACATCTATGAATTTAGCCTAGAACTTGACGTAAACAGTTACAATACCAAATAGCAGCTCTATCGTTCAAGAAATATGGCCGTTATCCTACCAACAATATCAAAAACATCACCAGGTTCTTAATTAATCTTGTGCGCACGGCATAAAAACATAACGGAATGATGAAATTCACCTTTCCGATGGTGGCTTCGATCGAGGTTTCTCCTCTTTGACCCGGTTCCACCCCTTTATTTTTAACGAAACTTGCAGTAATTAAACAGGACCTAGTGTGCAATATTTGAGACTTTTTTCGTGATTGTCATTCTGAAGGAACCACTAAAAAAATGTTTTTCTATTTTTCTTCTCGAATTTTCTATGACTGTTTACTAACGGAAAAATTTGAAAGAAATGTATATTATAGTACTAACTTAGACCTTCTCAATCGTTTTTAGTTTATCTCAATATCTGTAATAGTTTACGAGATATAAAGGTCTAAAAAATCATGGCCTTAATACATATTATCACAAATAACTTCTAAACTACCCAAGATATGAGGCTAAAACTTGCACGCAAGACTTCTTATCAACTGCCCTTATAGTAGCCAAAGTGCCGTTGAAAATCTCGTCTGGGGGCCAACCGGCCATTCTTATCCCATAATACCCTTTATCCAAGGCAATATTTTTATGCATCATTCGAAAGATCAATAAAATTAAGATGTGTCAAATATTTTTCTTTATCTACAATTATTTGTGAAGCAGTGGCCTTGCTGGCAGAATACCTGAATGTGTCAATCAAATGTGAGAGGTTGACTAAATTATATATTTAAAAAGATATATAACTAGGTAATAGGAGAACATCATAAATAGTGACGAAAAAAATTCTACTGAGACTTGAACTTGGTCATAAGAAGTAATAAAAGGTTGACTGATTTATGTGAAAAACACGATTAAATATTAAGAAAAGAAGTCCTGGTAGCAGTTGCTGAAGAGTGTGTTAAAATTTCAGTTTTACACAATTATTTCAAAAACCATCGCAGATAGAAAAAAATATTTGACACAATTAAGCAGTTTATTTTTAAAAAAAACTTTCGACTACTGTGCCTGAATCCATAACTGGACCTACTTGAGGGTTTGTTCAGAAAATTTTAAGGTGACAAAATACTGGTAGCACAAAAAGTATTTTCCTGGGTAGATTGGATTCTGAGGGCAAGTCACTGTTGTCCACTTAGCCAATAAGAAGTGTGTAATCTCTCATTTTTTCAGTAATGTAATTAATTTCCTTTGTACTCTTCACTATCAAAAAGAAGTGCCACTTAAAATCCCATGGTTAACTAGTCAAAAATATTTTCTTATAATTAAGTAAATAACATTAGGTTTAAATGGTATTCTTGCCTTTGGTAAATCTTCAATCTATCGGGTTCAAATTCATGCATTCTTATATTCGTCTCGTTCTTGTTCTACTTTGTGCAAAATCGAGATCCATTTTATTCGTTTTTACATAATAAGTGCCGGAGTTTTGTACTTATATCTCTACATATTATAGTATTCGTCATCTGTTGATTGCGTACTATGTTATTAGGTACTGTTATTAGTAATGTAGTAGCCAAAGGCGGTTTTCACACTGCTATATTATCAGTAAACTAAGAATCTATTACTATTATTATTATTATTATTATTATAATTATTATTATTATTATAACATGTAGGTACCTATGTCGATTTAAATGCACACCAAGTTTCTATAAATGAATAAATTGTTACAGGTTGACCAAAAACACAAAATATCTTATAATGTCCTTTATAAGTATTCTAAAAGGGATGCGCAAGTTGTTGAATGAATATATATATATATATATATATATATATATATATATATATATATATATATATATATATATATTCATTCATATATATCGTATATCGATATTTTCAACTAGTGTCGATGCAAAATATTAATATATCGATATATCGATATTTTCAAAAAAATTGCTGTTTACTGTCAATTTGGCAGTTTTTTTTTTTTTGATGAGCAAAAAGAATCTTCTTTTTACTTGCTTTTGATAATAAAACTGGGCGTCTTCAAGAAAATATTTCGTTTTTAATACTCAAAAAAAAAATATCGATATTTTGATATATCCACACTTTTTACCCATCCCTAGCCCTTATGTCCACTCACTATTGTCATTTCTAAAGTTCCATAGAAGAAATTTCCGAACCGTTAAAATTTCGTCATGTCTCACTGTCCGACGTCGACATAATTTCTACATTTTCGGCCTATAGGCATAGGATTTTATATATATATATATATATATATATATATATATATATATATATATATATGCTGCAGGTGTAAATTTCAATTCATTATCATTCTATAACAAAAATTTTTTCTCAGTTTATTGAGGTTGTTTCCCGTATTAGAATGCTATGACAAAATATATTTTTTTGTTTTTAAGCACCGTTTGTATAATATTGAGCTTCAACGTGGGATTATTTTTTCCTTTATACGGTAATATTTTCACCACCGATCTAATAAATTAATACAAACTGAAAAAAAACAGTGCCTCCAAAAACAGTGTATCCTTTTTGCGCCTCTAGTCAAAAAGTATATTGCTGTGTGACCGTAATAAAAGTTCTATCTTTGATGTGAGAAACGGGAAACCTATACAAGATTCAGTTTATATATATATATATATATATATATATATATATATATATATATATATATATATATATATATATATATATATATATATATTAAATAACATTATGTTATAGTTAAATATGTTACTCTATAATTTTGGTTAAATTTTAAAGAATACAATTTTATATTTACGTTATACTTGTATGTTGTGCTCATAATTGTACTTACAAATTAGTATAATGTAGGTACTTATATCGACCGCCTCACTCTGAAAGTGTAACCCAAAAATTCGTAAATTTTTGTAACGCAAAAGGAGAAGATTTGACATTAAAATACACACATTTTTTTTTTAAATTTTATCTACATGCTAAAAATGCTACTATTGTTTTATACTATTTATAGCTTATAAAAGTGTTTTTCAACTTGTGGGTCGAGATCCCCCAGGGGGTCACGAAGCCTTTTTAAGGGGGTCGTAGTTATTTTAAAAATAAAACCACTCTTATTCAAAATATAATTTTTAATAAAGAGAAGGTTACATTGTATAAAAGGTTACATTGATGTGATGGTTACGCCTGTTATACGTTTACCAATTTTTCCCATCGCAGATTCGGTCTTGATACGCAGAGAATTAGATTATTTTCTAAATTTGGATAATTTCTCTGTTTGCCTTTTATTTGAGCTATCGATGAAAACGTCAACTTACACAGGTAGGAGGTGGAAAATGGGATCAAACACTTCAAAGCTTCTATAGTTAATTGTGGGTAGGTACTCTGTTTTTCTCTTTAACCAAAAATTATCCAAATTGACAAACTTGAATTCCAAGTGTAGCTATCAGCAAATAATTTTAGCAGATTTTCTTTTACGTTGGTTTCCAAACTTGGCTCGTCTGTAGCTGCCTTTACAATATGCCTGTTTCAGGTAAATAATTAATTACGTATTTAGTTAATACCTAATTATGAAAATAATCAATAATGATGAACGGATTCGATATTTATAACATAACAAAATAAAAAATAAAAATAACGGAAAGTAGGGGTCGCGAAATATTTTTCCATACTGGGAGAAAAGCGCCATGAAAAAGGTTGAAAAACATTGGCCTATTAGAACGTAATTTTTAAACTATTTGAAAAGTTAAGCCTGGGAAACATTATTTTTTACAATCAAATAGCAGATGATATAAAAACTAGGTGGTGAAGTTAGTAAAGGTTAGGTTATTTTAGTTAGTTTTAACAATATATTTCGACTTTGATTTAAAAACTAGCTCGTGAGGTTAGTTAAAGTTAGGTTAGTTTAGTTAGTTGTGACAATAAACTTCCACTCTATTATAAAAACTATAGATAGGTTAAGGTTATATGGTTTTTTTTGGGTGCATTTTAGGTATATGTATCTAGGTTTATGGTGTACATACTTATGTTAAAATCAGTATAATATGTGTATAATCTCTGCATTATATATACATATTTCTATCTATGATTGAAATACTATAATACATTTACATAATAGTTCCATCCTTTTGTGTTTTAATAATCTGGTGTATTTGCAGTATACTGTAATAAAAATTGGTAAGTTTACAACACTAACCTTTAGACCACCAACTAATTTTTTCAACAGTGGGGCACAAAAGGAATATCTTCTACCTAAAACGGACAAGTCAAACTAATGGAATGCACAAAGTGAAACAATTAATTATACAAAAAGCTTTAAGAATACGAAAGAGTTAGAAACTTGGGACACTTTCCACCGTTCAATTACTACTCTAATAATAATTAAATTCGCTTCAAAGAGAGTCTGTGACTGTTATTGATGGGTATTTACTTACGTTTATACCTAATGTTCATGCCACTAAATCTTATAAAATGCTTTTTTCTTTATGTTTTGCTGCTAAAATAACTACAGTTACCAAGTACAATATACATATGTAGGTAGTGTAAATGAACCTTAATTTAATTTATATAAAAGGAACGTACATAATTTTCATTCTTGGTTAGCGAATGCAATAATGTAATAAGAACTGAATACAGTACATTACAAAAAGTAGGAGAAGCACAAATGCTTTGATTTTTAATATTTGTAAACAATACCCATTATTGTAAAATTACAATTTTTGATATGGTAAATGGAATAATCAAATAAGTAGTAATAATAAAACTCAGGTTCGCCAGCAAACATGATTATGAAGTTGGTTAAATAACTTATGTACCTATACATCTCTCCAATTAGTTACATTAATATATATTTATTAATGAAACTACTAGGAATTTGACAAACGACGATAAACCTGAGGAATACACATATGATCAAAATACTGAAAAAATCGTGTCACAAACAAGCGATATACGGCCCAGCAATGGAATATACAGGGTGTTTCAAGCAACAAGGAACATATAAATTTAATATGGAAAAAATTTGTAAGTACTTAATCAAAGGTGCTGTAACACCTTTGAATTATTATGTGCTATATATAACATATGAAGGGTGGACTTCAAAAACAGGCTAAGTGCCAAAAAAAAAATACGATTTTAGCATACTGTCTAGATTGTTGGCAATGGTAAGTACTTAGATCCCTTTTCCGGGTCTAACTCAATTTTTTTTTATATAAACAACTAAAATAATTAGAATCATATTGCGACTTGTATGAAATGTCCTTTTCTGACCACTAAATCGACCGTGTAAATTCAGATAAATATCGACATTTTTTTAAACATCAGAGAAATGCTTAAAACCATTTCTTTATTTCTGACTAGAATTTTTGTAGCCTGGAATAACTTGCGCCATGAAATGGAATAACATTAGGCCGTGCAATATGAAATGTTGATTTCCAACCACTTGGTCTATCATGTAATTCAGATTAATATTGACAAGTTTTTAATATATTAGAGATATAGGTACTTAAAAGCAATTCTTTAATTTTAAATAGAATTTTTGTAGCCTGAAATCAATTTTTCCATTAATTAAAATAACATTAGATCATGTAATATGAGATGTCGGCTTTCGACCACTTGGTCTACTACATAATTTAAAAATATAGAACTTTTTTAAGCATTATACAAGTTTTCAATTTCAAATATTATCGAGTGCTTGTGAAGCATTACTATACGTATGACGGACTTTTGTTCGCATTTAAACTTACACAGTATTCATATGTCCACTTATCGTTCAGCTAAACTGAAAATTTAAGTACTCGATTTCTTTAGTTAGTATGATCAAAATCCAAATGTAAATTAAAAATCACAAAGTGATTGAAAAAGTTACCAAATTGGATCGGCTGGGCATCGAACCCAGGATCTACCAGTAACTAGCCAGGTGTCTTACCACTATACCGACGATCCTCTGTTCGACAGCCGCCCCAACTCGACAACCATTCAACCACTTATGTGTATTGGTACTCTCTCTAATGCGAGAAACAATTACTATTTTCAATTTCAAATATTATCGAGTGCTTGCAAAACATTATTACGTATGACGGACTTTTGTTTGCATTTAAACATACGCAGTATTCATATGTCCACTTATCGTTTAGCTAACCTGAAACTTTAAGCACTCGATTTCTTTAGTTAGTATAACCAAAATTCAAATGTAAATCCAAAAGCAAATTTTTGATTTTAAATAGTATTCTTGTAGCAGAGAACCATTTCTGCCATTAGTCGGAATGATATTAGATCGTGTTATATGAAATGTCATTTCCCGATCATATGGTCGACCATATATCCCCATTAAGTTAGTCCCACCATTTTCTTTTCTTCAGAAGGTTGCGTCCGAGTCGTGTCCTATAATATGTCGTAAATAAAAAAGCTAAATTTCAAAAATTGGTTTTTGTTGCCAAAAACTATTTTTAGGCATAAAGTAAGCTCCACTATTTTCTTTTTTTAAAACAAAAAATGTTGTGCTCTATTGTGCTACACGCGTTAGCCGTAAATAAAAAATCTAAATTTCAAAACATGCAATTCTTATCCCAACTTTTTTTTTCTTTTTTTTTATATATCCAACTCCGTTATATTCTCTATTCTCCATATTAGGGCCACTAGGAGCGGCAAAATTTGTAACGGCAATGTTTGTAATTTTTTTACGCGTCAATTATTCTATTTAGGGAAAAGTTTTTAAAAAATGTGATTTTTTCATAGAAACGGCGGCATTTTCACCGAGCCGCAGGGCGACACCTAAGGTAAATCCGGCCCTGTTTATATGTAAGTATGTAGATGAAAATTATGCGGATACTCACAACATGTCTAAAAATATACAGTAGCCGGAAAAGGTTTTCTTCTGTTTTTAATTTTATTCTTGTGACAGACTGTACCGTTTTCTGACGTAGAATATATAAATATACATAAGTAGGTATTTTTTTAAAACAATTTTTTGTGCTATATTATTCAAAGAAAACAATGTCTGATTTAACTTATCGTCTCTATTTATAATCCTTCGTCCTGAACAACACTTTTCTTCCTCAGGATAGAGAAATTTTCATTTTTTCATTTTCATCATTATACATTTTTATGTTATTTTTTTTCCTTCTTTTCTAAAGGAAATAGTGAAATATATAAGCGTTACCATTTTAATTCTTCAAAACTCTTTTAAATCTTGCATCCTCCTATTTTGAAATTCAATATTATCACCCCATTCGTACACCCAACCAGACTGCATAGCTCTTTCTGTTGTAACTCATCCCGCGAAATTCTTATCGTCCATCAGTAAGTGAGCGTTAGAAAAACAACAGTGTAATGTTGTAGAAGTATAATAAGAAGATTCGGTTGAAGTTATTTAACTCCTTCATTATGACAAAAAGACATTTTATTATTATCGTTAATTATAGGGGAAGCGCTGCTGAAACCCTCTTGGAAAAGTGTATATTTTTTAATGATTTATACTAATATTATTTTAAGAGAGAGTGTAAGTTTATTTATTTATTTTCTTATATAAGGGATAAATTTGATAATTAGGTACTAAACCGATTTTATAATTTTTTTACTATTATTTCACATAGATATAAATAAATATTTCATATAGGTATTCAAGAAGATGAACTATTTGTCTGCTTTGCTTAGCCAAAAACAAAATTGCATATTTTAACGAAACCTTCAAAAGAGTTCGTGATAATAATATATATTTTTGATATTTTGCATTATGATAAATATGATAATAATACTTGTACTTTATGAGTAATGGTAATAGGACCGGCCCGAGATTTGTGTAAACCGTGCGCCGCACTAGACAATCTTGGCGACCAAAATTGAGTAGTTACAAAGATAACCAAAAAAAAAATACGAAAATTTTTTTTCTTGGTAATTACTTAATATAGGAAAATAATTCCAAATCCACATAAAGCCAAATACTCTCGAGAATATTAGACATGTTTATTAATTATCGTACCAGTGCTCGTTATTAACAATAATAACAAGGATAATATCCATTCCAATGCTATTTTTAGAGGCTTCCAAATGAGTGACCGCTTCAAAAAAATGCAGTAACTGTGTCCTAATAGACTTAATTACCACTAAAAGTTTCATCAAAACTCAAGGGATACAACACGATAAAAAAAATTTTTCACTCCCAATCTGTTGAACAGGCCCTCCAGTGGATTTGGCCGTGTAATTATATCCAGGTGTATCAACCGAAAGTACTTTAAAAATAAAGTATTGTGCCTAATAAAGCGCTTTCAGCTATTTCCTATAGTTTGCGAGATAATCAAGAATAATCGAAATAGGTTATATTCAGATATAGGCGATCTGCCCCCGATAAGAAGTCCTAATAGTAACTGTATTGTCGTTTATGTGACACTGTAGGTATACTTTATTTATGTAGGTATAACTTTCCTAGAGCAAAATTTAACTGTTATGGAAATATAAAATTGTCAAAAAATGTATTGTATATAATGGGCTTTTTTCGTTCCAGGAAAGTTCACCGACTGTAATTTTCCGACGAAAAGTATCCAACGCATGACTTCACTGCATTCTAACGTTATTCTATCTTAATGTACTCAAAACCTTGAATGTATTATAGTTATTTGTGTATTAAGAGCGTAAAATGGTGCTTTGCCGCTCGATTGAGAATGTTGACGCGCGACGTCGGCAGGCGGAGCGCGTTAATCTCATGAGAGCGGCAAGTAATTTTGTGCTCAAATTACACACAAAATTTTTTCTACAATTTTATAAAAACTTTTTTTTATTTAAAAGATACATGGAAAAATAATAATGGACGTTAATATTTATATTAATATTATAATTTTTGCAGTTTCAGAAATATCTAGAGGTGTACTTGAGAAAGCACTGTCACTACATATTACATATTTCCATCATATATGTACATATTTTTTTAAATTTTTTATTCTTATTATTTATTAATTATAGTTATTTATTATTATTTTTAATTAATATTTTGCAGTTATTTTGAAATTTAATAAAATTAATATTTCACTTGATTACGATAAACATAATAATTTTAGAATGTTTATTTGTTATCATAGAAAATATAAACAACGCCTACCTGATTTGTAATTAAATACAGGTTGAGCGAGCGACAAACTATTACGTTACCGCTTTAAAGCGCAAAGTAGAAATTTGTTGCTCGGCAACTAGAGTCTTTGGCAAATACACATTTTGCGCTCTCTTCACAGAGCGCAAAAGCCTACTTTCCACTAAGATTGTAGAAAAAATATATTAGCCTTCAGTAAATTTAAGAATGCCTTCTGGATTTAAGAATTTTTTATAAATACACCAGAAATTCAATAGTACGTAGTGGTCGGTGCAAATTTAAGGGGAAGTGCGTAAAATCGGAAGATCAGGAGCGTCGGTAAACTTTTATGTGGGGGGCTAGAAAATATTATTTATCTGAATTTATTTAAAACAAAACTACTCTAAGAAACAATTTACACCTAAAATTCGGTTGTATAGATAGACGGAATTGAATGTTATATTAATGAATATAAGTGGCGACTTTTAGAAAACTAACAAAGATGTAGAAAAACCAATTTCACCATTGAATTCATCAGCGTAGAAGACGCCAAATAGTGGAAGCTGACAAAAATTCTAGAATATTCTACTGGTCAACTAGTAGATATATCAAAAAACAGACTTCACTGTTGAATTGGTTACTAAAAATTAGATTAAGCAGCACAGTTTGACAAAAATTCTAAAATGTTCTGTTCGTCAACTAATAAAAATGTCGAAAAACCGTTTGCACCATTTAACTGGTCATCGGGAAAAAGACGAAATATCACATTTTGATAAATGTTTTAGAATATTCTATTCTGGCTGACGAATAGATCATTCTAGAATGTTTGCCAAAATGGGACATTTGGTTTATATTATTTTAATTTTGGTTAGACAATTAAATGATCCAATGGATTTTTTAATATCTCTGCTAGTTGACAAATAGAATATTCTAGAACATTTGCAAAAATGTGCTATTTGGTCTTTTTTTAGGTGATTAATTCAATGGCGACGTCCGTTTTTGGATATCTTTGCAAGTTGACGAATAGAATATTCCAGAACATTTGTCAAGATATGCCATTTGGCCTCTTTTTCAATGACCAATTAAATGATGTAATTAATTTTTCCATATCTTTGCTAGTCGACAAATAGAATATTCTAGAATTTTTGTCAAACTGTGCTACTTAATCTCATTTTTAAGGACCAATTCAATAATGAAGTCTGGTTTTTGACATCTCTGCTAGTTGACGATTAGAATATTCTAGAATTTTACGTTACTCAGTTTGCATTTTACATTTTGCATATTACGTATGCAGAATATGTGCATCTTTAGAGACTACGAGACCCTTAGACAATATATAGACCCTTAGACTCTGGCTTGGTACATAAATGTTCACCAACACGCAGATAAACGATAACATATCTGTGAGAGGAGAACCTCACTAAGTCGCTGACGTCACTACGTAAAATCGGAGTACGTACCATTGGATGTCCACTGTATTGTGTCGCAGGTATTTATTATTAGTTCTGTCACCTTCAAATTCCCAGTCATTCAGTTTGGTATACATCTTGTTGCGTTAATTCGTGAGCTACCATAGATTGTGTTGTTACATCATACACAAATAACACGAAACTAAACGAAATCAAAGTATTAACATTTAGATATGTTGTCGAAAGATAATGCTAGTTAATTTCACGGCTTCAGTCTGTGATTTTTATCAATACATAGATTTCCACAATTGACATATTTTGTTTTAACATTTTCATCAGCAACATCTACAACTTTTTAATTTTATTTTTGGTGTTGTTGAAAAAAAAATAAGAGTTGCTGTTGAATTGAATTAAGAAATTTAACAGAAGTAACGTTTATAAAATTAGCAGTCCGTGCACATCCGTACATACCAAAATACGTAAATATATGTACCGATGTTTGTTGAACAAACTTTAAATTGCTTTGTTTTCTCCTCATGTTCCATCCTTACCCGGGACTGTGCCCGTAACATAAACAATAACAAGAATTCCAAATACAAAATGAATCGAATTGTGTAATTGTTAATTTCATTATATCATTTTGAACCAATCAGTGTACAACTAAAATCTTTTTACTTACTATTCAAAACGGAGAAAGTTCGTCATTTTAACAACAACAAATATTGGGTATGTTCCCCCTATATTTATCCTTTACATTATCCTTGATTAATACTGATTGCTTGCGTAAATGAAAGGCACACAAATACATAAAAGGATATTATTTTATATTAAGATGAAGATTTTTGAAGACGTTAGTTAGAGACGATGATAACCGTTTCGGTTGTGATGATTACAATGACAACGATAAAGACATGGCAGATTGGGTACGGTTTATGGTATGATGGGATTCGATCCGGTCGTAGGCGAAAAGGACGGGAAGGTGGAACAACTCATCATGAATGACAATTAAAAATCTCATCTCATCTTTCGTAATCTGCAAGTTAAGTTTGCCTTGTAACAACCCGCCAACCCATACTGTCATCTTTTTCATTTTCAATTCTTTCATTTGTATCCGTACTACTCAACCCACCAAAGGTGGTCGGGTGCATCTCACTCCAACATATTATCCATCTATCTATCTACCTTTTTTTTTAACCAGAGCGACTATGTGACATCTATTCTTTTCTTAATTGCAAAAACTTTAAATGAATTGTGCTTACTTAGTGACTCAGAGTGCGGTAAGTGTGCTGATTTCTATATGAACAAATATACAGGATGTATAAAAAATTATATATTTATTTTTGTGGAAGGAATTTCAGCGAAAGTTGCCGCTAATAAAATTAATAATTCTTTACTCAGAAACCAAACAGACAAAAATTTCAATTTATTTCAAAAAGCGAGGTATTGGGACTTCTGGATTACAAATTGAAATTTTCATTATGACGAGTGATATGGCATTAACAATTTTTACTAACACTTTGCAAAACGGTACAATTGAAATTAAAGTTTCCAAGATTTGAATAACGTCTAAAAATGTTCAAATTGGGCCACCGTAGAAAAATAAAATTTATCCCTTAAATTGATCTTACATGTGAAAATTGTTACTTACGTAGGACGTTTTCAAAGTTTGCATAGCCGCATGTATGCGTAATAAAACAAAGAAAGTACCGAGTATGTAAGTTTGCATATGTGGGTTCGTATAATAAATATTTCATAGGCGATTTGCAGATATTTTTATCCGAATTTTTTTTTATACATATTTTCAAAAATTCTAAATTACAGTTCCAGTGGGTGGGTTTATGTTGTCCATTTAATCATTTAATTTAATCCTAATACACATTCAAACCTAACCATTACCATTTCGAAACCTGAATAATTATATCGATTTTAGTATGTATTCAGGGCTTTGAATTGCAGCTTTTCCAATAAAATTCAATTATTTTCGAATTGATGAATATTGCCGAGCTGGTTGTCATGTATTCTTAATTATACTGCACACTACATACAACACCTACACACCAAACTCACGAAATACTTAAAAAATATAATCGTTCAAGCTTTCAGATCTGTGCATATTTTTTCGACAATGTAAAATAAACCGGAAATATTTATCATATAAAAAATAATTAATAGATCACATGCGTTAAAGCATAGAACGATGCAGATCTCGAAAACGTTCATATTTTCAACTACGGATCTTAAAATTTGGAAATCAAGAAAGAAAAGTGGTGATTCCTGAAAGTATTTTGAACGTAAAAAAAAATTATAGGACTTTTGTAAAAAAATAGGCTTATCTTATTTTAACACTTAAGCCATCAATGGCCACCTAAATAGGTTCGAAACTGTTACTGCTGTATTATTAAAATAAACTTCTAATAAGTTTACATATCTCTGCTTAGAAAATCGTGAATACTGCGGTATTTTAGGTAAAGTTTCCAACAAAATTGCTGACATTTTAAATGTTAAAAATGGAATTAGTAAATATTTGACAGATCTGACCCAACAATATCGTTAAAAATAGTAATAGAATTCAACGTCCGTTTTCCAGATATCTTAACTATTTTACAATGACAATTATAGTATTTGAAGGAACGAAACTGCTAAAATATCTTCACAAACATAGCCAACCGTGGGAATCGACTCCCGACCTACCAATTTGTACCTTTGACCATACAGGGACGTTCAGCTACTTGAATGATAAAAATAAAAATTTTTTGCTTAAAACATCCTATACAAATTTGCATGTGTCCAACATTATTGTACGAATGTGTTTGTTCTATTCACTAGTAAGTGACTGGGAACCCTGTTTCCTCCCACTCTCGACTACTTTGTCAATTGATGAGTCACTTTGTGTTTCTGCTGATGATGATGACGATGATATAACTTCATTATTATATTGTCTCTACATTTATCTGTAAATTGTCTTCCTAAATGTATAAAACGTTAGTTGAATTATCATTTATTTTGCAAGAAATGAATATTTTTCTCCATATTTTTTTCTATTCCAGCTATAATTTTGAATATTTCAATAACAGTTAATTTTTTATATTAGTACAAAATTGTTTATTCGCAAACCATTTATTTTAATTTTGAACTGCAGAAATAATTAAAGTTAAAAATATTTATTAGTCGAACCTTCTCCGAAAAATTAGACTTATACAGTCTATACGATAAGAGCTGCGAGAGGCGAGAGTAGGGGCGCTATCCGTTTTCGGACCCGTAGAACACGAATATGTAGAAAAAAAAAATGTCTGATATATATATATATATATATATATATATATATATATATATATATATATATATATATATTTTCCCGCCACCTTTTAATTTGTGTAGGGCCCCCCTATGGAAGTTAAGAGATGAAATTTGGTAAATGGGGCTCATTTTCGAGGCACCTCATACTATCAAAGTGGGGTCAAATTTTGGGCAAATTTTTTTTCTGACTTGACCTTTAAGGGGGTGGTGGGGGGCGGAAAAGCAATAAAACTTTTCCAAACCGATTTTAAATAATGTTTCGGTCAATTATCTACAACATATCCAAAATTCAGCTTCCTAGGATGATATGGTGGGAGTAGAGGGGGGAAAAACGATTTTCGCTGGATCTAACAGGCCCCCAGCCCCCCAGAATTAACGTAGAGGGTTGAAATTTGGTGTGTTGATAAAGTTCGTACCTAGGTTGTGCTTTTTGGAGGTTTTAATATTTTACCCCCACCCCCCTCATTTTTAAGCTACAATTTCATGCATTTTCGACGTTTTCGAAGTTTGTACCACTCGCACAGGTCACCCGAATAAACCTAGAGGGCTGAAATTTTGTATTCGGATTGAGTTAGTATCAAGGGGGTGCCTTTTGGGGGTCTCGACTTTTAACCCCTACCCCCACCATTTTTATACCCAAAAGAACATGATTTTTCTTGTTTTTTAACAGTTTCGTTCGGGTCAAAATCTCCCCAAATAAACCTAGAGGGCTGAAATTTGGTGTACAGGTTAAGCTAATAGCCAGACACTGTTTTTTGGAGGTTTCAACTTTTAACCCTTACCCCCACGATTTTTACGCCAATATTTCCTTAATTTTTTTGCTTGTTTTCTAACACGTCTAGAGACTCTCTAAGGAAACCTAGAGGGCTGAAATTTTGTACGTGTATTCAGTTAGTATCCAGCTAGTACCTTGTAGGGAGTCCGCATCACTTTTCCCCCCACTTCTCCCATTTTTACATCGGAATTGAATGCTATTGTTAAATGTGTTTTAAAAGCATTATGTTTATTCTAAATACAAGTAGGCGAATAGTAATTTTAAAAAATTTAAAAAAAAGTGAACTTACTTTTATGACAAATGAAATACATACATATTAAGTAATTTAAAAATGTTATTAAAGTCACTGTTTATTTATAAATTAGGAATTTTGAATTTTTAGTATTTATAAAATAGAAATTTTGGATTTTTTTGGAAAGAAAAAATATCTTTATAAAGGCCTTCCAGTTTACTATTTAAGGTCCTTTTTTAATATTTAAAACTAAAACATAAAGGCAATTAGCGGATAAACATGGGCAGGAATGTCCTCGTACGAATTGTGTTGGCTTTTTTTCTGCTACCTGTTTTCGGCACAAAATTGAAATTTACTGAGATACAGCCCTTAAATACTTAAAACCTTTTTTTAAAGCCTCGATCAGCCGAACACTCATCACCAGTTTTGAAACCAACAAAATGACAATTCGGTTGTAGACTTTCAATCACATTTCGCTTGTAGACATTCAATACCGAAGATGAAGGGGAAAATTCGACTACCGTGATGGGGCCCCGCTGCTCACGGCGTTTTTTTCTTATTCGCTTTTTTGACTGTAAAAATTTTGGTTCATTTATTTTACGATTAACTGTATAATTATCTCTTTTTAAATGGTTACTTCCTTCATTTAAAAAGATAATTTATTTAACTAAATTGTTTCTTCATTGATTTATACTGGGTGAGCTTTTTTGAGAATTTCCATCTTTATTACGGCCAAACCGTTGATCTAATCAAAAAAGAGTTTTAAATATCGATCGACCCAACCGAGTACTAGAGTCAAGAGTACCATGGTTCTTATGATTTTCAAACTTTAATGTAAACCTATATAGACGAAAGTATCTACGTATACAGTTAGTCTGACGCCATTAACAAATGGAGAAAAATTAGACGTAAAATTTGTATTACTATAGTTACTCTAATAAAAAGATAACAAATACCCCTGCCGCAGCATTTGCATAACATAGCGAATTTCAAAATATTGGGCACTGGTGGATTTCATCTAAGACCTGTACCCATTTAAAATAGTTTAGCTTTCTAAGAGTAAAAAAAATTTTTAAAATCGGCTGGGTAATTTATTATTGAACGGACTTTGTGCAGCATAGTTGTATCCATCTAAAATAATTTAGTTCTCTAGCAGTGAGAAAATTTTCAGAATCGATTCTTATTTCTGGTGTTTCCAGATCTGCAAGATCCCGGTGGACCTCATTAAAAAATCAGCTCGATCGTATATTTTGGGCGGACCTTATGTAATACAGTATAACACCGATAATGGAAACATCAGTTTTGGAAATTTGTTGAGAGCATCATATTGGTCAACATCACTTTTGGAAAGTTGCATCAAAAATGTCAAGTACATAAATAGTAAATCCATGTGCAATAGACCATGACACATGATTTTATCAAAAGAAACAAATAAATATACCGCTAATAGTAGTGACAAACAACAACAGACCGCAGAGCGTGGGAATGTTGATTTTGTTTAATGTACATAGAATGTTTATCTATATGTATTCTGTTCTGTGGCGGTTTTTATCATACGTAAAATGTAAACAAAATTATTTCAAAGCAGATTAATAAAACGACCAATGAAAAAATATTTTCTGAGATAAATAATTTTTAATTCTTCACTTCTTTTTTTCTTTTATTAATATTTAAAAAAACATAATTGTTTAATTTTTTGGTGGATAGTTTCTGGTGTTAATAACTGGTTTTTCTTCGAGTTATTTCCACCCGTGGTAATTATTCTACTTTTTATACGTAAAATGCTATATATATTTCTTCCATTTAAGGATCATCAGGTACATTAATATTTGATATTTAAAAAATTTTTAAGTATCAAACATTAATGTATCTGATGATCCTTAAATGGAAGAAATATATATAGTATTTTACTTATAAAAAGTAGTATAAATACCACGGGTGGAAATAACTCGAAGAAAAACCACTTATTAAAAAACATAATTCTAATTCAAAACATAATCTTACGATATTTGTGAATCGCCCCTGATCAAAAAGCATCACTTTTGTCAAACATCTTGGAAACTACTTTAAAAAATTTTTAAATATCAAATATTAACGTATCTGATGATCCTTAAATGGAAGAAATATATATAGTAGTTTACGTATAAAAAGTAGTATAATTACCACGGGTGGAAATAACTCGAAGAAAAACCACTTATTAAAAAACATAATTTTAATTCAAAACATAATCTTACGATATTTGTGAATCGCCCCTGATCAAAAAGCATCACTTTTGTCAAGCACCTTGGAGACTACTTTAAAAAAATTTTAAATATCAAATATTAACGTATCTGATGATCCTTAAATGGAAGAAATATATATAGTATTTTACGTATATCCATCTAAAATTGTTTACCTCTGTAACAGTGAAAAAATTTTCAAATCGGTCGGTTATTTTATTTTTGACACTTCTAGGTCCCATGGATCCTGGCGGACCTTCCGTAACGTAATCTATGTCTATCTAAAATAATTAAGCTCTCTAACAGTGAAAAAATATTCAAAATCGGTCACTTATTTCATTTTTGACATTTTTGGGTCTCATGGACCCTGGCGGACCTTACATAACGTAATTTATATCAATCTAAAATCGTTTGGCTCTCTAACAGTGAAAACATTTTCAAAATTGGTTGGTTAGTTTATTTTTGACACTTTTGGGTCCTATGGACCCTGGCGGACCTTACATAAGGTAATCTATATGTATCTAAAATAGTTTAGCTCTCTGACAGTGAAAAAATTTCCAGAAATGGCGGTTAGCTTATTTTTTACAATTATGGCGTTAGTGAACCCTGGCGGAACTCATGCAACATAATCTTTATTCATCTAAAATAATTTTAGTAAAAAATTTATCACTAACAGTAAAAAAAGGGTCGTAGGGATCTCATATAACTTATGGCAGTCCGTAAGGTTCTTGCGGACATCATTAAATAACTTAATTAATTCAAATACTTTAACTTACTAATGGTCAAAAAATTTTCATAAACGATCGAGTAATTAATTTTTGGCATTTTAGGTCCCCAATACCCTGACAGATCTCACATAAGATACCTTAAATCCATTTAAAATTGTTTAACTTTCCAACATCAATGATTATTAGTGAAAAAATTTTCAAAATCGATCCATTTAAAATTTTTTTCCATGCGTACAAACCATATTGTGTTATTTTTTATAATATAATAATATTCAATATTCATGACGTAAAATTCAATATCTTGTTCATTTAAAATTCAATAAAAAAAAACGCCGTGAGCAGCGGGGCCCCATCACGGTAGTCGAATTTTCCCCTTCATCTTCGGTATTGAATGTCTACAAGCGAAATGTGATTGAAAGTCTACAACCGAATTGTCATTTTGTTGGTTTCAAAACTGGTGATGAGTGTTCGGCTGATCGAGGCTTTAAAAAAAGGTTTTAAGTATTTAAGGGCTGTATCTCAGTAAATTTCAATTTTGTGCCGAAAACAGGTAGCAGAAAAAAAGCCAACACAATTCGTACGAGGACATTCCTGCCCATGTTTATCCGCTAATTGCCTTTATGTTTTAGTTTTAAAAATTAAAAAAGGGCCTTAAATAGTAAACTGGAAGGCCTTTATAAAGATATTTTTTCTTTCCAAAAAAATCCAAAATTTCTATTTTATAAATACTAAAAATCCAAAATTCCTAATTTATAAATAAACAGTGACTTTAATAACATTTTTAAATTACTTAATATGTATGTATTTCATTTGTCATAAAAGTAAGTTCACTTTTTTTTAAATTTTTTAAAATTACTATTCGCCTACTTGTATTTAGAATAAACATAATGCTTTTAAAACACATTTAACAATAGCATTCAATTCCGATGTAAAAATGGGAGAAGTGGGGGGAAAAGTGATGCGGACTCCCTACAAGGTACTAGCTGGATACTAACTGAATACACGTACAAAATTTCAGCCCTCTAGGTTTCCTTATGGAGTCTCTAGACATGTTAGAAAACAAGCAAAAAAATTAAGGAAATATTGGCGTAAAAATCGTGGGGGTAAGGGTTAAAAGTTGAAACCTCCAAAAAACAGTGTCTGGCTATTAGCTTAACCTGTACACCAAATTTCAGCCCTCTAGGTTTATTTGGGGAGATTTTGACCCGAACGAAACTGTTAAAAAACAAGAAAAATCATGTTCTTTTGGGTATAAAAATGGTGGGGGTAGGGGTTAAAAGTCGAGACCCCCAAAAGGCACCCCCTTGATACTAACTCAATCCGAATACAAAATTTCAGCCCTCTAGGTTTATTCGGGTGACCTGTGCGAGTGGTACAAACTTCGAAAACGTCGAAAATGCATGAAATTGTAGCTTAAAAATGAGGGGGGTGGGGGTAAAATATTAAAACCTCCAAAAAGCACAACCTAGGTACGAACTTTATCAACACACCAAATTTCAACCCTCTACGTTAATTCTGGGGGGCTGGGGGCCTGTTAGATCCAGCGAAAATCGTTTTTCCCCCCTCTACTCCCACCATATCATCCTAGGAAGCTGAATTTTGGATATGTTGTAGATAATTGACCGAAACATTATTTAAAACCGGTTTGGAAAAGTTTTATTGCTTTTCCGCCCCCCACCACCCCCTTAAAGGTCGGGTCCGAAAAAAAATTTGCCCAAAATTTGACCCCACTTTGATAGTATTGTTGTGCATCGGAATAAGCCCCACTTACCAAATTTCATCTCTTAACTTCCATAGGGGGGCCCTACACATATTAAAAGGTTGCGGGAAAATATATATATATATATATATATATATATATCAGACATCTTTTTTTTTTACATAATCGTGTTCTACGGGTCCGAAAACGGATAGCGCCCCTGGTCTCGCCTCTCGCAGCTCTTATCGTATAGACTGTATAAGTCTAATTTTTCGGAGAAAATTCGACTAAAAATATCTTCTATACATCAGCTTAAAAAAACTGTTTAATTTTAATTGTTCAATTTGAGACAGAGCTATGTTTATTATGATACAATTAAGATGAGACAGAACTATGTTTATTTTAATAAATTAATACATACATGTTGAATAGCTATCAGTTGTTTTACGTAAAAAATCGTAAAAAAAATTGCTAGTTTTCTATGTTTTATAACGAATTGAGACAAAAATATAAATTACTTATTACACTGACAAAGAGAGCAAAGTGACCCAAAAGTGAAAAATCACAATTTACAATTTTCTCGAAAACTATATATATATATATATATATATATATATATATATATATATATATATATATATATATATATATATATATATATATATATATATATATATATATATATGCTGTGTGTTTTTTGAGAGTTTCCATTTACAGTCGAACCGTTGATTTAATAGACAAATTGTTCAAATAAGAGTTGCAGATATTGACGAGGATAACCAATTGCTATAGTCAGGAGCTTTGTAGCTTTTCTGGTTTTCGAGTTATGATACAAACTTATAGATTTTTAAATGAGACTACATATTAATTTTTTGATAAAACTGATCTAATGCATTAATTAACAACATAAATAGGCAAAAAAAAATTTTTACCCAAGTTTAATTTTTTAATTTTTGTTTAATTTATCAGTTAGGCGGTAAAAATATACATATGTACTTGAGGCTACTTGAACCGATAGTGTTCTGGTTGGTTACATTTCCGTTACATCCTTAAAAAAAACCTTTTCCAGTACCATTTCTATCATACAAATTTGGCTGTAATAAAAATGGCAACTCTCAAATAACTCACATGATATATATATATATATATATATATATATATATATATATATATATATATATATATATATATATATATATATATATAAATATAAATATATATATATATATATATATATATATATATATATATATATATATATATATATATAAATCTAAGTGAATATCATTTTCGTATTCTAGGGACCTCAAAACATATTTCTGTTATAGTCTCGGCCTCAGGTTTCGCCATGAGACAGAAATTTTTGGTTCGTCTAATTTTAGTCACTATATTAAGTTGTACTGTGGACAGGATTGGCGAAAGAAATGACGGGTCCCCGGGCACAACTTCCAAACATTTTTCCCCCAAAAATTAGCGAGCAAAAAAAACGTCGTGTCAGTTTCTACGGGCCCCTAATCGAAACTGCGAGCTCTCTGACTGTGAGCTGGATTATACATAATAATAAAGTTTTTCTCCTTAATGACCCACAAGGGGAAAAACTGTACTATATTGTAAGTCTAATTTTGATTAATTTATGGCATTTGTTTAATAACGTCAGACTAAGTTAAATTAATTTTTTGTGGGTCCTTAAGGAAAAAAATTTTATTATTATGTAATTTCACTTATATTTTTTAAATGAAACTATAAGTTTTGAATTTGTTGATAAAACTGATCCTATGGACCTACTGATAATATAATTTCAAAAATTTGTTTTTATTTTATTTTTATACTAGCTGTACCCGCAACGACGTTCGCAAGACGCATTGTTATAAAATCAATGAGACGTATATAAGTGTAAAAATTATACAGAACTTGCATAGAACAATAATTTTTACGTAATGCATGCACATGTTCTAAATGGTTTTTATATTTGCGCAAGGGAATGAGACATTTCCCTGAGTAAAAAGTATCTTAGATGTTGACCCAGGTAATAAGTTATCACCACATCAATTTTCATTAAAATCCGACCAGTAATTTTTGCGTGATGCGTGAACAGACTGACAGACAGACAAAAATTTTAAAAATCGATGTTTTGGTATCTACATCGATAACTATTTACAGTACTAGTACAATTTTCAAAAAATAGTCCGTGTACAGAAATGGTCTTGTTACAGTTTTATTATATATATATATATATATATATATATATATATATATATATATATATATATATATATATATATATATATATATATATATATATATATATATGTATATATATATAAATATATATATATATTTATATATATGTATATATATATATATATATATATATATATATATATATATATATACATATATAAATTTTAAAATATAATTATTTCTTCTTAATTAGGTATTTATTTCTACAAGGGCACAACCGAATCGTAATTTCGTAATATGACAAGTTTAAAATGTTAAAATCGAAAAATGAAATATGCTTGGGTTCTAAATAGGTAAATATAATTGGGTTCAAGAATTAAAATTTAAAAATTTCAAATTAGCAAATTCACCTATATTTTTTATTTAATAAAATAATTATTTGTACTTTTGTAGTAGAAAAATTAAATGTAAATGTCGATTGCTGTTGAAATGATTCCAGGAAAAATTCAATAAAAACTAAAAAAAACTAATTTAATTAATTAAAATAAAAATCACAAACTATGTCAAAACAAATGTGAATGTTTTAATGAATAATTCCTAACATTTAAAAACAAAACCCACTGTTTAATTACAATGGAAATAAATGTATTTAGTTCTAATTGAATATTTTTATACAATAAAAAATAAACAAATAAAAACAAAAATACAGATATACATAGATGTTTTTGCAAAAGTGACTAATAATATAGCTATATGTCTTCTATAATATGTTATATATATGTTCTATAATATGTTCATTGAACAATATTAAATGTATTTTTTAATGCCACATATTTCCCTAGTTGATCAGCCACCCCTATAACTTTTACCTGCAATTTATTTTCCTAAGAAATTATTTCACACTTATGGATGTAGTCCGTGAAAATTTTCCAGTTGAAAAGCAGAAAATTTTATAGCAAGAGTGACTAGCATTTTTAATCGGCGGACTAAATTGCCCATATAAAAATATTTGCAAGGTTGAAAACAAATAAATAAAAAATTGAGAAAACACAAAGGATAAATTAGCACTAATTCTATGACGTAATCATTCTTGATAGACAATAATGGCTGTTATTACAAATTATTTATTTCAAAATAATGAACCAATACAATAAACCAAACATAGCCAATTTAAGACATTAATGAACATGAATCAGTCTTGGTTCTAACAAAGGTCATCACGGGGGTGTACCCCTCTAATTTTGTTTATCCTTTGTTATGTTGTAGAATATCGAAAAATAAGAGACACGTATTTTTTTTTAGCGGCTGTAAAACAGTTTGAAGAGGTGAAATCACCCTTCAAAAATTGGGGTAAAAATTTAATTTGTCAAATTTCTCAAAAACGGTAAGAGATAGAGCAAAGGTTTAAATTGGCGATATTGCTCTTTTTTAAAGAGCTATCTATTGATATGCAACTTCTTTAAATTACATCAACAGGGGGTGGTTGGGGGTTAAAAAGGGATTAACTTTGCGAAAAGAGAGCAAAAAATACAATATATTAAAATTTTGTTTACAGATTTGAAATCTACGTGAAAAAATCTAATTGACCTGTTTTCGCTCAATTTCATAATATTAAGTTCAGGGGTAAGTAACTAGATGATGACTGTGTTGACATAATCATACTATTTGAGTAATTCAGGAACTTCTTCATGGAAAAAAGGGTGACTCACACCCACCCCTCCAATGTTGATCAAACTGAATTTTTAATTCGAGAATATCATTTTTACGTTGTTATAATTGTTTCAAGCTAATTCCTATCAAGAAGTTCCTGAATTACTCAAATAGTATGATTATGTCAACAAAGTCACCCTCTAGTCACTTACCCCTAAACTTAATATTATAGAATTGAGCAAAAACTGGTCAATTAGATTTTTCCACATCGATTTGAAATCTGTAAACAAAATTTTAATATATTGTATTTTAATATATTGTATAATTATTGTATTTAAAGCCCGAAAAACTTTGGGCTTTTTCGACGATATATTAAAACGGGTGTGCGATCGATCTGAAATATCATTTCTGTCGACTATTTTTTTTGTTTTTTTTTTTTTTTTTTTGTTTAGAGGGTTATTGTTTTTTCAATGAACGCTGCACTATATAGAAAAAAAAAACTATTAATGACATTTATTAACGAATTTAATATAATAATTAAACTAATTTAACGCAAAATTGTAATATTGAACTCAAAAACACATAAATAAGTTTAAAAAACACCCCCATTGAAATATCTACGCGTTTCTTGGAAATGTAAAATTGATTTTACTTTAGAGTCCCTATAATAATTAGAGTCTTGATATGTCAAGCATTTTCTATCCAAAACAGAGCGGGATTTTTCAAAATTAATTATCACATATTCGAGTAAATATTTTTCACTACATAATTAATTATTGTTAATAAGTTATGAATTAGCGAGCAATGAACAAACTTTGGACAAAAATGCCGGAATCAGTCAGCATTCAGTACACATGTCATTACTCTATTTATTATAGGGACTCTATTTTATTTTGCCTAACACTGCCACCTATTATAATATTACCATATCATATAAACACATCAATTAGTTACTAAAATTAGGATTCTGTTTTTTGCACCATAAATATATATCGACGGCATACTGCTAGAACCACGTACGTCGATTTTTCACTGTTTTGAGATAATTAGATATAAATGTAACTGATGAGATGAAGAGATAAATACTGATGATAGGCTAATAAAAATTTAATTTTATTTATCAAAATGAAAGTTATTAACAATAACAAAACCTCGTATCTCCAGATTTCAAATTATGTCATAATTTAATGGTATGTTACCATTCGATCAGCGCAGTTGTTTTTTTCTTATTATCAATATTTTTATCATTATTGTTATTAATTTTTTTTTATTGAATTAATTTATTCATTCATAAGTATTACTTCCACTGTAAATATGGAAACTTTCAAAGTATCAGAAACTTACGTAATTTTGTGATATACGAGGTACTGCATTAAATTATGTCAAAATAATTTAGTGTATCTCACAGATCGCCACTTCCGCCATCTAGTAATATCTTACAGCGACCGAGAATATTTAAATTATAAATATTCTCGGTCGATGTAAAAGATACTACTAGATGGCGACAATTAAAATAGACTGAGTTATTTTTACATAGTAACCACGTATCGCACAAAATTACATATATTTAATTAATTAAATGATTTTAATTATAAAATTTTATTTTAATAATAAGAAAAAAATAACTTTGTGCTTAAAACTTTCAAAATTAAAGATGTTATAATGTTTTCTGTCTCTCCTGAAAAGTAACATTTTTCAAGATACGTAGTTCTAGCAGTAAGCCGTCGATATGTACTGAAGAACCTACACACATATACACATATACAATAGAACACCCATATACGAGGTCTGCCAGTAAGGTACACTGCGTTTTTGTAAATCTAAATATCTAGTAAAATCACGTCAAGTTACAGATTATTTTGGTAGGTGGCATTAAATTAACAAATTATGGTATATTAAGGGTGAGCACTAGTAGTGCGGTGCAATTAAACCCAAACCTCAACATTCAAAGTAACAGTTTCACTCCAACTCCAAATTGTTCTATACAATCCACATATTGTTTGGTAAAAAGTTACACCATTTTGAGCGTCGTGAGGGAGGAGGGTAGAAGTAGGCAAATTAACGGTTTTCGTCAGCTTTTTTTTTTTTAAATATTTCGAAAACTATGCAGTTTAGCGCAAAAAGTACCTATACAAAAATAATCTACATTAATTTGCGAACAAAAATAGTCCTGTGCATAATCTGGCTGAAGTGAAGAGTTCCAGAGTTATAGAGGGTGTAAAAGTAGCAATTTTTAGTATTTTTAGATTCTTTGGAAAAAATATAACACATTTTCACTAAGGAAACTAATATTTTTTTTTATACAGGATTGTGTTTTGTAAAAGGAAATTGCGATTAGCCCTCTTCAAACTTAGCACTCTCCTCTTCTAAATCTTCGTCTATGATGTTCGTACCCCTGTTATCACATCCTAGGCCTGAACAATTATCGCAAATGCTTGAGCAGCTTAGACCACTCTTTCTGCATTCGCAGTTCAGGACGCATTCGTCTTTGCAAACGCACACTATGAGGGAAAGTAATTCCTCGGGAGCTGCAGGACGTGCTGCTGTAATTGGTCTCAGGTGTTCGTCAATCTTCTTCCACCCCCATTCGAGCGGATTCTTCTTCTTATTCAGCCATTGCTACTCTTGGTGATAAGTGCCGCAGTGCCTAAAAATACTAAAAATTGCTACTTTTTCACCCTTGGTAACTCTGGAACTGTTCACTTTACCAAGATTATGCACAGGACCATTTTTGTTCGCAATTTAATGTAGATTATTTTTGTATATGACACTTTTGACGCTAAACCCGATAATTTCAGAAATATTAAAAAAAAAACTGATGAAATCCGTTAATTTATCTACTTTTACCCACCTCCCCCAAAATCTAACGCTCAAAATGGTGTAACTTTTTGCCAAACAATATATGGATTGTATAGAACAATTTGGAGTTGGAGTGAAACTGTTACTTTGGATGTTGAGGTTAGACCGTTTTTTTGAATAACTGCACCGTACTATAATGTAACATTTTGAAAAAATGTATGTATATACTTCAGCAATTTGCATAATTGTCAATAAAATTTTAATGTGCAATAAAGTTGTTATTTAAATTTCGATTTAAATCGATCCAAAAATCGATCTTTTTGAGGAGAATCGACATCTCTGTCACTGAGTGAGACGATATTACTTAGTGCGTGTCAAACACGCACTTGATGAATTTTTATAAGTATTTTTAACACTGCTTGAAAACAATTAATTTTTATCTCAGTCAGTGCTTATTAATACTCGTAAATAAATAATATTATACAAGTACAGTAGAACCCTCACCGTCAGGACTGGGGGTATGATGGTTAACCGAATTAGATGGATACAAGAAATTTCCTAATTTCCATTAGTATTTATAGTGATTATATTAGTAACTAGCTGTACCCGCGACGTCGTTCGCGCGACGCATTGTAATAAAATCAATGAGAAGTATATAAATGTAATAATTACACAGAATTTGCATAGAGCAATAGGTTTTGCGTAATGTATGCACATGCTCAAAATGGGTTTTCTATTTTCCCGAGGGAATGAGACATTTTCCCGGAGTAAAAAATACCTTAGATGTTGACCCAGGTAAAAAGTTAACACCAAATTTCATTAAAATCCGTCCAGTAGTTTTTACGTAATGTGTGCACATGCGCAAAATGGTTTTTTCTATTTTCCCGTGAGAATGAGTCATTTTTCCTACTAAAAGGTATCATTGATTTTGAGCCAGGTAATAAGTTATCACTACACCAAATTCATAAAAATCCGTTCAATAGTTTTTGCGTAATATGTTCAGGTGCTCAAAATGGTTTTTTCTAGTTTCCCGTAGGAATGAGAGATTTGCCCGGGGTAAAAAGTATCTTAGATGTTGGCCCAGGTAAAAAGATATCATCACACCAAATTTTATTAAAACCCGATCAGTAGTTTTTACGTAATGTGTGCACATGCTCAAAATGGTCTTTTTTTTTTCCCGTGGGAATAAGACATTTACCCGGAGTAAAAAGTATATTAGACCTAGGTAATAAGTTATCATCATACCAAATTTCATCAAAATCCGTCTAGTAATTTTTGCGTGATGCGTGAACAGACAGACAGACAGACAAAAATTTTAAAAAATAGCTGTTTTGGTATCAACGTCGATAACTATCTACAATAGCAGTACAATTTTGAAAAAATATTCCATGTACAGAAACGGTCCTGTTACAGTTTTATTATATTTGTAGAAGATGGTAAAGGTTCATCTGCTCCTTGTTAAGATATGTAAACTAATGATTACTGAAATCCCGAACAATTGGTAATGTAATAATAGAGAAAGAATATTTTAAATTGTTATGTGTAGCATAACAATTGAGGGTCTCAGTGGGAAAATGGTATAAGTGACTTTTTTTGAGTTTTTATATGATAAGTGTGGGATACAACAGCTGAGTGTTATATTAGTTTACAGAAAAATTGGTACAAGTCATTTCTAATGGTATCAGCACATTCTATTAAAAAATTTTCTAAACTCGAAGTAAATTACCTTGATTAGAAAGAGGAAAAGTGGTCTTAGTAGCACTTAGACCATATTGACTGTTTGGGTTGAGTCTAGATTGCAAGACTTGTACCGATTTGTCATACGTACCTGTGCGTATGTTGGTCAAATGCGTATGGTTTTTTTAACGATAATGATAATTCAAATCGGTGTTTATTAACAATATATTAACAATGTATTACGTGTTAGTGTTTCATTTTTTGGATGTTACAAATTCAATAATTTACAAACTGATACTTCGTTTTATTTTAAATATCCCGAAATTGATTTGCCATTCCCACCTGCTCCCAGCGCTGACAGAAAATAATTAAATCCCGTCTAGTCCCACTTCCACCCGATTTATAACTTATCTCATTTCCGACAGACACAGACAAGTACATTATTTTTAGTCCAGCCCATTCTTAATCCCGAAAAAATTTTTTATACCCGCTCATTCCTGTCGAACTGACATCTTGAGAAAGAAGCATAGAGAGTAGAGACCATATCTTCCAATAGCGAAGAAGAAGAATATGTGCAATCAGAAGGTGGACGAATCATGCTAGAGACCGACGAAAAAGATGGTACAGTCGACTCTCGTTAATTCGAAACTCGAGGGACTTTTAAAATATTACGAATTATAGAGAGGTTCGAATTATCGCAGGTAACAATTTTAATTTTTTAAGCATTTGCGATGAATGAACTTGAACTTGTCTCAAAATGTACTTACAGTCTTTCTGTCTCTTTCTCTCTGCAACTTTGAATTGTCGAGTACTTGACGCCGACGAGCTTGAATTAACGCGTCGTTATGTTACATAGCAATGACTTTTTCGTTCGAATTACCAAGTGCATAAAAATGTATTGTTTTAGTTGGAAGTATAAAGAGATTTTGGAGAGAACTCGTGTTACCTTTGAATTATAGAGAGTTTTGAATTATCGCAGCTTTGAATTAACGAGAGTCTACTGTATATGAAGAGAGCGATGAATAATAATTATAATATGGAAAACATTATTTTAATAGTTTTATTTAATTCTAATTTTTTTTAAAAATTTTTTATTCCAATAGTTAAAATGTGTTTTTATTTATAAATTAAAATGAGTTTAACGTTTTTACATTAAAATTTAATGTATAAAATGTTAAACATTAATTTAAAATGCACTTGTACCATTTTTTGCCTGAACCCTGAACGTCTTGAGGGTCAAAATGGTACAAGTCAGAAAAAATGCTTAGAAAATTCATATGGCTACAATTCCCAAAAAATCATATTGATACGGAAATCTATATAATATATCGCGCGTTTTCTGTCTCTAACTCGTATATCAAAAATCACAGTTCTCAGGAAACACAAAAAACATATTAAATACTGTATTTTCATCACTATGAATTTAAGATTTATGTATGTTACACTTTTTGATGTTTGCTACCTATGTAGACATGAAGCAGACATTTAAATGTTTTAAATTACAAGCTATCGATGTTTTTAGTAAATACGAGTTTGCTGCCCACTTTTTTTTCAATATACGAGTTTGTGAAATAAATCGATTTTTTTTTTTGCATATTCCGATAGTATAACTAGTAACTTAAATTTTAAACGCGTTTTTCTCGAAACTACATTTTTTCTGATAGTTTTCTGACAAAACCTGGTATATGGTATACGAGTTTGTGTAAAATTATTTTTTGAAATAGTAACATTTTTATCAGCATACCCAAGTATACCATATACACAAACTCGTATACCATATACCAGGTTTTGTCAGAAAACTAAATTTAGTTCATGTGGTACAAGTTTGTTTTAAATTGAATAATTATTTTTCCATTAACTATTTTGCAATATTTCTTAGTGCACCATATGGGGAAGTGTATTATGTACATGTATGACTTTCTAACTCAAAACCGTCAAAAAACCTTATACGAGGTTGTGACAGAAAACGCGCGATATACGACCAAAATTTTTTGAAAAGTAAATTATGTTTCACCAACATATTTTTCTATCACATTTAAACTTTACAATTAACTTTCTTAATATGTAAGTTTATACACTTGTACCACTTTTCCACTGAGCCCCTCAATTGTTATGTGGGGAGCACAACTCATAAATTTTTTTGTTTGCCATCTAATTGATTGTAAGTATGTTTATTCCAAATAAGATAGAATCCCTATATAGCTTTGCCAATATAAAATGATTTCATGTTCTTTGCGATCATATTTTTTATTTTAACGAAATATATTTACTCATATTTGTTCATGGGATTATGTATGTGTTTAGAAATTAAGTTCGTATATTTGATGCCAAAGATTGTACTTTTTTTTTTAGTAAGCGATGATTTTTGCACTTTGAAGCAATTTTATGTCGAAAAAAACAATTTCTGAATTTCCTTGCATTCTTTGCAACAACAGGTTGTTGCACTCTTTTTTGCATCTGCCATGGAACGAATACTCCGTTTGCTCCCTTATAGTTATGTCTCTGAATCCAAATAGTATTGGGAAAAGTCAGTTGGTTAAGAAGTACTGGAACACTGCGAAGCATCCGGGGGGGGGGGGATTTTTTTAAACGGATCTCATAGATAAAAAAAATTTTTAAAACCGATTGTCTTATTGTTTTATTACATCGCCTAAATACTTCTCTATTTTCAAGGAATACAGGAGAATAGAATACCAGGATACCACTAGCAATATTCGTAAACCACTAGTAATATTTGTAAAAAAATTACTGCTGTATTTCAAATCACAAACACCCTATTTTATTTTAGGTTTAAACTCTCTGGTGACTTGTGTGGGATATAAATACAAATAGAAAGTCCAAAAAGGGTTAAAAACATAGACTTTATATTTATATTGTAGGTAAAATATATTAGCGGAATAATATTATATTAGAACATTCTATAGTGAATATACGATTTTACTAATGCGGTTGATATCCATTTCCATTTAATCATTAGGTACAATTAATTGTGATATATTAATAGATGTATATATATATATATATATATATATATATATATATATATATATATATATATATATATACATATATATACATGCATACATACATACATATGTACATATATACATATATATATATATATATATATATATATATATATATATATATATATATATATATATATATATATATATATATATTAGGTCATCCGGAAAGTTCGTGCCGTTTTCGGAACTGCTCGGATGAATTCATATTTTTTCAAGTAGCAACTGCAAATGGGGCAGGCAACAACATGTTAGTGTTGGGCCGATAGTGTCGCTTGTAATATGTATCATACATCTTTAAACAGTGTTTAAATAATTTTTTTTGTTACTAATATAATGAGCAATCTTAGACATCAAGGAACATCATGTCTTGTTATACGAGTTTAAAGAAGGTACTAATACAGCTACTGTAACAATAAATATTTGTAGTGTTTATTGTGATGATGCGCTTCTGACAGAACTTATAGAAAGTGGTTTGCTTGATTTCAAAAGGGCAATTTTTCTTTGAAAGATGAAGCTCCCTCCGGTCGAATTGTGTGTGTTTACGATGAGTTTATGTGTCAACAAATAAAGCGAAACCTGAGGCAAAATCTTAAGAATTAGCGGTAACTTTTGAGCATTCAAAATCCACAGTTTTCGTTGAAGAAAATCGGGATGGTCAATTACACCAAAAATGGAACAAACTTTTCGGATGACCGAATATATATATATATATATATATATATATATATATATATATATATATATATATATATATATATATATATATATATATCCATAGTGTCCTGTATTATTCGTCTGCCTCTGTACTTTATAATTAAAAAATATTACACACTGTCAGTCGCCAAGCGGTGTGTGCTATATATGTCAATTTATTTTCGACTAATTGAATTCAACTATACCTATCTATGCTTTGTGTACCTATACCAATTTATACAGAATGTTTATTTTATAAACTATACATATAATAAAACTGTAGCCAGGCCGTTTTTGTGGGAAATAGTATATTCCACACTAAGCCCACCCGCTGAGTTAAGCTTACAGGTATACTCCACATCAACCCCGCTCGGGTGTCTTAATCCTATATGTAAACTCCACACCAACAATAAAATTAAAAATGATTATTTTGAAGAAAACGACAATAAAATAATGATGTACTCTATGCTTTAATACTGAAAAAAAAAAACTACATAATATTATGATATATACACTTTTAGGTAGCGGCATTGGTAATAATTTTCGCCGATAGTTATACATAATATTTCTTCTTATGTAATCTACATCTTGTTTACTTATTATTTTAGGCAACTCTTTTGCAAATTCACGTTGAATTATTTTCAATGATTTTTCCGATATATCTTCTTGTGCTTTTCTTTTACACGCACGTCCAATAATTTTTTGATTTGTCTTCGTGTCGTCGCTTACATGGTTGTGTGAATTTTCGTTACGAGTTATAAGGTGGTCAGATCCAATGGAAAATACTTTCGAATGACAGCCCTTTTTTGTGCACAACCAAAAGATTTCTCCACTATTTAAACGTTTTTGAATATAGTAAGTGAAACCATTCACTAACAACATATCGTTGCTTCTTTCACTTTTAATTAATTTAGTTTCCATTTTGTACTTGAAACAAAAAGCAATATTTCCACAATTGTTACTATCACTGTTACTGATTGTAACAAAATACTAAATGACTTGTATAACCAGAATTACTTGTATATTTGTACATTTACAATTATCCCTTTAAACATAATTTGGAAATTCCTTAATTACACCCGTCATAAACCATTGGTCATAAAAATCGGTCAGTGTGGAGTTTACATATTAGATTATTTTTACCTGCATCAAAGAGAGGTATAAAAGGGCCATCATTACCCCAAAAAATTGAACGGATTTTGATGAAATTTTGTGTGATAATAACTTAACACTTGTCTCAACACTTTTGTAAGTACTTTTTATTAAGGGAAAATGTCTCCTCGTCATACATATGTCAAAATGTCAATGACATATTCAAGCGCTTCACATGTTTAACTATATATTTTCATTTGTTAACGCTAGCACTACCAAATCAGTCAAATTGTTGAGTTAAAGGTTCTTTGCAATTCCGGGATTAAAATACATACTTCGGTCCGCCATAATCAAGAGTAAAGTGTCACTTTTAATCCCAAGTGGACTAAAAATATATTTGCTACCGCTTTCAAGTTAATCAGTAAACAGAATTTATAAAACATCACCAATTAGCAATCGAAATTTAACTTGTTGTGTTGCCCTAAATAAAAGAAATTACCTATATTGTATTGTCCAATTTCATTGATTTATCCGTAATATACTTGGTATAGCTTGTAGGAATAGACTTGAAGCTGATTTTTGACTAAGGTTTTTTAAATAAAGGGACAAATTATATTCATACTATCCCAGTTTATTCCCAATCACCTCCGAATAACTATAAAGTTCATTTTACGGTATATTCTTTTTTTGGTAAATTTTTTTTAAATCTTTAACTCCTTCCGGTATAATGACGAGTATAGCTATTGATCGGTCTTTTGTAGCATACGGCGACTAAAGTTTTGCTTTGAATTTTTTTTTGCACAATTTTTAATGACTAAATCATACCGGACGGGGTTAATAAATTTGAAACACTCTATAATTTTGCATTTTATTATTTCACATCGTGAGATAGTAATATTTTGTATATTTAACGATTTGTACAGCAGGTACTGAAAAAAAAAATACATTTAAATAATGTTGGCATATTGATATTTATTTCAGTTGTGTGGTTACCTAATTAGATAATAATTTATTATTAATTTTCCATTTACAAAAATGCAGAGGTGTATTAATTAAAAAAACGATTATTAATGGTCTTTTCTTTAATTAAAATTTGTTTTTGAACCTTGCTAAATGAGACTAATTTTTCTTTTAAGTGAATTTCGTTTTCGGAAATTACAGCGGGTGCCATGGAAACACCTGAGCTCGGGACTATGGTAGAAATTTGTTTTAAGGCTTCGAGAAACCGAAAATGATCTTCACTAAAATTTGTACATATATATAACTCTCGAACGAAGCATCCAATCTTTACGAAATTTGGTGAGAAGGTTAAAAGTCCCAATAGTTTGGATAAGTTCGTCAACCAGATATGTTCCATTTTTAGAAACTAAAATTTTGGCCATTTTAGTAGTTTTTTGCAAAATTTAGCCTTCAAAAATTTGTATTTCAAAATTGTTTTAAAATTTCTTTTTACAACATCAAAAAGAAAATTGCATAAGAAAAGCTTTGCAAACGTTGTTCTAAGTGAACTAATCTTTGAGAAAAATTAAATAATTTGCTATATTTCTTGATAATAAATGCTTTCTTAGTTTTAGTCGAATTTTTCATTAAAAGGTTACACTTATACGGCCTATACGATAAGAACGGCGAGAGGCGAGAGTAGGGGTGCTATCCGTTTTCGGACCCATAGAACACGATTCTGTAGAAAAAAATATTCTAGTTAGTATCAAGGGGGTGCCTTTTGTGGGTCTCAGATTTTAACCCTTATTCCTACCATTTTTATACCAAAAAGAACATGATTTTTCTTGTTTTTTAACAGTTTCGCGCGGGTCAAAATCTCCCCAAATACCCCTAGATTGCTGAAATTTTGTGTACAGGTTAAAAAAATAAAACACAAAGGCAATTTGCGAATAAGCATGGGTAGGAATGCCCTGGTACGAATTGTGTTGCCTTTTTTCCTGCTAACTTCTATCGGCACAAACTTGAAATTTACTGAGATTCAGCCCTTAAAAACTTAAAACCTTTTTTTAAAGCCCCGATCAGACGGACAATCATCATCAGTTTTGAAACCACCAAAATGACAAATCGCTTGTAGACATTCAGTACCGACGATAAAGGGAAAAATTCGATTTCCGTGATGGGGTCCCGCTGCTCACGGCATTTTTATCATTACAATGACAATATTTATATCTTCTTTTTTTTTAAAATAATAATTAACTAATTTTTCAAAACGCATTATCACCGATTTTGAAAATTTTTTCACTCTTAGAGAGCTAAACTACTTTAGATGAATACAAGTTGTTATATGAGATCCACCAGTGCCCAATCTTAAGAAATTCACTATGTTATGCAGATGCTGCGACAGGGGTATTTGTGTTTCCAACTATTTTTGGAACAATAACATTACAACGTATTTTTGATTAACCTATAAATGTATTTTTATAGAAATGTCATCCTAAAATTTAAACAGAATAGTTAAGCAAAAATCCAAAATTTCATACCAACAAGTATTGCAAGTTGTGGGTTAACCAAGGGATGAAAGTATGTATATTTTGTTTAATTTTTATGCCGGTTTTTGATAGACTATATTAAAAAAAAAATTGTAAAGAGCTGCTTTTTGGGTATACTTTTTATAGAATATTTTCTATAGAAAGCTGATTTTATAACTAATAGTATTGTAAATTGATTTTACCGATTTGAAATACATAAAACATTTGGAGTTTATGTGGAATTTAGACTTCCGATATTAGGCTCTGAATTCTATCTGCGATTAAAATCAATATACCAAATTTCACTTTACCACGATTGTCAGCATAACTTTCAAATATCACAGGCAGTCTTTGCACAAAAATGTAAATTACACCTCTCACTAAAAAAAGCAGATCAAACAAACAATTGTGAGACTCATTTTCTGTTTGCCAAAAGTCTTATGTTTTACTTTTAGAAATCGGTAATGTAAAAAAAAATATTCAAACTCTAGAAAAATCTACTAAAACTTTTATTAAATAGGCTCACGTTAAACAATAAAACAGCAACATGGTGGCAAAAACTACGCTTTGTCAGTAGTATTGGCAACGCCTTTTGTCGTTCACTTATCAATATATCTTCGTAAATATCCAGAATTTATACACTATCCGAAGTTTGAGTACGTTCCTCTATGGTATTCGTAAAAATTACAGTATTTGTAAACCAAGTCAACTAACAGAGTAATCAACTATTTGATTCTTTTCTCAGTTAACTTTGAATCATTTTTAATTTATTAAAACATTGTAATTATATATAGGTACATAATATGTAAATTCATCTGCAAAAAGGTCTGCTGTTAATTACATCTATTTTTAAGGAAAAATTTGTGCTTATCTTTTTTTAAAAAATTCTGTACTACAAAGTAAAAGAAAATTAAATCAAATAAAAAGAAAGTTATCAGATTGCCGTTTAATATATTATTATTTTTTATTTTTCTAATTTAAAATAATTATATAACTAATATAGAAAGGTTCAAGGCGTTACATCACTTTCGAGAAAAAAATTTTTCCCTTCTCTTATATGCATAAATGATGTATTAACTTCTTTGGAATGATATTCAAGAGGAATTGTTAGTGCGAAAATATTTTAAAAATCGTTTTAAAATCTCTCAGCTTGGTCAATAACTTTTTTTCATTGCTTTATTCCATTACCTTATTTCGTTATTTTTTCTATATTTACATAAATAACTAAAAACTGGTAGGTGTAAACACACCAAACGATAAACACATTTTGAAATTTTACATAGGTTTTTCTTGAAACTATGTTTTCCAAAACGGTGGGCAAGATAACTCCAGCAATTTTGATCCTATTAACTTGCAATTTTACCTTGTAACTTCTTAGATAGATTATCTAAGGCGGAACACAAACTTTTTGAAATTGGCTAACAAATGTATTTTTTATAAACAAATTAAAATTAATTTTTCAAACTGCGATAAATCAATATTTTTTAACAATCTTGTGTACCGCTTCAATAAAACTAATTTAGATGATGAAAAAAAAAATTATTTTCTGCCTGCTGTTTGAAAATTGTTATGCTGACAGCTATAAAAAAGTTTCTTAAGAACCCGAAATCACATATAACACATTCTAAAATTTTTATATTGACTGCGTTATTCGTTACGGAGAAAGAATATTTGAAAAAATCTTCTTTTCTGACATTTAAAAGTGATGTGACGTTTTAAATACATCTCTGCTTTATTCTAATAGACCCGAAATATAAATAACATGATTAATTGTTACATAATGTACTTTAATAATTAATAAATATGTTTTTTGCTGTTGGTTTATACACTCGATATTAGAATAATGAATTCAGTACTTGTGCAATAAGTGTCGGAGCAGTATTAAAAAAAAAAAATGGCATCTAAAAAATGTTCCAAGCAACTAGTGGCCAAAAATATGCGAGTTGTTGGTGCAGTTGAAAATAAGCAAAATAAGGAAAATGTATACCGTAAACGAATAAGTTCAGTCGGCGAATATACACAAAAATCACTGCTACAACGACAAAATAGCGATAGACCTCTCAATGCTGAACAATGTCCACGCGTTGTATTCAAAGATGTTGGAAACATTATCGACTTAACAGAGTCATTCGATGGAAGAGAAAACCGATATACAACCGGTCAAATTGCAACACCCGAACGACCGCGAATCAAGAGATCTATAAAGAAGTTACGAAAACGATCAACTAATACGTCATCTGATGCAATAGCCAATATCAAAATACCAGAAAATATTACAGTACGAAACAAAGCGTATGAAAATCAAGCGGAATTATCATCTACTTTTATTAATGAAAATCTGGATTTCGAACCTGTGGCTGGCCCATCAAATGCAAGCAGTATTGAATTTGAAACGGTAACAAAGCAAAAATTAAATGAAGTTTTCGATGCACACTTACCAGAGTGTGGTAACAAATTGGCCATTGACAGTAACTCGGAAAAAACGTATGTTAAAGAATCAAATGGTAAGCAATAGATCAAATCTTGTTTAAACTTTTATAACTATTTTGGTGTTATATACGAATTTTATTTTTCTTACAGTAGGTTCGAATCAATTGGAATTTCCATACTTTGAGGTAAAAAAAAAAAATAATAAAAAAATTAAACCAAAAAAAAAAATTAAAAATCTGTTATTTTCAGAATTTGATTTTTGATTATTTTATAAACGAGTATGCAACACTTACAGTTATAAAACGATCAGAACGTCTCAGCCGTAGGATTGCTGTTAATGCTCTAATAGCCTGTTTTGCTCATGTAATATTTATTTACTGCGCATATGTAATTTCTGGAATTTAAGTTGTATTATGATGTGTTTTTTTTTTCTTTTAGAATGATGGCAACTCCTCTATCGACGTTTTAATTAAGGCGGTGATTTTGTTCGATCGTGCTGTTAGTAAATTAAATATACCCTGGAATACGATGCAGCTGGCTGGTCTGGCATGCTATCGCTTAGTCTACAAATATGAAAATGCAACTTCTGATTTGGTGAGTTTGAAAAATTTATAAATTTCTTCCTTCACATTCGTCAGATTATTGCTAAATTTTTTAAAGATGTAAAAAAAATTGACAGAAATTGCACTTTGTCAGTTAAGGGGAGTTAAAACAAGTTTAGTATTACTTATATAGGTTTAGTTTTATTACAACATTTAAAATTCTATCTCAGACACATGATGCAGACTCCTTTGTGAAACTTTAGGTAATTTAAAAATTAAAAAAAAATTAAGGACTACTTTGTGTCATATGCAGTTTAAATTGAAACGAAAACAATATTATTCGAGATGATTTTGTTTACAAAATTACAAGATTAGGACTGACACAAAGTCAACACCTCATGTTCTAGAACATTTTTATGGTTATGAAATACTGACTGTTAAAATTTTTTAAGGTATTTTTTAATATAAACAATTAAAATCGATTGGCAAACAATAATAAAAAACCTCGAATATTCTAATGTTAATAATTTTTCGGGTATAGATGAATATTTGCAGATTAACATATTTTTAAAAAGCTATCTAATATTAGATAACAGATAATTTAGATATATCACAAAGTCACATCGTTATAACAAAAAAAAAAAAAAAAGAAAACAAACAAGAAAACAAAAAATAAAAAACAAAAAAACAAAAGCTAGCTACCCAAAAATTTAGAATATTCTTAGAAAAGATGATATTATTATTTGTAAGCATACAGCATGGCTTTGATGGTAAAAAAACAAAGGTGGCACAAAGATATGCTTCTGGGGCAAAGTTATCCCATTTTACGGTATATATAAAGTAATTTGAGTATACTCGGGTGTAAAAAATGTAATAGGTATATGTATTTTCGCATATAGTTTTATCAGTTAGTTATGCCTGTTTCAATTTCTAGAACTCATTTTCTAAAAAAATTACCAAAATATTCGTTTAGGAAAACATAAATATGTTAAGTAATTACTGACTAATAATATTTTGATCAATACAAAATTTGTCATTGAGCTTTCTTATGAACGCCTAAGTAATTGTGTAAAAAAGTACAATTGTAATAACTTTCGTTCAATATGCTGCACTTCATACCCTGTATTCATTTTTAAAATTTTTCTGAATGACACTTTCGAAGATCGAATGGAAAAACCGCAATTTTCAAGGTTTTTTCAGAAAAATCATAAAATATTAGCATAGATAAAACAGTACATACTTACTTATAAATTTTTAACTCACCATTTAAAACGTCAAACTCTTAAAATTCAGACGTCTGTAATTGGGCTACTATTTTCTATATATAATTATTGTGTAAAATTTTAACTTTCTACGTCAAGCCATCGTTTATAAAAATGGCTATTAGAGTCGAACAGACACCGAAATGAGTCCATAATTTGTCCATTTTTCCAGTTTGGTACGAAATATTAAAAACGACCCGATATTAACACTATGAGGCTCGAGCACTTTCACAGTAAACTTCCCCGGAAGCCGATAATATTTTTAAAGAAACTCTATATAAACAAATACATAAAATGATTCAACATGTACATATATGTGATACTTACATACAAATATTTGACATTCAAACGCATTCAAATCAATTAGAGAATTACAGAAAGTTTAGATAACAAACTGGTAGAAATAAATAAAAAAAAAACCAAAAAAAAAACAAATACTTTTATTAGTTTTTATACCTATTGTTTATTTTAAATTTTTTTACAGAAACCAAGAGAGTAGTGTGTGTTGGTGTTTGTGTGAGTTGAGTATATACACATCGGTGTGGTAACATCGCACACATACATAATGCGTAATCAATTAATCATTGATCGTGATTGCGATCGGCCTCTCCGGTTGTTTTGATTATTATCGGATGCCATTTTTTGTGGAGAAAGTGTTAATTTAGTTTTGAGGAGAGTTTTGACTGTTGTGAATAATAATCAAATCAAAACAAAACTTTATGGTTAACTCAATAAAACTTATGATTAACACCGTACAGTCCGATGACACAGTATTTGTGGCATAGTACGAACAACCGTAGAGGCCAATCATGATGGGCTGTGTAGTGTTAAAATAAGAAAAAACTAGTTTTCATACATATATTAACGTAACTTTTTATTATTTCAGGCCTGGAAAAAGATTATAAGACATCATGGCTGGAACATGCGAGAATTAAATCGAATCGAACAAAATATTTTAAAAGTTATAAATTTTGATTTTAATTTTCCAGAACCATCTGTTTTTATCGTGTATTATCTAGAAAATTTAAATATTATATATCAAAAGGTACAGTACTCTAAAATTTTAAACAAAATAATGGTAATACCAATTACGTATTGAATCACGTATTATAGTAACACTGCAACAAATTATTTGTAAAAAAAAATCATATTTGTGTTGCCTCAAAATTCGTTGGTTTAAATAGGTATATAAGAAGTGTTATCATTATCCTAAGAATATTTCAACTTTATGTTAGTTTTATCTCTAACTTTACGTAATTTGTATTTTTAGAAATTGCTCTACTGTGTTTATTACATATTGACATGTTTTTTATTGAATGATGATTTTCCATTATATACCCCATCGATAATTGCAGCAGCAGCTGTAAATTTAGCACTAGAGGTATACAAAACTATTTTTTTTTAAACCTAAATTGAATCAAATATCTTTAAAACATTTGAAGACAGGAGTGGATGAAAGAGTTATGTAACATTTTTATAATTTTACAATAGAAGCGTTTGAAAGTTTTTATTTACATATACTTCCTATGCAATAGCACATGTTTATTATTGAATTTCTACAAAACTATTGGACCTAATGGAACCAGATTTTAATATATAATACTTCAGCATAGAATATTTCAAAATTTTGCAAAAAATTAATTTTTGAAAAATGATACATAACACCTTTATCCACTAATGTATTCATTTAATTTAAAAAAAATAAATCAATTCGTCAAGTGCGTCTCGGATCACGCATAAATTAATGTCCCGTTGTCATTTCAAATTTAACTAATTTTAGAATCATTTTTGAGACAAAATTATGATTTAAGATAAAGACAATTTTACAACAGAAAATTCGCTATGTTATGCAGAATGTTGCGTCAAGGGTATTTTACCTCTAAAATGAATTTCCCTGTCATAACTACACTAGAAAATAGTAAATTTTAATTGTAAGATTTCAGTAAAATTTAAAAGTATAGAATTAAGAAAATTTAAATTTTTCAAAAATTGTTTATCCATTTTTGTCAAAAGGAATTAATATCGAAATTAGGTAATTGCATTATTAATATTAAAAAAAAAAAAAAGAAACTAACTTTTAAATTGTGACAAGCTAGTTCCACTTTTACCGACCTACTTTGACCTACAATTATTATGAGGGGGGGGGGGAGAGCAAACATTGCTGTTAGCGCCCTCCCCGGCAAAAACCACAAATTCAACATTTTGGCGTACCAATATTTTAATCTTTTCCTTACAAAAAGGGCAAGTGGCGAGAAAAAAAAACTTTCTTTTCCTTTACATTAAAAACAAGTGACGGGGAAAAAAAGAACTTTTTATTACTCATGCGGGAGAAGTACTAACTTGGAGCACACATTTCTGTACGCAAAATAGCTGTTTGCCCACTGTACTCTTCCCACATACTTTTTTGCGTGCGGAAAGTAACTTTCCACACGCAAATTAACAATAAAACACGCAAAGCCGCCTCTTTATTTTTCATTTAATAAATATTTCATAATTATTTCTATAGAAACCACCAACAAAGTAATTTAAACGATAATTAATTCAGAAAAAAAAGACGAACACTTAAAAATATTATTTTAAAAAGTAATAAAAATGTCCAAAATAGTGATAATAATAGAAAAAAGTATGTGAAATTCGTAATAAAAAATAGTATGTGCAACTCGTGCGGGATGTGCAACTCACTACGTCCGTGCGCTCAACTTCGCTTTCGTGGGCAATCGACAATTTCCCGCGCTTATTGCACAATATACTATTTTCAACTTTTTTTCCTTACACAAAACAAGTAACAAGTAAAAAATAAAAAAAACGTCTCTTATTCAACATTTTCGCGCCCCCGACTTTGCGTTTTTGCCCCTAAAACCTGCAGGGGGAGCACGTGCCCCCACTGCCCCTCTAGATCTGACGCCTTGAGCACTTTAATTATTATTGTCATCTAATAATTATTAATTTTTTTTTGATTTTCTGACTTTGTCACGTTTTTTGTCATAACTTTCTGAATATTGCAAGATATTCTCAGATTTCACTAGAATCGTTAGAGCCGTTTCCGAGAAAAAAAGAACATATGATAGTTACGAGGTTATAACAGATTTGACGAAACTCTAAATGTTTTGTGATTTTGACTACGGAACTCTAAAAAAGAAGAGCCGAGAATTTTGTACTTGATATAATTTAATAAATTTTAAATTTAATAATTTTTTGAATAATTTTTTCAAAGATATATACCTACTAACAAAAAACTGTGTTAAACTGGATTGCCTTTGAGCACCAAATACTTATCCATTTTTTCCCGAAAACTAAAATTTATGTATCTGTTACAGATATTCGAACCACAAACATCAATGTGGGTGAACATGATTGGTAAAATTGGTTATTATACATTTGCTGAATTGTCATTAATCAAAAAAGAAATGTGTAAAATTATAATTAAAATGTGTGAGGAAAATCAAACACAACGTGCGCCATTTCACGCTTTTTCAACAGCAAAATATCTCTGCATTAGTGCGAAAATTCGTGATCGATATATAAATAATATTAAAAAAGTACTACCTTAATTTTCAGGTGTTGAATTTATGTTACAAAAATGTTTTTATCGAATTAACCACACTTCACGAATGTGTTTCTGAATTATTGTTGCAGTTGTCCTATTTGTAAGATTTTATTTGATTATAAGTTTTAATAAATGATTTTACTATGCAATTCTTTTTTCTTTTTTTTTTTTTTAACTTTACATCAAAATTGTAAGTTCCGTAAAATAAGGTTACCTTAATAACTTGTCAATCTACTTTAGTATGTAGAAAACCAATTTTTGGCGTAACTTTAGGTTTTAAGAAAAGTAAGTAATGTCGTTATTTTGTTAGTTTATAATTCTCTAGTAAATCTAATTGTAAGCCTAAGACCATTATAAAAATTTGTCACTTTTTACAAAATTTAGTGTATCGATAAATTTAATAAGATTTTATGATTAAAAAGTTTCACAAATAACGAATTTAATGTCGTTGACGTTCGATTGTGCAAAATAGTATAATAAGTAATAGTATATGTATCCCAAGATACGGATGCAAAGTAATCCATTTAACAATAACTACTAGAATTTTTATTCAAAATTGCTCAATAAAAAGGGAATCAGAAATTATTTAGTAAAAGTAATCAATTTTGTAAATACGCAATTACAATCAATCAATTTATTATTTTTCAGCTGCTTTATTGAGAATTTTTTTATTTTGTAAGCGTACAAATAGTGGCACATTTATAAGAATAAAACTTTGGTGCTAGGATTAGGAAAATATACATGGAATATATTACCTACACTTAGTTGTCGAAGTAATGTTAACAAAAATATCTTTAAAAGCATTTAAGGTTATAATAAACATTAAAAAATCAGTTGGCAATAGTTAACAGTAGTTGGGAATACAAAAACAAAACTATAGATACCCCTAACAATTTTAACCGGTTGACGGTCATAACCTATAATGACAAAATGGCCAATTCGTACACAAGTTTGACAGTTAATACACTTTATACAGATTTGTTGACGTTGTACAACGGTGGTAATTTTTCACTTCACGTCTTACGACATAAATGATTCTCAACCGGTTAAATAGTCATTTTGTAAGTTGGACAAGTTATAGGCTTCATTTAATTCTGTGATGTATGTATATTAATTAACGTTCAATAGTTGATAGTATAAAACTCTTCCATATAATAATATTCGGCAGCACGTATTTTCTCCATGTTTTCTCAGAAATTATATATTTTTGACCGGTATTAATTTATATTATTTGATTAATCTTTTATTAAACTTTATTAAAACAATATTTTCATTTAACGTAATAGATTATATATAGGGCCGGCGCGGCGAGACAAAAACCGAGCTTCTAGGGCACAGCAAAAAAATCTTCAAAAATTTTTCTCCAAAAATACAGTTGATGAGCAAAGAAAACCTTTTCACTTCATGCGAGTTCCCATTTTAGAGCCAGGCCTCCGGACAGTTGCCCCATCTGAGCCCCCTCTTGCCGGTCTGCTTAAATATAAATTTAATTGCAGTTTTTTCCTCATCATATTAAAATATATGCGTCCTTAGTAGCTTGGAAACACTTCGTCAATATAAATAAATTTTTTATTAAATAAAGTAATAAAATATGTATATCGCAAGTCGGTTTGTTTACCATTTTTCAAACTATAAAAAACCTTTAATATTTCAACAGAAAACGGGAAAAAATATTCGTCAGTGAAAAAATCATGTAATATTTTTATGTCGGAAAGATTCATCTTACAACATTTCACATTAGAAGAAAAGTTTCAACGGTGGCTGCTGATATTTCTTATTTTTCTTGGAAATTTATAAATGTGGCGGTAAACATATCACAAACATACAGTTTAAATCAAAATTTTATGAACACAATTTAATTTTTTAGTGACATACTTACATGATTCAGAAAAGTTTATTCTAAAGGACTCAATATGAGTTTTAAAGAAGGTAAGTGAATGATTTTTTTATGCTAAGTAGCTATTTTGAATACGATCGCAAACAGATTTTTAGACACAACAAAGAAACGAATTTTTCCATTCTAAATATTTTGTAAAAGATCTTTAAAAATTTTATATTTTAGCTAGTTTGGTTCGAATGACTAAATAATAACTGTCGAATATACTTATTTAAAAAGGAAAAAATATAAGGAAAACTACAGCGCTGGGAAAATGGTTCATAAAAACGATGTAAAATAGAAAATTGAAAATAGTTTTGCTAAACATATTTAAAACAGAAAATGGAAAATAGCTATGGAAAATAGATTATAAAATACAAAATGCTTTCTTTTCTCTTTGCATTAAAATCCTAAAAATTGTTTATTATTATTTCATTATTTATATTAATTTAAAAAAAGTTACTAAAATGTCAAACGTACTAAAATTAAATAAGGACAACCTTTTGAGAAAATTTTATAAAATTTGCATAAAGTTTATTACTCAAAAATAATGTAAAATTTAATTCAGCCTTAACATATTCAAACTTTAATGTAGTAGTTGGGTAACTCGCACTGTTTTTCATGCCTATTCTTTCTGAGAAAGAACAAATGAAAAGTTTTGAATTTTTCATATTTTACATCTTAAGGTAACAAAAAAAAAATTGTTTTGAATAAAATAAATTTTGCTTTATTATTATTATCACTTGACGCCTCAAAAAAAAAAAACAACTTGGATGGCCCGTGTGATTTTGACTCTTGGGGACATCTGAAATCAAAAATTCTTAATTAGTCTTAATCTATAGATATGTCATTATGGTCGGAGCTAGAATTATGAAATTTTGTTATTTTTTGTGTCTTATGATAATGTTTGAATATTGTACGTATAAAATATTAAGGGGTATAAAATTTGTAAATACGTTAACGAAAGTCAAGTCAATGTATATATTTTAACGAATTGTAAGTAAAAATATTGAAATCTTCGTATATGACAATGTAACATAGTATCGCAATCGGGATTGTTTTTATAAATTATTATTAAATATTGTGAAATTTACCTTTGAATAAGTTGAATTACTAATGTATGGAAAAATTACATATACCCTTATTGAAAAATATTACCAAAAATCTACTATTTGGCGTAGTATATAGGTAAGTCTTTTTAAACGCAAATCAACAAATAGTTATATGCGTTTTTTAAAGAAAAATTAATTATTGGTGTAAACGAATTGCTAACCCAAGATCGAGCAACACCGGAATAACGTCATTTTAATTGAAGGATGACAGGAGATTAAAAGATAAAATTAGATCATATATAGTTTAGCACAAAAATATTTACAATAATCATCGAAATATTTTTAGGCTGTTCACAAAAACTGAACTTTATCAGCTCAACTATTTTAAGAAACTTTCATGATGTCAAATATATTTCTTTTGTGTACTATGTGACGGTAATATTTTGTCACATACTGTAATATGTATGTGATACGTATTAATATTTGTCAAATCGGCGGGTTTCCTGCTTCGTCTTATTACAACATGTACGTAGATATATTCGCAATATATTAACAGTATGTTATCCCTTTTAATAAATTGCACTTGTATGTGCACATTACACAAGGAGAGTAGCGAGGAATTTTGAGGGATTCTGACAGTATTTTTTTTCGCCGTACACAACCCCACCACACTTTACTCTGCTGCTTCACCGGAGGGTGTGAATGGAATATTTTTGATAAAGTTGATTTATTAAATAAGGAAGCAACATACTGTACTATCCATGGAGGGTACAAGAATATTACATATCGTATTTTATTGTAGATTATAATTTACTTGACAAAAAACACACTCGTGTGAGTCTTTTTTAACTTATCTTTAACTTGAACAGAATTTTTATAACTGAACACATCAACACGTGCAAGTTAAATAAAATCTTTTTTTTTTATAATATAAAATTTGCACATGTTTTTTTCTTGAAAGATTTTATTTTTTTATTAACTAGAAAAGTAAAACTTGGGTGAGCTTAACGAATTTACAGACCAACTTTAGAATAAACTTCTAACTCTGGAGCCGTACAACTTTTATGCAAAATTCGGTTTTTGACCATCTTAAAAAAATTAAATATTATTTCAATAAAATTGGTATAATAACTACAAAAGAATTTTAGAAAACTTATTTATAATTTTATTTTAAAGGTGATAACACAATTACCGAGAAAATTCAAAATTCTTATTCAAATAAATTATTCTGTATCTATACTATATTCACCCAAAGAATTCCTAGCTACAAAACAAAACCACGTGAATAAATAAATTTTTATTGGTTGAAATTTCCTAAATGGACACACAAAGTACAATTTAGCCCAGACTATGTTTCATGAAGTTGGTATAAGCGATTACGCAGAAACGGTAATATATGAATGGGGAGGATTTCAAAAAAAAATTTTTTTTAAATTTTAGTAGGTACTTATGATTTTTTTTTAGATTACTTTATCATTTCAGTATTCTCTTAAAAAAAAATTTAAATAACAAAATATACCTATTATTTATTTTGATTAGTTGCATATAATTTCATTTTTATAATATTGCACAAAATATTAAAATATCTAACTTAAGTATAAACAAGATTAATAAATAAACCTAAATTTTAGTAAATATTTAAATACTTATACAAAAGTATTTAAGTTTAATAAAGTTGTTTTAATTATTTTTACTGGTAATTATCTACTGTTAAAATATTGGATATATCGCTTCAGTTTGAACAAAGCACTATGACTGATGTTCTGTGGGAGTGTCCTACGAGCTGTTTGTTGTTTGTTGTTGTTTGATGTTTTGTATTTAAGAATTGTTTCGGTGAATATAGTATAGTTAAAGTTCAAGTTCTTATCTTAACTTGTATACAGTGTTAGTCAATAGTATGGAATATAGTATATGATAGTATATAATGGTATATAATAGTAGGGTTAATCAATAGTCAAAAATCTGACCTCAACGTCAACATTCAAAGTCATATCAATGTTAAGTCCGTTTTTTTAAAATGGAAACCCTCTCTTTCGACCCCGGAAATGTATAGAAGAGATGATTGTACATCCGAATATGATCTTGATCGTGCTCCCAATGTCAATTGCTGATTTTTACTGTAATTTTTTAATTTTGACGTGCACAGTAGGTGCAGACAGGATGTAGACGTGCGCAATATCTGAAGTAGATGGAAATGAAATTGAAGGAAGAAAAAAAATACTTCAAATTTATCCCATAAAATGGAGCAACTTTGAAATATTTTATATTTTGTCACGTCTACATCCTGTCTGCACCTAGTACCCACGCCAAAATTTAAAAAATTACAGCATAAAATTTAAAATTACAATCAAATTTAGCATTGACTTTAAATTGTCTTTGAGGTCACAATCAAAGTCACATTCGTATGCAGAATTTTCTGCTCTTTCTATTTCCGGGATCAAAATGGAGGTTGCCACTTAAAAAAAAAAACGGACTTGAGCTTAACACTTTCAGTCCCATAGCTTCGGCATCCGAAACCAAACAAAACAACCTCAGAGGCCGACCGTGATTAATATTTAGAATAATAGACAAAACACTTAAAAATATTTATAAAATACCCCTGTCGCAGCATCTGCATAACATAGCGAATTTCCAAATATTGGGCACTGGCGGATCTCATCTAAGACCTGTACCTATTTAAAGTAGTTTAGCATTCTAAGAGTAAAAGAATTTTTAAAATCAGCTGGGTAATTAGTTTTGGTATTTTTGGGGACCCAAGAACCCGAACGGATTTTGCGCAACATAGTTGTATCCATCTAAACTAACTTAATTCTCTAGCAGTGAGAAATTTTTTAGAATCGGTTCGGTAGCTTATTACTGGCGTTTTCGGATCTGCAAGATCCCGGTGGACCTCATTAAAAAATAAGCTCGACCGTACATTCTAGGCGGACTTTATGTAATATATATATATACATATATATATATATATATATATATATATATATATATATATATATATATATATATATATATATATATACATATATATATACATATATATATATATATATATATATATATATATATATATATATACATATATATATATATATATATATATATATATATATATATATATATATTCAAAACCCGTTGTGTAGCATTCTACGCCGCATTTGCATCCGCAGGACAGTTGTGAATCTCAGATAACACAACCTGTACCTATCTAAAATAGTTTACCACGGTAATAGTAAAAAATTTTCAAATTCAGTCAGTTATTTTATTTTTGACACTTTTAGGTCCCACTGACACTGTCGGACCTTACATAACGTAATCTATATTTATCTAAAATAGTTTAGCTCTGTAACAGTGAAAAAATTTTCAGAATCGGTCAGTTAGTTTATTTTTGACACTTTTGGGTCCCATGGACCCTGGCGGACCCTAAATAACGTAATATATATCTATCTAAAATAGCTTAGCTCCCTAACAGTGAAAAAATTTTCAAAATCGATCGGTTAGTTTATTTTTGACACTTTTGGATCCTATGGACCCTGGCAGACCTTACATAACGTAATCTATATTTATCTAAAATAGTTTAGCTCTGCAACAGTGAAAAAATTTTCAAAATCGGTCAGTTAGTTTATTTTTGACACTTTTGGGTTCTATGGACCCTGGCGGACCTTACATAACGTAATTTATATTTATCTAAAATAGTTTAGCTCTGTAACAGTGAAAAAATTTTCAAAATCGGTCAGTTAGTTTATTTTTGACACTTCTGGATCCTATGGACCCTTGGTAGACCTTACATAACGGAATCTATATTTATCTAAAATAGTTTAGCTCTGTAACAGTGAAAAAATTTTCAAAATCGGTCAGTTAGTTTATTTTTGACACTTTTGGGTCCTGTGGACCCTGGCGGACCTTACATAACGTAATTTATATTTAGCTGTTTTTCATTCCTATTTTAGGATCATTTTTTTCTTTTGTGAAAGAACAAATGAAATGTTTTGAATTTTTAATATATTTTTATTTAGATCTTAAGGTAACAAAGAAACATTTTTTAATAAATTAAAATTTGTTTTATTATTATTATTATCACTTGAAGTTGGCGCCTCAAAAAAAGCACGGGTGATGTTGACTCTTGGGGAGATCTGAAATCAAAAATTCTTAATTAGCCTTAATCTATAGATATGTTATTCTGGTCGGAACTAGAGTTATGAAATTTTATCAAAAAATTTCAAAATGGCGCACTCCGAAAAAAAAAGTCATTTTTTGTCGCACAAAAAGGGTTGTAAAATGCAAAGTTAGGGGTGATTAGTTAATTCTAGTTCCGACCAGAATGACATCTATAGATTAAGACTAATTAAGAATTTTTAATTTCAGATGTTCACAAGAGTCAAAATCACCCGGGCCATTTACGTGGTTTCTTTTTTGAGGTGTCAACTTCAAGTGATAATAATAATAATAATAATAAAACAAAATTTAATTTATTCAAAGAAAATTGTTTTTGTTATCTTAAGATGCAAATAAAAACATATTAAAAATTCAAAACTTTTCATTGGTTCTTTCTCAAAAAAATGCCCCTAAAAATAGGTATAAAAAAAAGCGCGAGCAGTGGCGGTTATTCCAGGTATGCGGGGTAGGCGCCGCTTACCCTAGCTGTTTCTTAAAAACTGAAATAAATTTATAACGAAAATAACATTGTTTACAAAATAATTTAAATATACAATTTCCATAAGATTTACCTTACATTATTGCATATATATTGCACATTAGAATGCATATATTATACCAATTATACATACCTAATTATGATATACCTAAAATGCATAAATATGGTCCACAGTACGTGTTACATATAGACACGATCAACAATAGACCCTGTAGCCAGTCTATGTAGCTGTGTATAGGACGTACATACGCATATGTACCTACTCAGCTATGCGATCATCATCTGAGCATATCCGTGTGTACTGAATCTGCATATGTATATTATGTATCTGTGCAGTTGTATTAGTGGTTTATAATACTGGTAGTCCTTTGGCATGGTAGGCACCAGGATCGGCGCATATCGTATATTCGATAACAGTCGATGTAATGGCTATACTGAATCTACATATGTATATGTATATGTGCAGCTGTATTAGTGGCTTATAATACCGTATAGTTCTTTTCCATCGTAGGCACCAGGCTCGGCGCTTATCGTATATTCGATAACAGCCGAACTAACCAAATCTTAACTTGTGCTCTAATCACCTCAGCTTTTAAATTTTTTAGCATGCTTCCTATACTTATAAATTTATCGTTGCTGTCAACTGTGATTTGATTATTAAGATTTTATTACCTACTGTCTTTTTTTTAAATGACTAAAAAACAACAGTTGCGTTATTAACACAACATAAAGTAATTAACACAACTTTTTTTAAGGAATATTGACGAAAATAATTTTTCTTTAGACTATTGAAGGTAATTTAAATCGTGTTTATTTAGCCTCATAAAAATATTGCTGGTGTTTTACTTTGACTGTGAAAGAAAAGTTATTCCATATTTTTATATTTTTCCTGAATCTTATATTTTCTACAACTCAGTTTGTTACAAAAAAGCGTTTGCACATCATTTTCCAAACTTCTTTTGATAAATATTCTAAAATTAGGTGGTTGTTTGATACCAAAAAAGCTTTTCTCTTGTATGTTATTCAGGCCCGGACTTAGCCTAAGTGGCGCCCGGGGCAAGGTCAAAAAATGGCGCCTCTGTAGAAAAAGTATTTCCTTTTTTCCTCCCAAAAAGCAAGTGACGAGCAAAAGAAGAAAAAAACCTCACATACCTAATTTTGGCGCCCCTCAAAACCTGCCGCCCGGGACACGTGACCCGCCTGCTATTTTAGTACCTCTTTACACATTAAGTGTGATTTACCTTTTTGAAAGCGCATACCCAGTCTTAAACCTCACGAGCCGCCACTGAGCGCGAGTTACCAGACTAAGACCTTAAATCGAATTCACTACTTACCACTAATTTTCCTACGTAATATTAACTCTATAAACTATATTTAGATTTATTTAATGTGAAAACTTATTTTAAACCATTTACTTCATTAATTTTGACAGATCTTGAAACATTTATTTTCAACGTAAATAATCTTAAAACTAATCATTTTTAATGTACCCTGATATTACAATTTTACTAGCATAGATTAAAATTTATCCCCGCATTATAATCCATGATATATTAATACATCACTAGCAGCACCAGTTTATCATTTATATTACCTTGCCTGGATCTTCTATTAAGGATTTCTAACTATTTTATCCCCAAGATTCCTGTTGTAAACTTAAAGTTATCCATTTATGGTAGATAGCAATGGGATTTGAAAAAAGGGGGTTCGCTTAGTGGACGAATATTTTGTTAGTTTCTGTGTAAATGTGTGTATGTGTGTGTATGTAAGAGATAGATGATGAAAATTTCATTATTTTACTACATTGAATAGAAAGTGACAACTGGCAAGCAAAGTCAAATTTCGTATCACGAGCCAGAGTAGAATGAAATAAAAAAAAATAATAATAATAATAAAGTAAAAGAGGAATAATACAAATGAAGTCAACAGATGGCGTGTAATCAAAGAATGATAAATGGTATAAAGTATAAATGTATGTAAGGAATATTACATTTGAATTGATCAGAACCGGACTTAATTAAGGGGAGAAATACCTTTAGAACGAAAAAAATTTTTTTTCCTCATATAGAATATTAGTAAAACATTTGAAAAATATGCTCCTAAATTTTCAGAGCGCTATGCGAAATCGTTCATAATATATTTTAGCCTCTCAACATTTATCTGCTGAAATAACAGATAGCAACCTGTTAAAGTAGATTTCCTATGCTCAAATTACCAATAAGTTAAAATTCTATCAAATTATTTCAATAGTTCAGATAGGATAAAATTGGATTAAGTAACTGTCGGACTTACATTACCATAGGGTGCCTTAGCTAGAATTGATCGTGACGGCATAATATTAAAAGAAATTTAAGTCAAGTTAATTTCAAATGGGTTGACACTATTACTATTGAATTTACATAAGAAGAGTGGTCAACTTATTTGAAATGATCTCTAAATTACTAATAGTGTAGCACGTATATTTGTGTCTAGGTCTAAAGAATGACGATAAGATGAATAGGCTGAAATTGTAAGAATCCGAGACTAGCTACGTGACTATAAAATTAACTAATCTACATCTACATAAAGTAGATTACCTAGTTTGTCAAATATATCACCTATATCACCTTGGTAATTTTCAAGGTCACAAATGGCCACTCCCTAAAAACAATTTTTTAGTCAAATTTTTCCTTGAAAAAACTAGACTTATACAGCCTATACGATAAGAACGGCGAGAGGCGAGGCTAGGGGCGCTATCCGTTTTCGGACCCGTAGAACACGATTCTGTACAATTCTGGGGGGTTAATTCTGGGGGGCTGTGGGCGTGTTTGATCCAGCCAAAATACTTTTTTCCCCCTCTACTCCCTCCAAATCATCCTAGGAAGCTGAATGTTGGTTATTTTGTAGATAATTGACCAAAAGATTATTTCCAACCGGTTTGGAAAAGTTTTATTGTTTTATTACCTCCCACCACCCTCTTAAAGGTTGGGTCGGATCCAAAATTTGCCCAAAATTGGACCTCACTTTGATAGTATGAGGTGCATCGGAAATGCGCCCTACTTACTCAATTTCAGCTCTTAACTTCTATAGGGGAGCACTACACATGTTTAAAGGTAGCGGAAATATATATATATATATATATATATATATATATATATATATATATATATATATATATATATATATATATATATATATGTTCATATATATATATATATATATATATATATATATATATATATATATCCGCTACCTTTAAAATTGAGTAAGTAGGGTTCATTTCCGATGCACCTCATACTATCAAAGTGAGGTCCAATTTTGGGCAAATTCTGGCTCCGACCCAACCTTTAAGAGGGTGGTGGGGGGTAATAAAACAATAAAACTTTTCCAAACCGGTTGAAAATAATCTTTCGGTCAATTATCTACAAAATATCCAACATTCAGCTTCCTAGGTAGATTTGGAGGGAGTAGAGGCGGAAAAAAGTATTTTGGCTGGATCTAACACGCCCAAAGCCCCCCAGAATTAACGCAGAGGGTTGTAATTCGGTGTGTTGATAGTCCGAAAACGGATAGCGCCCTTAGCCTCGATTCAATGGTATTGTTAAATGTGTTTTAAATGCTTTATTTTTATTCTAATACAAGTAGGCGAATAGCAATTTTAAAAATTTAAAATAATGAACTTGCTTTTATAACAAATGCGATAGGGTAGAGCGGGGCTTGTTGAGCATAGGTGTAAGTTGGGCAATCGAAATATCTCAGAAACTATACATCGCACGCTAATACATTAAATGGCGGATAGAAGCGGGCAAGAGAGGGGAACTCATTACGCGACTCCCAGTTGCAACCTGTCAATCGAGTGACGTATGCTCACGCTTTATTTATTTTGCGTATAAAAAGTAAAAAATTTTTGTTTGTGAATATTTCTTCTATACGAGGCAATTATTATCTATGTTAAATCAAATAAGTGTTAAACTTTTATAAAATTAGTATACTTTTGATATCTAGAAGGGATTTGGTTCTAATTCAAACAGTTTTTTTTCATAGCCTCACTTTTGTATCAAATTGTGTGAGTGGGGTAAGTTGAGCAATAGAACTTTCGTTTGCATTAATTGTAACAGCTAGTGACAATGATGATGAAGTTCTTAATATCTATACTTAATGTTTCTATTTTAATTTAAATTCTTTTTTATTTGTTACTTAAATGTTAAAGCCTGAGTATATTAGAAAGACTGAGTATATTCCAAATATTAAGTTTAAGATTTTAGTTTATATATTTAGTTGAAGTTGATTTTTTGTTAATTTTATTTTCTGTATTTAATATCCAAAGAAAATTACTTTTTGTTTCACTATTATGTCACTAAAGCATTATAAATAAAAGATTGACTGTCAAATAATCATTTTATTTTATGTCTGATAAACATCTAAAGCATGGTTTGGCTACATTTTCTAACTGCTCAATTTACCCCGTACCCTTGCTCAACTTACCTCACCTATGGGGCACGTTGAGCATGTCCGACTTTCTTCACTTAAACAGCTGTATCTCTTAAATGTAAAAATAAAAATAAAACACAAAGGCAATTGGCGGATAAGCATGGGTAGGAATGCCCTCGTACGAATTTTGTTGGCTTTTTCCCTGCTAACTGCTATCGGCACAAAATTGAAATTTACTGAGATTCAGCGCTTAGAAACTTAAAAACTTTTTTTAAAGCCCCGATCAGCCGGGTACTCATCATCAGTGTTGAAAACACCAAAATGACAAATCGCTTGTAGACTTTCCATCACATTTCGCTTGTAGACATTCAATACCGAAGATGTAGCGAAAAATTCGACTTCCGTGATGGGGCCCCGCTGCTCACGGCGTTTTTTTTTATTATGAAGCTCAATTCATCAATTTCTCTGTTATATTCATTAATATTAATAATTGGGAGCTACTGTTCTAATTGGTGCTGCATATCGTGTACGTGACAAGTTTTTTTTTTTTTTTTTAAAAAAAAGGTATTAAAGCACGTATCACAAATATACTGCTCCATTGTTTTGATTTATTCTTCGGAACCCTTCACGGATGATTGTCTGATAATTGAGGTTGGAATTGCTATCACCTTGGTGTTAAAATTTTTGGCTGGTGCCGCTTATTGTGTGGAAGTTGGTCCCAATTTTGTTGTTGGAGTGCAGATGCCGCCGGCCGTATAATTTCCAATTTGTGGTGTTTGTCAGGAAATAGAATGTATTAGTGGTATACGCAAAATAGACACCTTGTTCATGTGTAGTGTTCATCGTATGAATCATTGTGTGAGTATTTATAAAAACTAGTAAAACATTGTATTATTGGTTTAGTAGTAAATTCTTGTTGTTGATCATAGTTACCTTGTTCCATTGTTGTTAACTGTAGATTTTAAGTAGGGAAAGCTGAACGTATGTCACTGCAAATGAAATTTTATTTAAGTATATTTGGCATACTCTTCAATGTAGTTATTTAACTGAATTGCATCGACCTCCGTCCGCTACATTAATTTTATTTAGGTTAAATGTGATAATTCAAATTTTAGTTTGGTAGGAAATATTTAGTACATCCAGTTACGTGAACGGTTGCTCATGAAATTATTTTATTGACACTTGAGGATTGGGCGTTCAGGCCATCGGCATTGGACAGTTATGAATTTTCGGAATCGACATTAATGCAGTTTCACATAATTGAACGTTACGTTATATCAATTTTTTCTTGATTCAGATTGAAATATAATTAATTTATAATATTAATAGATTTGAGCGTTACTTTATGGTATTCCATATTTGTAAATAATAAACAAATATTTTACTTCGCAAAAATATCACTTTTGTTTTGAAACTGTGACAATATTGTTTCGAACCGTCAGTTCATTTTCAAACAGAATAAATATTACATTCTTGACATGCCTTATATACTAATTTTATATTCTGAGAGTATTGTCTTGATTTGGAATGTAATTTTGAATATAACTTCAAAAGCTCGGGGCTGCTCGCACTCTTTATAATATTAATACATTTGAGCGTTACTTTATGGTATTCCATATTTGTAAATAATAAACAAATATTTTACTTCGCAAAAATACCACTTTTGTTTTGAAACTGTGACAATATTGTTTCGAACCGTCAGTTCATTTTCAAACAGAATAAATATTACATTCGTTACATGCTTTATAAGGTTATAAGGCATATATATATATATATATATATATATATATATATATATATATATATATATATATATATATTAGGGTGGCGCAAAAAAACCACAAATTTTTCTTTTTTTTGTCTCATAGGAAAAAATGTTAATTTAGCTCGATTTAATAATGCTCACCAAAAATTAGCTCGATAAAAAATTTTTTAAGGGTCGCTCAAAACCTTTTAAAATTTGAAAATGGGCCAAAAATCGATTTTTGTTTTTCATCAAATTTTTTTTCTCATCCCTGCATATGTTTGTACATCGAGTAATAAAAAATTCCTCCAAATTTTAACTCAAAAAATTGATAATAAAAGGTCGCTCAGGATTTTAAAGCCAAATATTTAATATTTTTTAGGGGCGCTAAAATATATTAAATATTTTGACTTGAAAAATTTTCAGAACTCTTGAGCGACCTTTTATTATCAATTTTTTGAGTTAAAATTTGGAGGAATTTTTTATTACTCAATGTACAAACATATGCAGGGATTAGAAAAGAAATTTGATGAAAAACAAAAATCGATTTTTGGCCCATTTTCAAATTTTAAAATGTTTTGAGCGACCCTTAAAAAATTTTTTATCGAGCTAATTTTTGGTGAGCATTCTTAAATCGAGCTAAATTAACTTTTTTTCCTATGAGACAAAAAAAAGAAAAATTTGTGGTTTTTTTGCGCCAGCCTAATATATATATATATATATATATATATATATATATATATATATATATATATATATATATATATATATATATATATATATATATAATATCTAAAAAAATCGTGAAAAAAACTGTTTTTTTCGATCTCTGGACCGGTGAGCCTCCTTAATACCTTGGGATGCTCTTCAAATGTGGGGAATCAAAATTATTTTCACATACCACTCCTTCACGGATAATATTAGAAAGAGCTTTTAAAATGAATTCGAAATTTCTCTTACTACTTTTCATGTTGAAGCTATGTTTACGAAATATTGAGCTTCAAATTTGTTGTTTTTCGCCTACAGTTTGTCACCCACCCCTAGCTTTTAAACTATTAATACCTACAAAAAAACTAAGACAATCTAAGAAAAGAACGTTCAAAAAATTATTTCGAAAAATTTTGACAGGAGTATTTTATACAACGCAGGTTGATAAGCTGCTTCTTGGAGAGTTACTTTAAATTGTTTTCGGGGGTGTTGAAACAAACCCTATATGTTTCCATTAAGCAATGTACGTTTAAACTACCGTCTAAGTATGAAATTAGTAGTAACTCTGTCAGAATAAATTCCTAATTAGTATTGCATTCAGTAAAGATTATCCAAAAGTATGGTTCTATGGTTATGTTATCCCGTTTGTCGTCGAGATTGGCGCCAGCCGAGACTAAGTCATTATCATTATCGTCATATTTTACAAAAAATTGAATTTTTTTTTAGTCATTGCACATGAACGGCTACTTAACTAATTATTTTTATATAATACGATTATATACTTAATTTGTTAATTATATAGGTACGTATACGCAAGCTCAACAGAATTGCAAGATATACAAGTTTTGAACGATAAATTGTATAAATAGTTAACTATTAATTGCTTCAATTTAAGTGTAATAGGACGTGCTTTTATATTTCATATGCAATTATATATTTAAGTGTTATTTTTTCTTGTTTCTTATTAGAAAAATTAAATATCATTTCCAACTATAATATTTATAAAATTAATACTAATTGATCAGTTAGTTTGATAAATTACTATTATTGTGTTTTCTCATTAAGAGGTTATGTACAGTTGTGTCGAGAAAAAAAGCAGAACTTTGCTATTTGTACGAGGTCTGTCCCAAAAGTATTCGACCTGCCTTGATTTCTCCATTTTGATATCATTTCTCCATGCTGATATCATTTTTCGTCATTCGACTGGTGACATCCTTCAAAGTAGTTCCCATTTGATTTAACGTTGTGCTGCTATCGGTGTTTCCATTTCTTGAAGCAGTCCTGGAATTCAGTTTTCGGAATGGCCTTTAGTAAACTTTCCTATGTATATATAGTATATATAAATTTATTTCAATGATTCTTATTTTAAGTTCTTAATACTTAATTTCGTGTTGGAAAAATACCACGATTTTGGGTGGGAAAATTATAAATATTAATGATTTACAGTCTCAGCATACTGCTGAAATAGTTATTAAAATAATTCGCTATTGGGTGCCGACTGCTTATACAGTAGACTCTCGTTAATTCAAACCTGCGATAATTCGTATCTCTCTATAATTCAAAGTTATCACGAGTGTCCTACACAATCTCTTTATATTTCGAACTAAATTAATAAATTTTTATGCACTTGGTAATTTGAACGAAAAAATCATTCCTACATAAGAAAATGACGCGCTAATTCGAACTCATCGGCTCCAAACACTCGACAATTAAAAGTTGCAGAGAGAAAGAGACAGAAAGATTGTAAGTACATTTTGAGACAAGTTCAAGTTCATTCATCGCAAATGCTTAAAAAATTAAAATTATTATCTACGATAATTCGAACTTCTCTATAATTCTTAATATATTAAGAGTCCTTCAAGTTTCGAATTAACGCGAATCGACTGTACTTATCTGGTTATACAATTTGTGGTACTATTCCTGGGAATATTCTTGATATCATTAACTCAAAGAAAAGTTATTATTAAGTCAAAAGTAGATAGATACATAGGTATTAATACATATAACCAATTAATAGAGCTAAATGTACATAAAACTTATTTAAGATTGAAAATTTGTAAACTGTAGATTCTGTGCCACGCTCTGAGGTAGTAAACACGCTTAAAAAAGACTTAAAATCGTAAATTTGTAAATTTTATTTTCGTATCGATATTAACTACTTAATATAAAGTAAAACACAGCACTGCAAAATTTCGCATTTACAATCGTCTTGGTCAAGGTGGTAGCTTATTGCTTAAGAATTGGCCAAATAACCTAGTAGTTTTCCATATTCTTTTTTAGTTGGATCAGGCATTAAAAAATAATAATTTTAACTTCAGCACAAAAATGTATATTTTAACAAAAATACCACAGTATACTCTTACTTTATTCTAACAATACTCTCCATACGTGAATATATTTTATAAAATTATAATATAAAATAATAATACCCCGGTCGCAGCATCCTGCATAACATAGCGAATTTCCGTTTATAAAAATTAGTTTTTCTCGGAAACTAATTGATATAGAACAATAGTTTAAAGACCTTTTTTATGTATTTCTTTCTCCTCTTTTAAATAGTGTAGAAAAATTTCGCAAAAATTATTGATTAAGTAGAAATTTTGGCAAAAAACTAATTTTTTGCAAGAACAAAGCCATGTCCCTGGTATCCGACGTGTCTGGCTAACGAACTTGTCCAACAGTTTGGCATTTCCACCATTTTCACCAAATTTTGTAAGCCTAGGACATTTTGTTCGAGAGTTATCGTGCGGACACACACACACACACACACACATATATATATATATATATATATATATATATATATATATATATTGTATTTAATATTCACTAAAATTTATATATATATATATATATATATATATATATAAATTTTAGTGAATATTATTTTCGGTTTCTAGGGACCTCAAAACAAATTTCTGCCATAGTCCCGGGCTTAAGTCGCGTCATGACAGTGGCTATAATAGCGGAATTCCATTCTGGAAATTCGCTAATAATAATAATAATCCAAAAAATGTTACTAAAATGTATAAATTTGTATGTATGCCATATAATATACATACATATAATATAATGTACAATATCAAAAACATTTTTGTGTTTGCAACAATAGAATAACACAACAAAAAGCGGGAGTCATTTTGATATTTATTATAAATATTATTTAAAAGACCAGATGCCCCGTACAAAAATGCACATTACGTTTCCGTATAGCATAAATATATTCTACAATACAATAATACAAAAGTAGAAAAACAATATAATTTACTATATAATAAAACAGATGGCTCTAAAATACAATTATATTAAGTTAAATTACATGTACCGAGCACCACACGTTTGTATCACTTTTTCATTTTTTTTTTTTTTTTTTGGCAATGCTTTAAGGCATGGTTTTACGTATTATGAATCATCAAATAATAACACTAACCAAACGTATAGATCCCCTCGAAAAGTCAGTGCTAGAGTTCGTTAAATAGCTATAAGTTGAAATGTACTCCGAAAAAAAAAAACTGAGGTTAACAGCACCAATCACCAGGGTAGTACCATATTTAATAGTAAATAGTTATGTATGTGTCACGTGCTTACATAATAGTAATAAACCACATAATATTGAACCGAAGTTTTCTATACAGTGTCAGTGCTGTCAGGGGCGAGTTACACTAACAATAAGCAAGCTTAATGTTGTTTATGATTGTTAAATTATTAACTTTAAATTTATACAACGGATCAGGTAGTAATTATTTATTGTTATGTGAAGCCTCGAAAGAAAGTTCTTTTGATTTTTACTAAATTTCTGAAAAAATATTTCTGAACATGTTTTGAAACATTTTTGTTATACAAAAATAATCATCCTCTACCAGTAAAAATAAATTTTTGGTTCTAAAGTCAAAAATAAGTGACGACAAAATTGATATTGTTTCAACATTCTGGGCCTAAAGCGGCAGTTTCACAAGACAATTTACTGCTATCACAGTAACAATTTAGTAGGCGTGACTATACTGTTAGGCAACTTTTTGTGTGAAACATACTTACTGCTATCACAGTTAATTCTCTGACCACAAGCCAAATTATCTTAAATCGATTAAAGTAAAAAAACAGATTTGCTTGATTATTACATACTGTTCATTAGAACATTACGTAATAATGCCAAGCTGACCTACGTTTTACTCAATTTAAATAGGAAAAAAATTACAGCAAAAACAGTAGTTTAAGTTTTATAGGCCCTATCAAACGTAAAAACTCGGCTTTAGCAAAATAAAAATTTTAGACTTAAGATACTTTTGCTTGTGACCACAGAATTGTTATGACAGTTACTGTTATAACTAGAATTTTTTCTACTTTTGCGATCGCAGTAAAATTTTATTGCATTAAAAATGACGGAATTTATAAAATGAATTGAGTTCTTGGAAGAAAAACCTGTAAATACAATCCCATTGTACCATAAAAATGGGTGTTTGTGAGGCACAAAATCATCTGACTATAAAATTAATATAAAAAAAGTAGGTATAGTTATTTGAAAAAATATTGTGAAACAATTAGATTTGACAAAGAAATGTGAAAATGAACTCTTTGTTTAGTAATCAAATTTTCCACCTGAAAATTTTAGAGAGATTAACTGTTTTTCCTAATTTAAAAATATTAAGAGTATTGTATATGAATCTTCTGATGGAGTTCTGAAAATTTTGCATAGGGTAATCCTATGAAACTTTGGGAATCATCTACCGTTTCTAATTTGGTTAATAAATTATTTTTTATGTCAAAAAGGAACCTGTTCAAGAACAGTGCGTTCATCTAATGTCTTTTTCTTTATTATATTTTCATTTATATATTCTTTTTTCTTAATCAATAAATGTATTAAAATACAATTTAATAGTTATTTTTATTTGGCGCCATTTTAATAAAACTACTGTTAAACACTTTTAAATATTGTGAATCATCATTATAACAGTAAAACTATCACAGTAGCAACATTCCCCACCTAACAGTTCTACTGCTATAGCACTCTACTGTCGTGTAAAGCTAGCCCTTGATACATTAGAGATAAAAGGGATTAGGCATAAGTATAATTTTAGCATTATCAAAGAAAACCCCTAAAAATGGGCTGTCATTTGTTAATGTGATTGGTCCATTAGAAATTGAGTAACTATACTAATTTCCATTAAAGTAGATAAAATCTTTCCTCTTTTTTACTTTTTTAATTTTCTTTTTTAAAAAAGCTTTGAAAATTTTGTTTTGAATTTTAATTTTTTAATTCAAAACTACTTGGAAAGGCTTATTTTATCATTAAAATATATATTACTTGGCAAAGACCATAAGTGTTATTTTTGTGGCCGCGGATGCATTTTGAAAATCCGAGACTGAAACAGACAATGGACGTTCAACTCATATTTATTTTAGTTAACATCAATTTGGATAGCTCTTTGGTTTCAAAATTAAATTGCTAAAATATAAAATACCTCAGAATTGATTGATTTTATCATTTCTTATAGAGTTAAAGTCTATTACTTCTTAAAAAACTATAAAGTCTTTGAAGCAACTCTTCAGTCATTTAATCTTTAACAGAAGGTATTCATTTATTTGATTAAGTGCTGGTTTTCGGTGTCATTTGCGATTCTTCCGTTAACGGTGTATCAAAAAAGTAAATTTTAGCATATTTTATCACACAAACTAGATGTCAAAATTGGTTCAGATTTTGACATTTGATGTATTAGATACAAGAAAACAAAATAATGACATCATTTTCCGTTCTGATGCATCAACCATCTTAAATTACCTAACTGAAACTATGTATGATTAAACTAATACAATATTTGGTACGTTAAACTCTCCAGTTAGAAAATGGAGAACCCTTGTAGAAATGAGGAGTGAATTAATAATAAAAACAAAATGAGTGCACCTAAAAAAAGCAGGTTGCTCTAGTAAAGCAAATAGTTGTTCGCTGATTCTTTGTTTTTTTATGTAGATTTTTCTAATTCTAAGAAAAAAATTATTATTTGACAAAAACTAATTCAATACATCGCCACTGTTTTCTATATAGGTACATACCTCTCCCATGAACCGTTGTAATCATAATGAATAGCGTTGTAAAGGGCTTGATAGGCCTCAATTTCATTCCTGACACATGTATACGTAGAAGTATACATATATACATAAATATTACTTATATGTTCCCGAACGACAGACCGACACGCAGACAGACTTCAGAATGATAGATAGAAAAACGAACTCGGAATATTAAGGGTTTATTTTGATATAGAAAGTGAGAAATGGTTAGAAAGAAAATGTACTAGCAATATTACTATATTATATTAGTTCTGGCTGTGTGTGCCTGATGCTGTTTGACTGCTAGCATCAAAATGATTTATGTAATTCGATTAAATTTGACTTGACATTCCCACATTGACGCATGGACATATCCATATATCCAAATACACACGTCAGACACGAGTAAATCCTCCGTCACTTCCTTTCATCCTTCATCAGTATCCCAGCAGTATCCACAGCATTCTCCCCATTCCATATCTCCTTTTTCTATTTCATCTAATTTTTTGATTGGTTATGGAAATAAAAGCTTGAATATTGATATATTTCAATATTAATTTGAAGGATATGTAGATATGTATTACAAAGCTTGGGATATTATACAAATCTTCAATTTATTAGATATTCCGTAATCTATACTCTTCTTAATTGTTTAAATAAAAATGCGCTATTACACTATATTGCTCAATGTAAAATAATTGCGCGTTAGTAGCCTAATTTAAATTTGTATGTCGGTGTATAATATTATAGGTATTTAAGAGTCAAATAGATTCTAAATAAGTGCCTAAGAGAACTGCATTTTTCAGCCAAAACACGAATGCTTATTTAGATATATTCAATTTCCTCAACTTTTCGCTAGTTTTTAATATTTACTGAACTTTGTTGCTAGTAAGAATGACAACTTGTTCTATGCAATAAAAATTAATTTACAAGAAACATTGTTTTAGAGAATAAAATTTCCGGTATAATGAGGAAAAGGTATAAGCAAAGATTGCAATTAAATATTGTCTATACAGGACTGCCGTATCAGACGGATCTCAAGTATCCTGATAATACAGTAATTGCGCGTGACAATGTTTGAAGGATTTTACTAAATCTCTAGTATTTCCCTCCTCGAAATTTTCCTTTCATAATATGTAGTCGCTGACCTAAATATAATTAAAGTAGATAAATGTTGCCCATTCCAACTCTTGTTTTATAATGAGTGTATATTTTTTGTAGCAACTGAATATCTAAATAATTTTTCGTTCCGCTTATTACCTTCCAGCAATGGAAACAAGTGTCTTTAAGAATTCCTCTTAAAAAAAGTGTATTAAATACATACACTTGTCAAGTTTTCTTCAAGAATAATTTCCATAATTATGTTTACTTATTATTGTGGCATATTTTATTTCGTCTTCGCTAAGAAAACTGTAAAAGGCACTTACCCAACTGGTTCAAACTGAAAAGTTAGTAAATTAAGAAAAATTGCCTTTTTGTAAATGATAATAATGCAGTAAGAACCCTTATTGTATGTATAACTACATTTTCCTTTCCTTTTGAATGAAGTAGTTTATTAAAGAAAATAATAAATGTTGTTGAAACCGAAAATCTTATTTATTAGTTTTTGTTCTTTCTTAATAAACTTTTATAAATTATAAGTTGACAGAAACTTTTTTTACGACATATGTTCAATTTTCAGTTCGAAACCCTTCTAGAACTTATGAACATGAGGTTTCAAATTATAGTGTAACATTGTTAATGTTTTTTGCATCCTCTTTATCTGTGAAATTCCCATGTGACAGTGCGTATTGATTAGACAACAAAATCCCCAGTGGGCGTTATTTAAAACAGTCTGACAGTAAAATATGAAATATTAGATTAGTATAAATTTTTTTTAGGAATATAATTCGATATGATCGGTGATAATAATGAAAGTTACAGAAAGAATGGGTGAAGATCTATTGTTATTTTTTACTTCTTTTTAGTCGAATTTTCTCCGAAAAATTAGACTTATACAGTCTATACGATAAGAGCTGCGAGAGGCGAGAGTAGGGGCGCTATCCGTTTTCGGACCCGTAGAACACGAATATGTAGAAAAAAATGTCTTATATATATATATATATATATATATATATATATATATATATATATATATATATATATATATATTCCCGCCACCTTTTGATTTGTGTAAGGCCCCCCTATGGAAGTTAAGAGATGAAATTTGGTAAATGGGGCTCATTTTCGAGGCATCTCATACTATCAAAGTGGGGTCAAATTTTGGGCAAATTTTTTTTCGGACCCGCCCTTTAAGGGGGTGGTGGGGGGCGGAAAAGCAATAAAACTTTTCCAAACCGGTTTTAAATAATGTTTCGGTCAATTACCTACAACATATCCAAAATTCAGCTTCCTAGGAGGATTTGGTGGGAGTAGAGGAAGGAAAAACGATTTTCGCTGGATCTAACAGGCCCCCAGCCCCCCAGAATTCACGTAGAGGGTTGAAATTTGGTGTGTTGATAAAGTTCGTAACTAGGTTGTGCTTTTTGGAGGTTTTAATATTTTACCCCCACCCCCCTCATTTTTAAGCTACAATTTCATGCATTTTCGACGTTTTCGAAGTTTGTACCACTCGCACAGGTCACCCAAATAAACCTAGAGGGCTGAAATTTTGTATTCGAATTGAGTTAGTATCAAGGGGGTGCCTTTTGGGAGTCTCGACTTTCAAACCCTACCGCCACCATTTTTATACCCAAAAGAACATGATTTTTCTTGTTTTTTAACAGTTTCGTTCGGGTCAAAATCTCCCCAAATAAACCTAGAGGGCTGAAATTTTTTGTACAGGTTAAGCTAATAGCCAGACACTGTTTTTTGGGGGTTTCAACTTTTAACCCTTACCCCCACGATTTTTACGCCAATATTTCCTTAATTTTTTTGCTTGTTTTCTAACACGTCTAGAAACTCTCTAAGGAAACCTAGAGGGCTGAAATTTTGTACGTGTTATCAGTTAGTATCCAGCTAGTACCTTTTAGGGAGTCCACATTACTTTTCCCGCCACTTCTTCCATTTTTATATCGGAATTGAATGCTATTGTTAAATGTGTTTTAAATCCATTACTTTTATTCTAAATACAAGTAGGCGAATAGTAATTTTAAAAAATTTAAAAAAAAGTGAATACAATTTTTTAACAAATGAAATACATACATATTAATTATTAAGTAATTTGAAAATGTTATTAAAGTCACTGTTTATTTATAAATTAGGAATTTTGGATTTTTATTATTTTTAAAATAGAAATTTTGGATTTTTTTGGAAAGAAAAAATATCTTCATAAAAGCCTTCCAGTTTACTATTTAAGTTTCTTTTTTATTAATATTTAAAAATAAAACACAAAGGCAATTGGCGGATAAGCATGGATAGAAATGCCTTCGTACGAATTGTGTTGGCTTTTTCCCTGTTAACTGCTATCGGCACAAAATTGAAATTTACTGAGATTCAGCCCTTAAAAACTTAAAACCTTTTTTTAAAGCCCCGATCAACCGGATACTCATCATCAGTTTTGAAACCACCAAAATTACAAATCGCTTGTGGACTTTCAATTATATTTCGCTTGTAGACACTCAATACCGAAGATGAAAGGAAAAATTCGACTTCCGTGATGGGGCTCCGCTGCTCACGGCGTTTTTTATTTTTTTTTATAAGTTACACCCTTCTTGACATTGCGTCTCTCATTTCAAAGGAATATTGAATTACATTTAGTATAAAAATAATTTTTGAAATCGATATAAAGTTACAGTTTCATTATTAAAAGTTTAGGATGGTGCTTAGTGCTTACTCTAAAGATAGGTTATTAAAATTACAGTAAAAAAATAATGAAAATTAAGTTTTTTTTATACTCGTAGAAGAAATTGCTTAAAATGATAAATCAGTATAACAGAAGTGAGATTTTTAAAAATCTTGTTAGCTGCCATATATAAGTACAAAGCTAGCAAGGTTAGATGTTTTGGTATCAATTCTAGATTTTGATAACACTTGGCATGTGTGTAATACAAACAAAAATAACAGACTTCAACTTTTTTTGTCTGCTATCATAGTCACTTAAGGGATGAAGTTACCCCTCAAAATTATAGCGGGAAATTTCAATATTGCTTGACTACTTGGAAACTGCAACAGGTAGAGGAGAACTTGAAATTAATACTTTATTTTCAAAGAACTGTCTATTTATGTATCTAGATTCAGGACCGAAACTACTGAAAAGATTGTTCAAGTAAAATTGGGGGCGAAAGTTAAAATAGGGTGAATTATTTTAACATCTTACAGTATATTTGAAAACTAATACTTGCCGTTACCTATAGCTAAAGTTAATTTTGACATCTTATGTTGTAAAATTATTTAGAAAAATTAATAAAGAGAAACATTAAATTCACTCAAGTTGCTAGGTTAGGTGCATGATTTTTTTTTATCTACGCTGTAATTTTCAAGTAATTAAGTTCAACGGAAATTTTACCCAAACTTTAAAGGTTATTTCACCCCTTAAAGAATCACGGTGGCAGACAAAAAAAAATGTGTCCATTATTTTTGTATTTAACATAAATATACAAAGTTTCATCAAGAAAGAAAACTAACATAATCAGAGAACCTTTTCCTTGTAAAAGAAAAAGAAATAAATTAACTTTCATGCATTATTATTTTTTGTAAGCAAATGGAAGGTTGCTTAATTATTGTTGTTAAAAATAAAAAAAAATGTGGGCGTTTTATTCAAATACAAATGCGAATGTCTGTGACAGAAAACGCGAAATTATAAGGTATTTCGTAGTAAGATTTTTCTACGAAATCCTAATACAACTATATAAATTGTTTTGTAATTTTTCTGCTTAATTATATAACTTCAATTAATTATTTATCGATTATTTTAAAAATTATACAAGTACATATTAAGTTTCAAATTCGTTTGTGTTAACTTTTAAAACCATCATGGACCGGGACTCAGGAAGTCCTGGTCCATCCTCGAGGGATTCTAATACCATTGCAAATATGCTTCAACGAATTGCATCAAGTTCATCCACTGAAGAAGTTTCCATAGACCTTTCAGAGTACCCGGAATGCAGAAAAAGGCTCCAAGCACCAGCTGGGCATGAAGTTACTGTTAAAAAACAGTGCGAAGGTATCATTAAATCTCTACAACAAACCAATTCCATACTTGATCATAAGTCCATACAGACTGATCCAGAAAAAATTCACCATCAGGAGATACTGGTAGTACTATCTCAGGTAACAGAGCTTATTTTTATAGTAATGAAGATTTATCTGGTAAATTCTTTGTATTTATTGAAGGAACGAAAGTATTGGTAAAATTCACCCTATGGCTATAGGCAAACTTATTGAGGATTCCCTCTCTAATTTGAAAAATTGTGTCATTAAAACTGAAGGTTTCGGAAGGAACAGAATAAAGATATTTTTTAAATCCGCTTCTGCGGCAAATTCTTTTGCGAAACATAAGTTTACGAATTTCAGGGCTTATATTCCTGAGTTCGCAATCAGTCGTATGGGCATTATTCGGGGTGTCGATACTAGTCTTACAGATGACCAAATTTTAAACGCCATTAAATCCCCTATTGAAGTCCTATCTATCAAAAGATTGATGCGCAATATCAGATTAGAAGATAATACTAGTAAGTTCGTCGTAACTTACAACTCGTAATTATCACATTTAAGGGCCAAATTATTCCTGAAGAAGTTTCTATCTATAGTCCATATGTAAGGTTGATCCTTTTGTACAAAAGTATGTAAAAGTAGAGCACGCTGTAAGAAATGCGGACTCACGGAACACACATTCGATAGCTGTCCATCAGATAATACTGAATGTCTATTTTGCAGAGAACCTCACTTATGTACCGATAAAGATTGTCCTGAACTCCTTAAGCAAAAGCTAAAAAGGAAAAAAATGGCCTTTGACAATATGAGCTATGATGAAGCAGCGAAAAGTTTCGCTAAACCATCATACGCAAACGTTGTCAAAAATATTCCTTCAACCTCCCCCACATTCTCGCAACGGATGACTTCCTCAATTGACAATCAACGCCACATTAATTACCCACAATCTCCTAAGAATCCATCTCGAGTAACCCAAACAGTTTTTCGGTCACCTCCAAGCACCCCTGTAACTCCTTCATCAAATTTTCCCTTTATAACTCCCCCCAGATTGGAGTTACCACTCAACCCAATCCAAAGTAATCCTTATCGCCCCCCTTCAATGGAAGAACTTGAATTTATTCTTAATAAATTATGTACTTTTATAATCAGCATAATCAATAATGGAAAATATTCTCCGCTCTCAACATCGATTTTATTAGGGACTCTCTAATTAACATTTTAGCTACTCCACCCTCTCTTAACCACAATGACTCATTTGGGCCTTAATGTCTTTCAGTGAAATGCAAGACCTGTTAGAGCTAACAAACCTAACTTGGATTATTTTTTATTTACCCACTCTGTAGATATTTGTTTAATTTATGAAACATGGCTTGATGATAATTGATAAACATGTTATATATTTTAAAAATTATGATGTAATTAGATGCGATCGTATAGGTAGAGGAGGCGGTACCATCATTCTAATTAAAAACAATGATAAATGCAATAAAATTGACATACAACCTATCAATGATATTTTAGAACACTGTGCAATTAAGGTATCTATTGACTCTATTGAAATATCTTTTATTTTAGTTTATAATCCCCCTAACAATACTGTTAGTATTAACGAATGGAATACCCTCTTTTCTCAATTCTCCGGTTTAGTCTCCATTGGTGGCGACTTTAATTGCCATAATCAGGGTTGGGGGATAAATATTCTGACAGGTCAGGCCATATTTTTATGGAATGTCTAGATCAACAATCGCTCGTTATCTTAAACAATGCTACACATACTTACTTTAGTAGAAATACGTCGTCAGTCACTGATTTTATATTAGTTTCACCTCAAATTTCATTAATTTGATGATCTGCTAGGATCTGACCATTCTTCTATCCTTACTGTTATTGGTAGTAAAACCAGTAACTCTGAATACACTGTACACCCTACTCGTAAATGGAACTTAGCAAAGGCAGACTGGCAACTGTACTCATGACTAGTGAATCAAAATTTATTCTGCTATTCTAACCCGGAAGTAAATCAAACTAGCTGCATAACGATATACAGTAATTTTTTGAACATTCTGAATGAAGCTGCGGCAGAGCGCGTTCCCATTAATGAGCCCCGTACGATCAGGAAACCACTCCCTCCATGGTGGTATAACGATTGTCACGCGCTAGTATTTATTCGCAAATTATGTATAAGTGAATACAGGAAAGATATGTCGCATAATAATTTTGTAACTCTTAAACAGTACAAGCTTATATCAGGCGAATATTTAACATTAAAAAGAGAGAGTGCTGGAAAATATTTACCGAAAATATCCATTGTAAAACACCTATAGCTAATGTTTGGAAGTCTGTCAAAAGATTGAAAAGTTCAGAATTTATTAGTAACAGTAAAAAAAGTCAGTTTTGTCCCACCAACAATGATTGGGTTGAGAATTTTTTAAACAAACTAACTCCTCACTATGTTGATTTAGAAATTCCTTTTCCCTCGGCAAATTTTCTTCCTGATGATGAATTTTGGCTCAAACCGTTTCGAATTCTGCGAAGTGGAAATAGTTCTCAAACACAATAATAATTCATCTCCTGGTGCTGGTAACATTCACTACTCTATGTTATTTAAACTGTCTTCTTCGGCTGCGAAGCACTTCCTAGAGGTGATCAATTTGGCAAGGCAATCTAATAAAGATATATTAGACCTCAAAAAAATAGTAGTTCTCACTATTCTCAAAAAAGAAACAACCCTTCAGATCACAATTTTTATCGCCCAATTTCACTCTTATCATGCATTTTTGAAACATTAGAACGCCTGATTATATCATGTTTAGAATATTGGGTCGAAAAAAATAACATTCTACCTAACTTTCAATTCGGTTTTAGAAGAGGGAGAGGTGCACTTAACGCTGTCAGTTATCTAATTGCAGAAATCAAAGGCCGATTTGGCAACAAGCAACAGACTTTGTCTGTCTTTACAGACATCCAGTCTGCTTACGATTGTGTCAATCTGAATATATTGTACAATAAATTAATTAACTTAAAAAATCCTAAAATATTCGCCTTCCGTTTGATAAAAATGTTCAAAAATCGCGAAATGCATGTCAGACATAATAATACATTGATAGGCCCCCGACTAACGAGTGTAGGCCTTGCTCAAGGCTCTGTTCTTTCTCCCTTACTTTTTAATTTGTACTCATGCGATCTTTTTGACTCTGTGGACAATAACGTCAGTATTATTAAATTCGCTGATGATATTTGTTTCTTCTCAAAACATCGTGATCTCGAAGCAGCACACTATATATTTAACTCTGCCTTACACAGATTTAATGATTGGTTAGACTTGAATGGCCTCTCAGTCTCTCCCGAAAAATCTACAGTTGTTTGTTTTTCATTCAAACGTTCGATTCCTCCTTCACCTATTACAATTGGCCCATTTGACCTTAATGTTGAAGACTCAGTTAAGTATTTAGGTGTTCATCTTCATAGAAAATTAAATTGGAAAACTCATTTCCTCGAAATAATGGGTAAATGTGAATTGGGCATCAATCTTTTGAGGAGTCTAACTAAAACATTTTACGGCGGTCATCCGGCCATTCTTCTTGCTATTTATCGTGCACATATTCGTCCCCATTTGGATTATGCTAGGGTTAACTTTGACAATATTCCCAAAAATCTGGAGGAAATGCTCAATAAGACTCAATACAGGGCCATAAGTATATGCTTGGGTGCCATGAGAAGTACACCAGTACATTCCTTATTGGTTGAAGGAGGCGAACTACCTCTCAAATTTCGGCGTGCATTGTTGGTCTACAAACACGTTATAAAAATTTTTCAAATAATTAATGTAACAATGAAAAACTCATACTAGAATTTATTAATTTAAAACTTAACTAATAATAAATATTGGTCTAACAAACAAACTCCCTTCCTAGCCGTCGCATATTCAGAAATTAATTCTCTCCGTTCTTATTCCACTTCCTCCGAATGGCATAAAAACAACTACCCTTCCTTTCTTGTTAAATCTTCTATCCTTCCAGATATCGAATTTGCCGAAGAACTTACACCCGAATATCATCAACATTTGATCAAGCTAGCCGGAGAAGCACTAATATCAGCACGATGTCTGTATATCGATGCTTCCAAATCAGACCAAGTCGTTGCTGATGCGTACGTCGATTCTTTTGATTTTTCTTCGGGAGCATTCAGACTGCATGATTCTGCAAGTATTTTTTCCGCTGAATGTGCAGCAGTCGTAGAAGCTCTAAGTTACATTAGACATAATAATCTTAATAATTGTATTATATGTACAGATTCAAAGTCATTAATTAATAAACTAAGCGTACTATGTCGAAACCGAAAATCCATTTATATTAAATATTTTATCGTTGATTAATGACATTGAATCTTCTGGCATTAAAGTTTTCTTTCTCTGGGTGAAAGCTCACATTGGCATTTCACACAACGAATTAGTTGACTCGTTGGCTAAAGACGCTATTAGCAATGTTCAACTGCCCTTATATAATATTCCCTTCTTCGATCACTTAAGTAAATTTAAAAAATCAATTCTAAAGAAATTGAATGACTCAATTATCTATCTTAGTCGTAGCAAGGGAACACATTACGCAGCAACTCAGCCACCTGTTGCCATTAAACCATGGTTTAAGAACACCCCATATAAACGTAAAACGATTATGTCTATTTCCAGACTCAAATTTAACCATTGTCAAACCAGAGATCACTTATTCAAAATTGGGATTTTGGACTCACCTTATTGCTCTTGCAATGCTAATGTTATCGCGGAATCAAATCACATATTGTTTGGATGTCCAAATAATTTTATCAATATACAAAGCTTCACAAACGAATTACATAAACTAAACATCCCATTCCGGTGCAACGTACAAACTCTTACATGTGGCAATGAATTAAAAAATTGCAAAGACTCTTGACACTTTTCTTAAAAATTCAAATTTATCGTTATAACTTTTGTATCTCAGCTTATAACTGGCCATAACTCCATAGCGTATGATAGTATGAATAACTAATATCAATACTTTGGCACAACTTTCTTGCTTACGATCTTCTTTACTACCATCTTAATAAGCTTAACATTAATAAGAGTTGTGAGAATAAACAAATGCTTTCGCCCTGAGAGATAGAACTTATATTTATGTTTTGTGGATTTAATTAAGATTTGTTGGTGAATCCTCGTGTGTATTCCTCCCTTCAATCCACTCTGTTCGCGGGACTCATGTGACTGTCTTACTCCTGCTCTGATATCCCCCAGAGCAATAAATATTCCTTTCTAACTCCTAGTGACGTTCATTATTTGTATTTTTACTTTGAGTTTTTAATCTGTTATGTAATAGAATACCAAATGGCTGTAAATTATTAATAAATGCCAATAAAGTTTTAAAAAAAAAACATTCATGCACCTTTGAAACGAAATTGTAAACAGAAAATTCAGACTGTACAGAAGCTAAACCTACCACTATGATATACTGACGAGGAAACATATTTTCGTAATTTGTTGATTTTATAAACAAAAAAAATAAATAAATAAATAAAATAAAAAATAAGTTAAATAAGAGTTTTTTTTCTTGGGCGATATTAAACTACCATAAGGTATATATACGAAAAATTTTAATTGTACTGTACGTTTACGAACAATTATGGGTACTGATATCATAAAAATGCAAATTACGTAATTAGTAAAATATTTAATTAGACACAATAAAAAAGCAATAACATGAAAAGAATAAAATTAAAAACTTAAAAGGACAACGAAAACCATGTTAAATTGAAAATTACGCTTCTTTTATTTTAAATAACATTATAATATCTTGTAATAAAACTTGCGTATTAATAAATATGATAAATAGAATGTAAAAGATGCCTCTCTATCAATAAGCTAACAATATATATGTAGGTACTTATGTATATATACCTACGCGAATAAACTATAGAAGATAATAAATAAGCCTGACCAACCGACAAGCCAAGAACACAAGTAAATGAAGGGAAAATCTACATAAAACTCTTGTAATTAACGTCTAATAACATAGAAAAGGGTTAACCTTTTGTTCAAGTATTTGTGAATAATTATAAAAAAGTTGATTTTATATACTTTAAAATTACGTCGTTACCAATTATTATTTTAATATGGTCCATTTCAGTTAAATTTAGCCATATTTCATCACTTATGAATTTAATTAATTTCCGTTTCCTTGGCGTTATCTTTTTCATTATTGAACTTACGTAAATTTTAAAATTACAGTTGGTTTTTCGAAAAGAATAGAAGATTGATTTGTTTTGAATATAAGAATTATTTAATTTTTTAACTTTGACTCATGATCAATTGTATTTGAAATGGGGTATATTATTTTAAAAATTTAATTTAAAAATTTAAATTAGCGATTTACAAAAAAGAAGAAAAAGGATTTCAACAACTTAATTGAAATATACCTACGTGTTATTTTGGCTGTAAAATATATATGACAGATTTATCAACAGACCATAAATTGTAAGAAAAGTATATATTGGCATGGGTCGAATCAAAATACCAAAAGTAGTTCATTTTATAGTCACAGCTCGTTATAGAAAAATGTAAAAAATCTTGTTTTCGATCATGAATATAGAAAATTGGATACTCCAGTTTAATTTGATTTCTAAAAATTTAATATACTACTGCATAATTGCGTCCACCTTTTTTGGTAATTTTTGTATATAAGTAGTTTCATTTAACGGTTACAATGCTGTTACAGTTTTCAGAATGCTGTAACGTCAACCAGTAACAATAAAAATTCTCAATTCTTAAAGATACTTTCCCGTATAGAAACGCTGAAATTAAATTTTTTTTCACACTATGCGAGGTATTTAGTTAGAAAGTGCTCTTAAAATTAAATAAATTAGGATTCCTTTACCGTTTTTATTTTTCTCTCTGTTTGTGAAATAGGTACTGAGTTTCAAGACGAAATTTTTTTATCTTTATTTTAAGGATTTTTTAACTATGATCCCAACGGACACAAAAATTTTGTGCTGATACCTTTTGAAGCATAGACAATCAAATTTTTGTCAGTTTAATTAAGGGGGGAAATACTTTTAGAACGAAAAAATAATAAAAATTTTCCCCACAGAATATTAGTAAAACATCTTAAGAATATAGGTCCTCCCAAATTTTCAGATCGATATTCGAAGTTCTTCATATGTTGTAGCCTCTGAACATGAAACGCGCTCAAGAGCGCGTAATAGCATTTTGTCATATGTATATGGGTAGTTCTCCAAACGAAAGAAGAAAATGGACTTAATTCCGGTTCGATATTTTTTTCATGCGTAAGTTTTGGCAAGTAGTTTTATTTCAAGTTGATGACATTATTTTTCACACTATTTCAAAGTGGCCAGTCGAAATATTAAAAATTATAAATTTTATGGCCATTATAAAAACAGACACATCCAGGAAAGTGAAAGAATGAGTAAAAAACTAAAATTAACAAAAGAGAATTTCTTATATTCATTTTTATTATTAAGCACAATTTATGAAACTATTAAACAATTTATTAATTTTTATTATTAAACAATTTTTATTATTTTTATTATTAAATTTTTAATTATTAAACAATTTATTCTTTGTTTAATAGATATTATATATTATATTAGTAGTATATATATATATATATATATATATATATATATATATATATATATATATATATATATATATATATATATATATTAGTAGTTATATAGTGTATATATGTAATATTAAAAAAAAAATTTTAAAAAAATAACTAAATAAATAAAAAAAAATTGGGAATTTATTATTTATTAAAAAATATTCGAAGTCATTTACTACAGTTTAATACATAATATATATTATATTAGTAGTATATAATATGTATCAGTAGTTATATTAATTATATAGTATATATAGGTATTATACAAAAAAAAAAAAATGGGAATTTATTTTTTATTAAAAAATATCCGGAGTCATTTATTACAGTATTCTAATGACATTTACCTAATTTATTTCCATTATTTAAGTTAAATCCCCGTTTTCGGAGCTGCCAGGAGACTGAGACTAGAAGACTGAGACCAGGAGACTGAGAATTCTTCAATATTCTTTAAAAATCAGCTAAATAAGGTTTTATAAAAACAAGACAGGTCCGCTACTACAATATAGCATATTTACAACTCATACAATTGAAAAATTTCTTATATCCACAGTATTTTTCACGAAAATGCTGACCAGGATACTGAGAAATTGACTGGACTGAGTACGATCTCACTTACAATCTTAACTGAATTAATTGATACAACCCCAAATTAAATAAACCATGGACTTTATTTTATTTATTATATTTGAGTTAATTACTACATGATAAACGATGATTTAATCGGAATATAATTTTCTTATATTTTTTAAGTGCTTTGGTTTGATAGGTGAATGATGCAAAGCTCGGAAGACAAAATTCAATAGAATATTTCTTAAAGAAAATATAAAAAAATTCAAAAATTATTTATACCATAAAAAAGTACCAACATTATAGATTACTACTGCAGTGTAAATTTTTTTTTATACATTCAGAAAAAATAATTATTTAGTCTGCTATGTTTTACTTTGGAGAGGAGACATACCAGGAGACTGAGAATCTTACATTTTAAGTGTCATTTTTTATAAAAATATATTTCGAAACCGGGTTACTTTGAGTGACCAGTTAGATGCAATAATGGTTTACAGTTTTCATCTAGAAAAAATGTATTTTTCAAAATATTAATATACAAAATGTGTTGGGCCGTCCAAAATTCCATAGTTTGAAGAACTACCCATATACGTTTATAGGTGCGTATATATATAGGTGTTAGTGAATAAATACGAAAGATTTTAATAGGTTTTTTATGTAAAAAAATTCTTCTAAACCCAAATCCGAAAACGCTCAATTTTTAAGGTACAGTGTTCAGTTTCTCGTTTATTTATTTATTTATTTATTTATTTTTACATTTGGGACACACTATGGAAGGACAAATACCCAAATTTTGAAGTAGATAGAATATTTCTACTCACAATCAAACTAGTGGCTGAGTTAATTTTTTTTTAAAATTTTCTGGCGTTATTCGTTACCGGAGAAAAAATTCTCCAATAAAATCTTCTTTTCACGAAATTTCAAAGCGATATTCACTTTAAATTAGTCTGAATTATCACTAATTACACTTTTGACTCGTTGTAAGCAACTGCAAAAGATTGAAATAGAATCATATACCTTACTCTTTTTAGATAATAAAATTCGTATATACGTAAGAAGAGTAAGGCATATGATTCAAATTTTGATGTTGCTTACAACGAGTCAAAAGTGTAATCTCTAGTCTTCTATATTGTATCAATAATCTTCGTTATTACAATCAATATACATACGTACGTACGTAATTTCGACCCATATGAAAAAGTGTATACATAATAAAATAAATACATGTGTGAGATAGGTGCTCATTGTCGTTCTGGATAGAATATTATTTACAATATGTATTTTGTGCGTATTGTTGTTCTGTTAATAATTATCCCATTCTTATTCCACTTATAATTATTATATGTACTCAACGGTATCATATCCTTTTCTATCTAGCCAACATACTACAACATACGTAAAAGGTACACACTATACATATTATAGGGATATGACATGAGTACAGTGAAGACTAGAGAGCAGCTAGAGCTTGTAAGTATGCGAGTAGATATGACACGAGAATATTATGACGGTAATGTTTTAAAGTAGGCACTTTATTTACCAGTGTTGTTGTTGAGGTTAGGTATAATAACAACGTAAAAGAATTATATACATATACTAGTAGTACTCTTTTTTTATTATGAAGAAAAATATTGTTTTTTGAAACTTATAATAATTTTCAATTAACTTACGACCGCATTTATGTAGATTTAATGAACGGTTAATTAGAATTTATTTTAATTTTATTTGAATGTGCTCGTTTTAGTACATTTGTAGGTACTGTAAATATTGTGTTGACGTGTTGAGCCAAAAGGATGAATTAGAGATAAAATCGGTTCTTCTGCTTTCACTTAAGGTGGTATTTGATATTAGTAAATAAAAACACTTTACAAAATACCACATTTATTGAATATAAAGACACTTATGACATGTTTCGGTCAATATGACCATTCTCAAACGTGTAAAGATTACATTCAGATACATGCCTATTTATTGTAAATCTTAACTTACGAATTGTACAAACACCATAAAGTAACGCTCAAACCGATAAAATTTAAGATAGTATTATAATGAGACGCTACAGGATTTTTTTCGAATCAAAATAAATTGATATTTCTTATATGTATACATATATATATATATATATATATATATATATATATATATATATATATATATATATATATATATATATATGTATACCTATATGTTTTATGCTGGTAAATCTTAGATTATACGAAACACTTTTTCAGTAAGTTTTACAATGCTTTTGCTTTGCGTATTACTATTTTATTTTATTATATTTATTTATTAATTTATTTATTTATTTTGAGTCACAGACGTCTCCTTAAAAAATATATGGTTGGAAGCAAGTCTCCATTTTTTAGGGTCTGAAACAAAAGAATCAAACACATTTTATCTTTTGTAGAACTGTCTCTATCGTTCGTACTAGGATTAAACATTTATGTAAATAAAGCTTCCAAGATCCTCAATTCCTAGACGAGGGTTCTCATGTTTAGATATTTATGTTGATTTTATATAAAATTATATATTTTTCTTTAGACAGCTTTGAAAATATTTTTTTCTGGCTTATTATAGGACTTAGAATTAGTACCTATATATAATACGAATTGTAATTAATATAATTACAAAATTGTTATGATGAATAAAATTCATTAATTACCTGAAAATTCATACAAATTTTCATCTGAAAAAGTATTAATGTCAGCAGAAATGATACTCCAACAATTGTGGATTTCTTTAATTACACATTAGGAAAATAATCATTAAATAACAACAAAAAAATTATTTAAACACTATGTTTAAAGATGTATGATACATATTATAAGTAACACTATCAGTCTAACACTAACATGTTGTTGCATGTTTCGTTTGCTGTTGCTACTTGAAAAAATATTAATTATACGAGTGGCTCCGAAAACGCACGAACTTTCCGGATGACCTAATAATTTATCTAAACATAACCCCTTAAATAAACAAATTTTGGTTTTTGTCTAACCATAAGATGTAATTTTTCTTGATTTATTTGTTTATGATGGAGTACGACATTCACAGCATAAATTAACATCTGGAACTTGCGAAAAAAAATAAAAGGATCTTAAATTCCCTCTACTGTTATAATTTCTGAATCAAGAAATTGCTTTCTTCTAGAGTTCAACACTAAATTCAATAAATATAAATAACAGCTTATTGCAAATATCCAAACAAATTCATTTAAAGTTAATTACTTAATCAACCCTAAATATATACTAAATTTTAAACAAAACATTACACTGACTGCACTTCTTTATTTTTAATTAGTTTGATTACAAAATATTTAATATACCTATATAATGTTTAGAGAGCGACACATTATAATGCACAAGCAAAGTGTCATAATAGCTCACAGACTAGTATAACCAAGTACTAGTATTAGTATACATAGTCTGGTGTTGTGTAACCGACTAGCAGCTAAAGTTATTAGCTTACATAACAAGTTATTAGCTAACATAATAGCAATAACCAAACACGAACGTAACATGTTTACGTAACATTATAATATAATCGATAATATTTTCGGTAGTTTTATGGATAATTTAATTCTATCACTATTTCTGTATCCGTTTTAATGACTACATAATAACGCTCGATTTTACACCGTGAATAACAATTTGCGTAGATTATGTAAGCGAGAGTAAATACCGTACCTATGTACATATCGTCCGATTAATATGTTTAGACAATTACGTAATAAATAAACTCAACCCTTCAGAGTGACATCATATGAATTTTACACCAATAATTGAATACAAAATTATTAACACTCCTTAAAAAATTTCTTCTCTATTCAATATTACGAGTTAGAAAAAGATAATATAACAATTTAATCCAACCTAATTAAACCAAAACAATTGAAGTATGAATGATAATTATATGAATTATTTACTAAGAGGCGACTTACGTTGTTACCTATTTTTAATTACACTCCAGAAGAAGACGTAATTATAATGAGTTGTCTGCCAAAAGTTGCTCTTAATAAATGACATGCGCATCTAGGTATTGGTATAAATAATATATCTTAAAAGTACACTGTTAAAATATTTTCAATTTCTTTTTTGTACTGCTGTATTTATTTACAATTTTGATATAATCAACTTTATTTATTATCTTTATTTTAAATAAGATTTTGTAAGTCAGTGTCAATTTTGAGGATCAATCATTAGTTATTTTAACGGAAGTAATTCCCTAAAAATGTCTAGAATTGTGTTGCAGGCCCAACAAGAGGTGGTAGTCGGGGTTGCAGCATCGGAAAAGGACTTTTGCTTTATGAGCGGACTCATAGCTATCGGTAGGGAGCCCGGGAGAATATAAAAGGAGCTTTTTTTGCTCGTCCACGGCCTTGATTGTGAGCGTGACTTTGTGGAAATTCAGCTCATAATAGCAAATAAATTACTTTGCGAAAATTTTACTTTATTAATATAAATTATTAGTGTACTTTCGTCTCATGTAATCATTTTCTTCCATAGTGCTGGGAACAACTGCATGAGTTAAAAAGGCGCTTACCTAGTGTGGACTCAAATGCACTCAGTAGAATTTCATAAAATAATTTTTGTTTTATTCAAAAATCTTTCCTTCACACTTCACACAGGCTTAGGACTGCCAGTTCAATTAAATACTATCAAAATCAAATTTTATTAGTACTTAATATTTATTACTGGCGTGTTTAAAAGATTTCAAGACGGACAGACAGACAAAATTACAGACAATTAATACTAACTAGCTGCGACCCGCGGTGTCATTCGCATAAAATTATCTGAATTATAGGTAAAATTTATAGGTCAATTCAATCATATATTCCAAAATTCTGTGCAAAATCAATTATTTATAGCACTTGACCTTGCTCGCCCAATGACTCTAAAATAACTATCTTGATATTTTATTAGCATGGGTAATTTCCGCACCGTAAGAATTTAATATGGGTACCTATACCAGCAGTTTTAGAATTGTTTCTATTTTAGGCCCTTCAAGGCACCAAGGCCCCGGAAAATCATTTTAACGTCACTTTCATCTTTCGCAGATCTTGGCACAATACAAAATTTTATACAGTAATGGATCTATACTGTGGTGAATTTAGTTCAGTAAATAAAAATACTTAATTATATAATTTAAAAATTTAATTGAGCAATTAGAATAAAATTTCAACATATTTAAGGAACAAAGTTACAATTTTCTACTGAAAAGTATTTTGAAATAGCTATTACTTACTCAACTAAGTTATGATGTTAATAAGTGTGCTATGACTAACTTTAGTATTATAATAATTATATTATTCAGTTTTTTGTGTCCACAGTCTTTTTGATGTTATAAAATGATGTTTAGAAAAATGTTATACTTTTATTTTAATATCTAATATTATGTAAAATTTCTAAAAAGTATCCAGATAATTTACAATGATGGCACATACCATGTCGGTGCATATCATAAATGGTCCTTATAATATCATTTTTTACAACTGAATCGCAGTCGGTAGTTTTGGGACGCATTCATTTTTTGCGTTCCTTAGGCTCAGCTGGTTTTTTGCCACTTGAACTGCTCTTGTAATTGAAGATATACTTAAATCTAATGCTGAAGCTACTCTCTAAAACCGCGCAATATTGTATTTAATTAAAATGTTAAAATTAATCATGAGTGTTACTTAATAAATTAATATATTTGCAAAAATTTTATATTTACCTCTTGTACGGCAGTTAAAGGAATCAAAGGACCACCATTTTGCAATTCTAAAGTAAAATAGTTTATCAATTTTAAAATCACGGAATTCATTTCCTCATAAATGACTTTAGATTTCGGCATTTTCGAAAACGAGATAATATTCGCTAGATAGCAATCACTAGATAACAAAACTCTTCAACAAAAATTTGAACAGTGTACTTGATATATACTCTTCTTGTTAGCGTAAACAATCACACCACTGGAAGATTTCAAATGTTTCGAAGCATAGTACAGTAAGGCTCACACAAATAGTTCAAAATTATAACTATTTAATTGCAAATAAATTAACCAAATGTTTCAATCGTAGTTAAACTTTTTTTTATCAATAACAGCTTATATTAATTTGTTTTCTGACCCACAGCCCGCTATTGCCAGGGATATAAATAATTTTGACTACATAAAGGTTAATTATTAAACATGATAGGTACATTTAAAGCACCTAATTTTCGTCAGGTTACTATATTTATTTGAGAGTTAAAAAAATTTAATAAAATTTAATAAAATATAACAAAATGGAATTTTGAGATAATCTTTTTATAATACTAAAACTTGACTTCGCTTGGTATAAAATTGTTTGGAAATTTATATCTTTATTTTATGTTTTTGAAAATATCTTTTCGTATTAGAGGTATACATTTCCAATACAAATGTAACTCCCCATGCAGGTGATTTTAGTGGATCGTATCATCATTCTAGAATTTGAATTAACCCATTTCTTTAAACTTTAAATAATTTATTTAGCTATCTTCTACTAAAAGTATTCATTCAAAAAATTGACAATCAAAAAACATTATTAAAGTTAAAAAAGACAAAATATTAATTGGCAAACCGGATTAAAAACAGCAGGTGGGTCAGATCTGGCCCGCGGACCGTAGTTTTCTGACGTCTGACGGGTTAGCAAAATAATGTGCTATTAGAGCTTCTACTAACAAAAATGAATAGCAATTAAAAAAAAGTCTGAAATTTAATTTCGTAACTAACAGTTAATCTGACCGTAATTCTTTAAGGACATAAAGTTTAATTACTATATAATTATAATAGTATTATAGTAACCCATATATTAAAACCCAGATATTAAAAGCCCACAAACTTAAATATGGCATGTTCATATTATTCTAGTGGTTTTGACAAAGAGACTAATTATTTATAAATTTTATAATACGCGAAAGGTTAAACTTATGATTAAACAGATGCGTATGATATAATAAGACCAATAAAACGCGCAAAATATTAAATTTATATCCAAAAAACCTTTAAAAAACAATCAATAAATTCCAAGTACATAATATATTTATTACTTATAGTGAAAACAACGACAACTGAAAATAACTCATTCACATTAATTTATGTATCAGACAAGCTCGTAATATAACTATCTCTCACAAGATCTACTATCTAATATATTGAAATAGGATAGTAGAAATTATAATAACTTTTATATATGTTACAAAATTTTATTTTTGAAATGAGTAATTTTCAGTTCTTATAAATAAGATTATATTTAAAATGCAGTGCATTACTAATCTATATACACAATACACATATCATAAAATTGTAACGAGACCGTATCTGTACATGGAATGTTTTTGGAAAATTGTAGGTACTGATACTGTAGATAGTTGGCGATTTAGATACCAATATATTATATATACTATACTAAACATATAATATATATTTCTCACTGATTTTATAACAACGCTTCACGCAAACGACGTCCCGAGTACAGCTAGTAATAATTTTTCAATACCTTGTTTTGATGTAATGTTCTTATTTTAAAATTATTTATTTTTTGAGCTTATTATACTTTTTCATTTGAGCTGGTAGTGTACTGCTAAATATATTATATTTTAAATTTTTATTTTATTATTTTATTCAAATGTTTTAATGAACTTCCAAATGAAAAATTCAGCTACTACTGCCACTGTCATGGGAAGACTTGAGCTCGGGACTATAATAGAAATTTATTTTGAGGTCACCAGAAAATGATGCCGATTCGCCAAAATTTATATATATATATATATATATATATATATATATATATATATATATATATATATATATATATATATATATATAGGTGTTTCATTAATTAATTGGAAATATTTAAATTGAGGATTCCTGGGCTCAGAATATGAAGATTCAACCCCAATCACTTAGATAAAATTGCTCTTTACTAAGCTACGAGTGTTTTATTTAAAAATTTAATAACTATTTTTTCCCAGTACTTTAAAACTATTTGACGTATCTCTATCATACTTGGCAGGATGTGTAGGTACCGTAAACCATACTAAACTATGTTAAATAAGATTTTCTAACTACTGTCACAAATAAGGTTAACTCCTCCTATATTCTACGCCACTGGCGGAATTGTCATTTCAGCACAATTATTCGATTCATTAATACTTTCTGTATAAACAATATATCAACATTTTATTAATGTTTAAATACAATTTGTATAGAACATCGACTGGCAATTGAGCTTTTTCATAAATACAAAATAAGAATACCTATACCGGGTATACACGTTACGGTAACAGGCAACGAGCTCACACACGTTACAGTATACCAGAGAGGTATACCTGTACAGGTAAACTGCACAGATTTTATTCATGATTACTCATGACGCTTACTATGAAAGCGTATAAACAATTGAAATCAAACTTGTGTAGGTGTTGTTTGACTCACATACACGCTGCGGTATACATACCTGCGCAGGTAGAAGATACTGATTTTCAATTACCACTGCAGTTTACCTGTACAGGTATACCTCTCCGGTATACCGTAACGTGTATGCCGGGCCTAACAATTTTAGCTTAATGATTTAACAATTATGTACTTCTTGTGTTATCAAGAAGTGTTAAATAATATTTAATAATATATCTCTAGTGAAAAAGATAACATCAATAACAAATATTCAGTAATTTAAAGGAAGACGTTGTAACAGAATAAATTCTTATTTATAATTTTTTAAGTTTCTCGCTCTATGGGTTATTCTCCCAGGGCAAAATGTAGAAAAAAATATTATTCATTTGTTCTTTGGATTCAATGTTTAATAGTTTTAGATGATTGTTATTTTGAGTAATATCTTACAATGTGTATTTGGCTATGTAGTGAATTCGGTATAATTGAACAGGGACACTCTGTCAAGAAGTGATACAAATTGTCTGCTTTATGTGTTACAAATATATGCTTGCATAATATCTTAATATTTATCATTTTACTGAAACTTGACGGCTATTGGGTCAGTGACGGTTACTGGTGCTCTTACCTTATATATATATATATATATATATATATATATATATATATATATATATATATATATATATATATATATATATATATATATGTTTATATATATACATATATATTATATATATACATATATATATATATATATATATATATATATATATATATATATATGTTTATATATATACATATATATTATATATATACATATATATATATATATATATATATATATATATATATATATATATATATATATATATATATATATATATATATATATATATATGTATATATATAATATATATATATATATATATATATATATATATATATATATATATAGGACATTCTTTCTGAACGGGACACCCTGCTTTCAAAAATTGGTGTTGCTTAAAATAGATCTGCAATATCTCAAATTAAAGGTTATGGACTCTATTTTTCAAATATGCGTGGCAAAATTCTCCTCACACAACAGTGATTTCAATATGGCGGCTGGAGAATATACAAGCGTTTTTTATGGTGACCTGGTGAGATATGGTGTAGTAGCTGAATTTTCCTGGCAGAAATTCATCAAACATTTGAATTGCAATAAGTAAACTGATTTCTAAAACTATTTAAAAGTACACTATTAGGTCAAGTTAAAAAGTACGATAAGCTAAAAAAGTAGGCATTTTTAAAATAAAATATGAGTGAGTTGTTATTGATAGAAAAAGTTTAGGTATAAGATTGAAAAGTTTGGTTGATTTGTTTGTCATTAAATAGCTATAATGTATAACTATTTAAACCATTTGCACGGTAAAATCTAATTACTAGTTTACCATTACGTTGAGCCTTACTGTACAAAATTAAACACATTTGAAAATCTTATTAAGAGTAACATTTGACAGACAACTCATTATAATTACGTCTTCTTCTGGAGTGTGGTTACAAATAGGTAACGACGTAAGTCGCCTCTTTATATTATTATCATTAATATTTCAGTTGTTTTTGTTTAATTAGGTTGGATTATATTATTATATTATCTTTTTCTAACTCGTAATGTTAAATCGAGAAGGAGTATTTTTAAGGAGTATTAAAAATTTTGTATTCAGTTATTGGTTTAAAATCTATATGACGTCATTTTGAAGGGTTGAACTAATTTGTGACGTAATTGTCTAAATATAAAATTTCAGGTCTACGTACATCACACACCCTCACAGATCAAGTTATGTTTGTATGATTCTAAATTTCATATTGGGTGTCATTTGTCAGAGTTTCAAGTTAGAGTAAAAATAAAATAGTAATAAACTAAACATCCTGTATCCAAGATACAGGGTATTTAGTTTCTCGTCTAATTTAATATTTTTGTAAATATTTCAAAAGCGTTTTTAGATATTGACATAAAATTTGGAGCACGCCATGACAAGATAAATACCCATATTCTGAGGTAGGCAGAATATTTCCACTTAAATCAGTGGCATCCGTACGACCATGTGATGACATATTCTTGAAGAAAAACAAGGCACGCCAATGATTTTTTCCAATTTGAAAATGTTTTTTCAAGTGTCCCATAAATTGTTAACAAAAATGGTCTCTTAGTATTTTGTCGCTCATGCAGCCGTTTTCAAGATAAAAAATAATTTCCAGTTACTGTTTCTACCACAAAACCGGTATGGGCAATCTAGTAGTCCATCCACTCTGTATCTTGGAAACTAAGCGTTTTCGGACCTGGATCTATATGAACTTTTTTACATAAAAAAACCTCAGCAATCACCTGTTAAAATCTTTCGCACTTATTCACTGACACCCTGTGTATGATACAGGTTTGTAACTACAGCAGCATTCCTATGCAGGGTTAATGCAGTTTCACCACTCGGTTATCTTAGATAAAAAAGGTAGTATATTATAAACTTAATTTCTTTCTATAACTATATGCAATAATATTCTTGCTTGACTTAACAAAATCAAATTTTAATATTACTTGTATAAAATTTGAAGTTCTAGTCAGACATCAACGAGTATAATTCGATATATTTTAACCAGTTATTATACAAGACTAATCACTTGCTGATAACCTTATAGAAATATTTTTATTTTACTGATTGTTAAAATTACGATTGGCATCTCAAATTACCTGTCCAGTTTTGAGATTTTAGACTTTAAATTACAACTTTGAGCAAAAACAGGTAAACTAGTATTTTTCATGTAGTTTTCATATATGCTATTTAAATTTTAATATACTAAAGTATATCCACCCTATTTCAAAATTTATCCTCAATTTTACCTGAGCAGCCCCTCCAGTAGGTCCGACCGTGGATTTATACACATCAGTAGAAAGCTCTTTAAAAATAAAGTGTTTTGTCAATTTGAGGTTTTTTTTGATGATCTGCCGTCGTTTTCAAATTATCAAGCAAAATTAAAATTAAAATTTTACCCTAATTTTAAGGGGTGATTTCACCCCTTAAATGGCGACGGTGGCAGATAAAAAAAAATACGGGTCTGTTATTTTTGCTTGTACTACACATATACCAAGTTTCATCAAGATTGCGAATTGACAGTTCAAAACCTTTCCTTGTAAGAATCTTTTGCCTAATTTTTGACAATACCGGCACGTGAGGGGAGAGGAAAGATGATCCAAGAAAGTCGTAATAACTCGGCAAAGATGTGTTTTAGAGGGAATTTTTAAATAAAAAAGCATTTTCTTGCAAATTATCAATAAATTTTCTCCAAAAATATTTCTTTTATGTAATATTAGATGCATACCGACAATTTAAAACACTTTTTGAAAAACTGTCAAATACCGCATTCAAATACTGTGTATTACCAAGGAGGTAAGTCCAAAAACGTTCCAAAGATGTATCGTTTACAATAAATTTTATTAATTAATTTAAAAATTACCAATTTTTATGCAATTATGCCCTAAAACCGTATTATAAAAGTAATATCACAAATTTGACATGAAAACTACTGCAAGCAAATTGAAAAATTCCACTTTTGTAGTGTCGCTCATGTCGTACCTCTCGTGTCGTATTCTCCTAGGTGTGCAGATGCCATGTTTTAAGACAAATGTCTGTGTCGCTCATGTCGTATCTCTCGTGTCGTATCTCCTGGGTGTGCAGCCGGGCTTATAGTTTAACCGAACAGATACGTTTTATATATTATTATGTGATATTTATTGTTCTAAAATGTAATCAAGAAATTGAAAACTGTTGTATCTATTTAATAGAATTAACAACAGAAATATCACTTCTTGAACAATATAATTGTCATCATCAAAAATGAAACTCATTTCTCCATTCCGAATTATGTAACACTATTAAAAGTGGCACACACTGTAACCAATACCACTTAAGCTATTCCTAACTACATACATGGGCTTTAATGTATTTATACATACAGGCATAATGGTTATGCATGTACAATATTAAAATTGGCTTGAAATAAATAGAGCACTTACCATTGTGTTACACTTCCAATGTAGATATAGGTCTATAGTCTGCCAGAATCAGTAGGTACACTAGTTTAAATTTTGTTATATAATCATTTAACATATTGTATTAATAATAATTGCAATTACGTATAAATTAATATAAATTTTGTATATACATACATACACATATCTATATAATATTGTAATAACAAAATTGACATTAACTTTTTCCATATAAATTAATTAATTACATATGAAAATGTGCAACGTGATGATAAAAATTTAATTATTATAATTTTGTACAGTGTGTTCCATGTGTTATTTTGAATTAATTGTAAAAATTATTGTTAATATAGTTGTTATATACTAATTTCTAATGTTTTTTTAAATGAAATAAATGTTAATGTGTAGATATTAAGTATTTTTTTTTCATAACTCTAAATATTTATTAGAATAAAACCGGGAAAGTACTAAAAGAGAGAATTCAATTTTCAATACTGGTCAAGTAACTTAAATCATTAAATCATTTTAGACATCATAACGCATTTGTAAATAAGTACTCACAAATAAAGAACTTTTCAAAATTTTTGTGGGTTCTTGCGTACATATTAGATAACCTTAATTTATTTGACAGTATATTTTTCTTTTAAATCCTATAGAATACGAGGTATGATAAAACTCTCGAACATGAACCCTGTGACTTTGAACTTTTCTTGAGATATTCGAGAAAGTTCTCACGATGCAATACATTTTTTAAATTTTTATATCTCGAAAACTATAAAAGCTAGAAATATGGACTAAACGGCAATCGTTAGAGAATTGTTCAAGGTATGTTATGTATTTTTTTCAGATTTTTGTGTGACTACTGTACGTGATAAATCAATAAAAATATTTTTCATTACTACTTTTCGTACAGTTGTAAGGAAGTGAACACCTTTGAGAAAAATACAAAATATTGCTTATATTATGTACTTACACTCAAAGAAGTTTCATCAAAATCAAAGAGGTGCTTTTTGAGAAATTAATAAAATACTGCCCTACTCTGTAATCCGCTAACCACTATGTGGTATATATTGTGCGTATCCGAATAAAAACTACTTACGTAAGTGTTTATTTATTGTTGGTTACATTGTTTGCAAAGGATAAAGAACTGAACAGACCGGTACGACACACCGTAACAGCAATAGTCATTATATTATCGTCCGTCCTAGTCTGTATTTGTATCAAAAGCCCCTACTATCGCACACATCATTTTGAACCTCGGCCCCAAAGCCAGTTTTGCCATTGAAACCCCGCTATACCCTTTGGCCTATAATTTATACACCAATACCTCAATTTGCGTCGTGGTTACGTTCCAAAAAAAACACGACGCGAATTGAACCGACGCAAAGTGAATTATGATTTTCTATAGTAAAGATCGAAGACTCGAACCCAAAACAACGCAACTTCGAAAATCTAACGACGCACAGTTAAAATTAGTACTAATTCAGCAGCGACGCAACTCAAAACGAAACGACGCAAAGCGAGAGAGGTATTGGTGTAGTGTAAAGCATAGCAGAAATTTTTTTTGGTCTTCGTTTGAAACTCTAGGGAGGCAACTAAATGAAATTTTTCATTTACTACTTTAAAAGAAAAAGTCAAATCAAGTCAACATCAAATTGCCATTAGCCACATACAAAAACGATTTTGACGTATGTTTAGATGGCACTTTTGTTGGCCTAATTTAATCGTACTATTTATTTAAGTTCTAGCAGTGCAGTGAGAAGTGTTCTCAATTGGGGCGTATTGTAGAGTTTTACTCCATTATTGTTTGTTCCAATATATTTTCCAATAAAAAATAAATATATTCTTCTTTTAGAAAAGAATCAGAATTTTCACTTCTGAGTTTATCGAAAGTAGATGTTTTCGTTTATATTAAATGTTCGGATTTTCTTAGAAAAATAATTTTGCGTTTCATGTTTTTGCAAAAAAAAAAAAAAAATAGCCGAAGTTATTTATTTCATCGTTTGATCTAATTAAACGTACAGCATAATAAAGTTAAACTTTTTCCACTAAGTTTTTTTTTTTTTGAACTAAGTGATTTTTTTCAAAAATATTTTTCTTTGAGAATATATTACAGAAAAAAACTATAAGAAACTAACAACAATAGAGTAATAAATATATCAGGGTAAAAAGTGAAAAAAAGAAAAAACTTCCGTGTTTTTTGTAACTAAGTTCTACACAAAATACATACCTATATATTTCTAGTGATAAATATCTTACTTGTAAAACTTCATAAAATGAAGTCATTATGTTATTTAAATATACTTAGTTGATACACTAGGCTATAGAAATTATGGAGTGTCGATTTCATTCTAAATTAGATTGAAAAAGTACTTTACATATTTATCTATATACAGCTTACTTTTGGGAGACTTATATTTGGCCATGTTCAATGGCCATAATCAATAGCAGTTAAAACTAGAGTCAACACTAACTAAAGAAATTTTAAATTTAATTCTTTTATCATAAAAATCAGTTTAGTAGTTTTTAGGAAAATTAATATACAACCAAATGCTTAAACACGTATGCCAAAAAAAAAAAAATTGTAATCAAACGTAGCGTTACTAAAATTATGCTAAATTGCTATAATTATTTTAAAACCAAATTTTTACAGTGGATGCAAAATTTTATTTAAAAAGTAATTTTGCTGCCCAAAAACGTAATAGCCGTCAACTGCTTTGCCCGTTCACGTCTAAAAGGTGAAAATTACCGTCAAATTCACAAGTATTTTTTGAAAAAGTTTTAAGTCCCGAAGACACATTCTGGAGTTTTGAATCTGAAAGAAATGAGATCTCCCAATGGCATTGAATTTGCACAGTAAAACTAACCCTTAAAGCAGGTAATGGGCATCCTCCGATGAGCGAGAAACAGGAAGACACAGAACAATGTGGAGAGTTTTATTTTTGGTCAACTAAGAACAACTAAGAACTAAGAACAATTTGGTCTGCCATATATTCCTCCATCTCCGTTCAAGAGGGGGTAGTTTTCAGCCTTCTAGTGGATTAGTTCTTTGGCTGTGTTCAAGGGCGGATCCAGCCAGTTGAAAAGAGGGGGGCTGTCTCTAATTCCAGGAGGAATTTTGGGGAATTGTGTGTTCTGAGTTGTATGTTTAACTAAAAAAAGATACCTATTGTAGGTCAAAGGAGGGGGGCTGCAGCCCCCACAGCCACCCCCTGGATCCGCCTATGGCTGTGTTCACCGTCCATCATGTCTTCTTTGCATCCTAAAGAGTTTATCAGCTAGAAGCAGATATAGATCTATTTTTTAAAGGGTACAGCAAGGGTTTAGAGGGCGTATCAACCCGTTCCGGGATGTTACACCCTTGGTAGAGCCCTTGGTAATAATATGAGAGCACAAAAGCTGCAAAATGTCCATTCATACTCCTTTTTATAGTGGTACTGGTATGAATAAATTTACTACACCTATATTTAAGGAGTATTTTTGTCTCCAAATGTCATTAATACCACTTAACCACCTTCAAGTTTTTTCACACGGAATATTCGCTATTCGGTCTATAGATATATTCACCAAATCTTTGACATTTTGCCAGAAACTAAATATAAAATTCAGATCTAATATTTATGAGAATTTAAATACGAAAATATGCAATTGTCTGTATACAGTAGGGCTGTTATGGATATGAAATTTCGGATATGGTTTTTTTTTTAGGTTTTGGTTTATCGGATAAAGTTTCGGATACGGTTACGGTTACGGATAATCATTTTCAATGAAAACTTTTTTTTTAGAAAAAAGGGAAAAATTGTACCCCAAAAAGTGAACGCCAAACACTATTCAACCGAAAACTATCAAAAGAAATACATGTAGCAAAAATTTTCTGTGATTTAACCTCAGTATTCCGGCAGTTAACAGACAACCGCATGGCAGTTGTCTGTTATTATCCGAAACAAATCCGAAACTTTTATTGTCGAATACGGTTTCGGTTTCGGATATGTAATTATTTCGGATAGTCGGTAGTGTCGGTTACGGTTACGGATATCCATAACATCCCTAGTGTATTAAAGCTAGAATTTAAACGAATTTGATCTTGAATAAATTAGATATTAATTGAAAATATATTGATGATTATTATCTATAGATCCCTAAATCTAAATATTTGTAAAAAAAATTGTGAAATTAACTGATTCTTTATGTTAATAAATTTAAAACGAATGTAAATGTTCCGTTATACTTAAGAGTTCAAAACAGAAACTCTGACTTTATTATCTCATTGCTTCGATTGTGAAAGTTTGTATATCGAAAATTTTTCTCATGTACTGTCATACCTTACTTTTGTCACTCATTTTAAACTTTTTCCATATACATACCAGGATTGTATAAAAAAATATTGCCTATAATTATAGGCAATAATGTCATATATATTACAGTATTATAGTCACATTATAGCAAAACAGTGTTATGACTAACACTCCTGATAAATAAAATTATACTTACATTTTTTACTGTTATTGTTTCTTTGAAGTTTTACACTACAGAATTGTTATAAATAACTCGTAAGTTTAAACTTGCAATATGGCAAAAAGAAAACATTGCATTTAAAAGTTATGTTGTATTGAAATTGTCTTCTAAATGAGCCTTTAGTGATTTTATTGCTACATTTAGCGTGGTAATATACTTCAGTGGCTTATAAAAAGTATCGTTAAGTATACATTTATCTACTGAAATATATTTTTTTGAACGCTTAGGAGTTGCAAATTTTGTACATCAAACTTATTTTATTGGACTTGGCGTAGGCTTTTATAGGATAAATGAGAGTATTATGGTAAACTTTTCAAGTTTCAGGAATCTATGTAAATTGTTTCAATATCTATTTGTTTTAAATACATAATATAAGGATCTGTGTATATATTCTTTTATCGAAGCTAAAAATAAATTCTCGAGTATTTGAATCGTTTACTGATTTGAATGCTTATCAAGTGTAACAACAATATTGCGTGCTGATCAAGAAAATAACTGTGATTAATATCTGTCATACGATTTTACTCCCTACATTTTTACCCTTATTAACTTTTTCTAATCAGTGCCGGAATAAGGAGAGATTACAAAAGTGTCGGTACAAAAGTGTCTGTAATTCCTCTTGGAGGTATCACCTCTTTCGGGAGTTCTTTTTGTGCCGAAAGTGTCTGTCAAATTTTTCGGAGACAGAACGTAATGCTTTATAAACACCATAAATTTCGTCAATTTCCATGACAATTAAAAACCTTAACGATAATATTAATACAATTATTAAAAAAACGCCGTGAGCAGCGGGGCGCCATCAGGGAAGTCGAATTTTTCCCTTCATCTTCGGTATTGAATGTCTACAATCGTAATGTAACTGAAAGTTTACAAGCGATTTGTCATTTTGGTGGTTTCAAAACTGATGATGAGTGTCTGGTTAATCGGGGCTTTAAAAAATGTTTTAAGTTTTAAGGGCTGAATCTGAGTAAATTTCAATTTTGTGCCGATAGCAGTTAGCAGGAAAAAAGCGAACACAATTCGTACGAGGACATTCCTACCCATGTTTATCCGCCAATTGCCTTTGTGTTTCATTTTTAAATATTAAAAAAGGAACTTAAATAATAAACTGGAAGGCCTTTATCAAGATATTTTTTCTTTCCAAAAAAATCCAAAATTTCTATTTTATAAGTAATAAAAATCCAAAATTTCTACTTTATAAATAAACAGTGACTTTTAATAACATTTTTAAATTACTTAATATTTGTGTATTGCATTTGTTATAAAAGTTAGTTCATTTTTTAAAAATTTTTTAAAATTATTATTCGCCTACTTGAATTTAGAATAAAAATAATGCATTTAAAACACATTTAACAATACAATTGAATGCCGATGTAAAAATGGGAGAAGTGGGGGAAAAAGTAATATGGAATCCCTAAAAGGCACCAGCTGGATACTAACTCAATACACGTACAAAATTACAGCCCTCCAGGTTTTCTTAGAGAGTCTGTAGACGTGTTAGAAAAAAAAACCAAAAAAATTAAGGAAATATTGGCGTAAAAATCGTGGGGGTAAGGGTTAGAAGTTGAAACCTCCAAAAAGCAGTGACTGGCTATTAGCTTAACCTGCACACAAAATTTCAGCCCTCTAGGTTTATTTGGGGGGATTTTGACCCGAACGAAACTGTTAAAAAACAAGAAAAATCATGTTCTTTTTGATATAAAAATGGTGGAGGTACGGGTTAAAAGCTGAGACCCGCAGAAGATACCCCCTTGATACTAACTCAATCCGAATACAAAATTTCAGCCCTCCAGGTTTATTTGGGTGACCTGTGCGAGTGATACAAACTTCAAAAACGTCAAAAAAGCATGAAATTGTAGCTTAAAGATGACGGGATGGAGGTAAAATATTAAAATCTCCAAAAAGCACAACTTAGGTACGAATTTTATCAACACACCAAATTTCAACCCTCTGCGTTAATTCTGGGGGGTTGTGTGCGTGCTAGATCCGGCCAAAATACTTTTTTCTCCCTCTATTCCCTCCAAATCATCCTAGGAAGCTGAATTATGGATATGTTGTGAATAATTGACCGAAACATTAATTCCAACCGGTTTGGAAAAGTTTCATGTTTTTACCGCCACCAATCACCCCTTTAAAAGTTGGGTCGCATCCAAAATTTGACTCCTCTTTGATAGTATTGTTGTGCATCGGAATAAGCCCCTCTTACCAAATTTCAGCTCTTAACTGCCATAGGGGGGCCCTACACATATTAAAAGGTAGCGGGAAAATATATATATATATATATATATATATATATATATATATATATATATATATATATATATATATATATTCTACAGAATCGTGTTTTACGGGTCCGAAAACGGATAGCGTCCCTACTCCCGCCGTTCTTATCGTATAGGCTGTAAAAGTCTAAGTTTTTCAAGGAAAAATTCGACTAAAAATACTTTTCGGCAAGCTTTGCTCGATCACACCGTGCTCACTTAGTGTGTATTCTAGGTAACCATCAATTCTAACTTAACTTTTTTAAAATCCTATGACCATATATTTGATGTCAGCAACTCCCGATCTAGCAGGACCTTTAAGTTGTAGCAGGAAAGATTTAGAATAGTGTCCTTTACAACATACTTCAGAATCAATAAAATTTGACCGATGTTTCTTCTATAAGGATAATATACAATTTTTATGTTACTCTGATGTTTAGTGTTGATAAAAAAAATTTGCCGTAATATTATATCGAATATTTACGTATATATCTAATTAACGATAGAAATCAGCAATCCACATATAATTTATATAACACGTACATATATTTCTATCTCCAACTAGATTTATACGCACCTACTTTTTCTAATTCTTATAACCAAACCGTAAGCATACATCTAAAAATCTGTGGGCAGTAGTAAGCTAAATTAAGTCAACTCACTGCTTAGTGATCACTCGTTCGGTAGCAGTGACCGGATACACGTCAATTGTTAGTGATTGTTAAGATTACTGTTAGTTACAATGCATGTTCCTCTGCCCGCAATACGTGTATATGTAGCTGTGTGTGTGACCACTCACACAGATGCAAACATCAAACCCATACCACTACAAATAGTGTGTACCTACATAACATATAGGTGGGGCGGAGTAGGGATTTTTTGTCTACGCTGGTATCGCTAGTACAGAGATAGCAAGTTGGTTTCTGAATTCTGTGGGTATAGCCTTTAGTTGCACGACGAAAAGTGCCTGCGTAGTCTTTTCATCGTCAATAACATTAATACATCTTGCATAGGCACCTGATTTGATTATTTTAACCCTCGCTCAATAACTTGTTACGCTATTCACTAACTTACTATTATATTTACTTTCCGGAAGAAAAATGATTTTATATTTTTGTTAAAAATCCGTCCCTGTTGTTTATATTAGCCCTATTTAAAATCATTTTCCATTTGTATTTTATCATTGGAATCGAAACGAACATATACATATTGATCTAACATAGAATAGCTAAAATTGAATACGTAAATACTTGTACTCGCACACAAGTACCAATATCTATCGAGTTAATAACGTATCCAGGGAATAATTGACTCATCGAAAAATTTCAATATCGGTTACTTTTCATTTCAATCACAATTTATGATTATTGTCAATCGATTACTGAATGATCGTAATTACAGTTTACTTACTACTTTAATACTGCATACTGCAAATTACAACTATATTACCTATTAAATACACCATTTGACTTTCTTTTATGTTCTGAATAATATGGTGAATCTTTGTGACTTTGTTAATGTTTCCCTAGAAAAATCTCTATCATTAGCTGTGTATTGAATATTTAGTATTGGTAATATAGAAAATTACCACGAATTACTTGTTTTGAATCTCAAAGTGGTTGGCATATTAGAGCTTAATTACAACTACTTTACATAAGAAATCAATTATTTATTATAGTAATTTACTGTTAGATACTTATTTAATTGTAAAATTTCTTTTCTCGTAATTAAAAATTAAATATTGAAAAGGTTCATTTTATAATTAAAAATACGGAACATAAATATAGTGTACCGTAGAATAAGTTGTTTTTATTCATTAAGGGGAGGTTTACTTGAGAGTCGTTAAAAAAAATCGATTTTTTTTTTTGCAGAAATTGGTAGCTAATTATGTGTAGAATATGTTCCCAAAGTGATTTCGCTGAAAGTAATTTAAGGGAAGGTTTACTTGAGATTTGATAAAAAAAAATCGATTTTGTTTGCCGAAATTGATAGCAACTTATGTGTAGAATATGTTCCCAAAGTGATTTTACTGAAAATAATTTAAAAACAAGATTCTTGCACATTAACCGAATCCAGCTTTCTATAAAAAAAATTCAAAAAAAGTAGTTCACGCAATAATGAGTATTAGATATGAAATTTTGAAAATACGTTTCTTTATATATATTTTATAATATCTCGGAACTACATTTTTGGAACTGGTGGATACGATAACTCAAAAACTATTCGATGGATCCTTTTTTTAATTTTTTATTTTAAAGATAATTCAATTCTTCGGCACCTCTACCTAAGTTCGATACACTTTCAATATTTTTTTTATTTTTAAATTTACTTTAAAGAGCGAAAAATTAGACAAAAATCATAATCAAAAATTTAAACATCCGCCATTTTTTTTTCTTTCAGCAATTTATTGATATTATAGGTAGAGGTGCCGGTACTCTTCATATATTTGATAAATCTTTTTTGTTTTTGGATTTCGGTGGTTTATTACCGGCGCTAGGATTTTCGGATCGTCATACTGCACTATCTATAAAATGGACACTTTTTTATAATTTTCCTCGATTTTCCTCGATTTTTTTTGTGTAGTTTAGTACTTAATAAATATGTGCACAAAATTTGAAATTGATATTTACTTCCGTTCTTGAAAAAAAAATTCTAGAAAAATACATAATTTTTAAGGACTCTCAAGCAAACCTCCCCTTAATCTAAGTGTTACAAGAAAATGAACAATTAAATTCGTTATAGCAATTGATTGTACTAGAATTTTTTAAATTCTGATAACTTTAACTTCTAATACACTTCATTCTCAATGGTTATGAATACTTCTAGAGTTTTTTTTTAGTCATCCTGTTAAGCAAGAAATAGCAAGTTATAGACAATGTTTTTCTAAAAAAAAAAAAGAAATAGAATAAAAAATATAAGTAAATATTGTTGAATTCGTACTTCAATAAGGTTTCCTTTTGGCACTATTGAAAATTTTTTCCCACATTCAAAGTAGTTTTGACATCTCTAATTATTTTATTTTACATAAACTCTAAACGGTCTCTTCTCCAGCAATATGATTTATAATGGTGAAAGCACTGGTAAACAAATTTTTTGAGGAGAATACCAGAAATAGCTATTAATCTTCGAGGACAAAGACAAAATGAAATCATTTTTATAAGTATTCAAAACTAGTAAGAACTATAACAATAGATTTTATATGAACGTCTAAATTATGATTAGGAACGATTTTGCAATTGTTGGACCCTCCTGCCGTATTTTTCTCCTAAGTCTTATTTCCATTTAGCGATTTGCCACCACATGACATCAACTTCAAAATTTTAAATGAATCATAATATTTCCTCCAGTGAATATCGATATTTAATTTCGGCCATATTTGAGATTTCGTCAGAATGTTCTAAGCTTAGATTTGAAGAAACCTAGATCAAAATTCAATGTGCAATTAATATTCGTTGGAAAATATATCAGGTTCCACTTAAAAATTTAAAATTAATGCCACTGTCGGAAAATCGTTAATTGAAAATAAAATTGGAGTGCAAAGCAATGGTGATCGTGTTGAATTATCAGATTGTTACGCTCCGTATGTACAGAAAATTTTTGCAATTGCTGTCCCCTAAATTTTGCTTCTCTAGAGCCATGTCCGCGCCCACTCCTATGTCTAAAGTCGGCCCTGATCATCATGACAATATGATATTTGCATAGAGTTTTATACTGTTTCTTCAAGTTGAAGTGTTTAAGACATCACATCTTGTATTCTAACAATATTTTATTTGAATACATTTACCATTAGAATTAAACTATCATTGACGTACGAACGTACCTATATTAAAATATTTATGGAAAATACCAATTTTATTCTGCGTAATTTTATACCCTTTGTGTTATTTTGCGATCGTTTCAACTACTGTTCAAAGTAAATTTATATCTTAAACAAAACACAAAAGACGAAAAATAAAACAATATCAAGAAATATTCTTTGATTCTATTGTTTTTATATAAAGACAATCTATCAATTGTTTATTGACTTTAAACTATTCAATTATATGTATTTGTTGTTTTTTTCTTTTCTTTTTCGAAACTGAATTCAATTTTGAGTCATTATAAAAGAATATAAATCTTAGAGATGTTATGTTGAATAAATTGAAAGATAAATATTCTAAAATAAAATATATACAATAATCGGGTTGGGCCGTACTCCTTCTATAACTTTACAGCGCGAGTACGAGCGTATACTATTTACGTTAGTTTGGCTTGGTCGCTTCGGTAACTAGCTAGTTGCCGCTGTTGTTACAGTTCATATTTAAAATTACCACTTACAATAATTTTTATGCGCTCGCATATACAATGTCGATAAATTTACATACGTTCAATTCGTACAGTGAGTTGCAAAAATAATGTGCAATTAAAGACCTATAATTGTGTTGATTAGCTAGCGAATTTATTGTTTCTCTTGTAAGTTTGTATAAATGTACAAAAACATTCATACATAATACATTAGCATACAGTAATATTCCCTTACCTACAATAATTTTTACCCTCTTCTGGGATACTAAGATCCTGAGGCATCCTTACATTTTTTCTAAGATCTGGATAGTATATGTATTTAAGAAAACTTTGGTCTAAATCCGTCTAGCCGTTTATTTTGTACATTTCTTTTTTTTTTGAACAAAGGTCACACGGGACACTTTATATATTTGAAGTGTAGCCCATATCAGGACACACAGTAGGGGAGCAGGGAGTAATTGGAGCCTAATATAAGAAAACAAAAATATCTCGAATCGTTCTTACAATTTACTTATTTTTTAAATTGAAACACATAACTTGTCTATGCGATCAATTTAAATTCGATAAAAATTATAAAAACAAAATCAGTCTTCAAAACCAAAATAAATGCAAAAATACAGCAAATAAATGTATTACAACAATAATATTCGGCTTTATAATCAAAATAAAAGAATTATTCTAAGGATTCTAAGGGTCTAGATTCTAAATATCAGAGCAAAGAACACAAATATAACCCGCTACGCTATCGGAGTTGAAACATTCTGCATGTGTCCAATTTCTACCGCTTCTGCAACGATAATATAACTATTTTTGCAAAAGAGCCTAGCATTCAGTCTTTTCCAGATGAGAGCCATATAGGCTGTCATTTCCCGAAACCCACCATTTTGTGATTACAGATTTCAGTATTCGTTTGTTATCACAATTCTGATAATCATAACGAAAAATAGGCAAACTTAACTTTATAATATTTATGATAATTAATAAACTTCAATTTTAAATAATATCGAGTGCTTGTGAAATATTACTACGTACGACGAACTTTTGTCCGCATTTAAACATACGCAGTATTCATATGTTGATTTATCGTTCAGCTAAACTGAAACTTTAAGCAGTCGATTTCTTTGGTTAGTATGACCAAAATCTAAATGTAAATCAAAAATCACAAACTGATTCAAAAAATTATTAAATTGGATCGGCTGGGAATCGAACTCAGCTGTACAAAAATGGCTCTTTACACGCATGTTTGCGTAAAATACCGCAGTCTCCTACACTTTTATTAATTCTTATACTGTATATTATTAATTGAATATTTACATTTGCTTTGAATAAATTTCAAATTCTATCTAATTTTAATGTATATCATTTGTTCAACATTTTATCGTTTGTTGTGAATTTCATGTTAGTTGTAGATAAAGTATACTACGTAACTCGGTTATAAGGCATATTACACACTCGCGCAAATACGCACTCGCCGCTGCGCGGTTTTTTCGTAGCTTTTTCGCTCGTGTGTAATATGCAACTTACAACCTCAATTACGTAATATGCTATTATTATTCAATTTTTTAACGTAATATAGTATTTGAAGCTACTAAAGTAGTAACTTTTTTTATTTTTAAAATTTTAAAATTTTCCCACCAGTTAGAGAAATTCAAAATTTAACTGTGAAAAAATATTCGTAGGACTTATTGTTCATCATCTTTTTTGAATCAGAAGCATAGAAGGTAATCGTTTTGTGAATTATTTATATTCGGGTTGCCATTTTGTAGGGTACTAAAATTTTTCAGAATCTGAAAACGAAAGTCACGAATGAATTTTGAAATTGACAACAATAGGAATTTCGACTAAATTTAATTGGTTGTTACTTTGAAACACTCTGTATATTTTCAATAAATATAATGGTGAAATAAGGATAGAAAATATCGAACTCGATATTAAATAAGAGAGAATATTGTCATATTAAAATAATATTCATAGAGAATAATATAATACGACCATAAATATAAATCATAAAAGTTGAAGAAAAAAAACACAACAGTAGTGCCAACCTACAAACAACCATTACCGACTGTTTGATTAACATTAACCATTATACCAGGAACTTGTTTAATGACATAATATTTGTGTGATATATAGATCTATTTTCTTTTAATAAACACCGTTATATCAAATATTTAATATATAATTGATTTCATTAAACAGCTACCAGCAGATAGGTCGCGAAGCAGGCAATCGAGCTAGCTAGTGTGCAGATGGAGGATATATTATCTGGTTCTATAAATTAATACTTGAATAATATTCTGTCTTCTACCTCCGCTAATATAAATGATATATTTTATTCTTTGAGATCATTAAAAACCATTTACATATTTTGTAATTGTTTAAGGATAGGCTGTGTTTTATTACATTTGCAGTTACAATTCATTAGCTAACTGGTACCTAACTAAACTTTCGATTGAAGTTGAACGTGATACAAATGACTTAACGTCACATCGAAAATATCCATAAGTATCATAAGAAATAGAGATACAGAAATTTTTTGTAAACAGGTTAGTGTTTTAACTTCAAAGCAAAAAATGTAAAACATCTTTTTTCAGCTCATGATACTACCTACGTCGAGCTTTTCCTCCAAAATATTCCTTTCTCCGTAGATTTCTCCGTATTTGTAGATACAGCTGGATAAGTCAAATACCTACATTTTTCATTATGAATCTTGGCGTAAACTTGCTGTGGAAGACTACGCATCCCTATTCTACTTTCATTACCATTTAAGAATTCAACGGAATTTAATATTATATCGATATATCGAATATTCGATGTTGATATTATATCGATATATATTGAATATTCGATTTTTTTTTTGTAAAGTATCGATATTTTCAACCGATATTTTTGAATCCGATATATCGAGAGTTCGAGATTGAAATGTCAGTATCGACATCAATATATTTCCAAGAATAAATCAACTTTGTAACAATTTACTTAATCGGCTATGACTGAAAGTATGTATCATATAAGTATAATAAGTATGATGTCATCTAACTATTTAAGCTTCCTTTGGTTGTGAACACTGATTCCCGATAATCGTAGAAAATTGATGAGGTTGATAGGGGAACGCATAAGAAAAAAAAAATTTCCCTAAAAACTTTTTTTCCGATATATTACTCTGCGATATTGATATATTTGAAAAATAACGATATAATATACATATATCGATATTTTCAAAAATATCAACATCCCTAATGTACATCTTGTGGTGAGGAGGATACTTCTACATATTAGCCTTATTAAAAAAAATTGCTTAAATAAGACTGGTAGCTACCGCTGAGGGCAACCGATTGTTATAGCCAGGAGCTTCATAGCTTCTTTAGCTTTGGTATGGTACAAGTTATGGGGATGTATTTCGAAAAGTTGTTCGGTAATATTCAAATTTCCATTATTTCATTTCACCTAACTGTATTTACATATATATCTAATTAACGAAAGATTCAGTAATATTCAAATTTCCATTATTTCATTTCACCTAACTGTATTTACTTTAACGATAATGAGATTAGCTGGTGTGATATAGAAACTTTTTTCAATAAATTAATACATGTGGACTAAATTACTCAATAGGAAGTTAATTTAAATGCTAATTTTTTATTTATTTTCTTGCAAAAATTAAAACTATTAAAAGTTGAAATGTAATATCTACATTTGTTTACATAAAGCTATCTTTTGGGGCTCCTATTAACTGCTGGTCCGTCTTTTAGATAAAAAGAATAAAACTACCTCGATTTAATCTAGCCTATAGGGATATATATCTCTTCCTAAGAAACTAAAAAATTTAAGAAAAATTAAAAAAATAAAATTGAGAAAAAATGCTTCCCCCATTTAATTTTTTATTGATGCATCGAATCAGTTTTATCAACAAAATAACGCATAGCTCCATTTAAGAAAATATAAGTTTGTGTCACAAATCGAAAACTAAAGGAGCTGTAAAGTTCCTTGTTATAGGGAACAATCGATTGGTCCCAGCAGTACCTACAGAATTGTTATTTGAACAATTTTTTGATTAAATTACTAGTTTACCCGTAATAAAACTGGAAATTATCAAAAAATTCAACCTATATACAGTCGGCACTATGAAAGTGTTACGGCACGGGACTAAAATAACAGTTTCATAGTGAGATAAAAAATATATGAGGGGTGCCAAACCATAACGTTGTAAGTGTCAAATAAACAAGTTTTCAGTAGAGACAGAAAACCGTTTCAATTGAGAAATAACAAACAAATTAATGCATACAGTACTTATTATTAAACTTTCATTTAATACACATAATTAACATACAAATTTGTAATATTCCGAAAAAAGAAATAATTTTAATATTAATTTAAAAGAACTGAAAACGACAAAACGTAAGTGCCATTATTTATGCAAGTCATAACGTTGTAAGTGTATCTTTACTTACACTTATTAAATTAAACTTAAAGTTTTAAGATATTTGTTTTATGAAATTTTCATAAAACAATTTATTTTCTCTTGATAAATACGGCAACATGACATGAATGTCCTTCTTCTTCTCAGCAGCTAAAGGTACAGATGCTCCCTTCATCTCAATTTCCAAGTCCTCAAAATTCGTCTTTGTGGCTTCAGGTCTCAACAGTGAAATTGTTATCCATTGTGCAAGGTCGCTGTAACTTTTCTTTGTATTAATTACACCAAAATTTTCAGATGTTACTCGAATCATAGTAGCCGAAGATATCTGTAGTTTTTTGGTGTTAATTATATCGTTTTAGCCAGATTCATCCAATCAGAAAACGTTGTAGTCTCCACTATTAAGAACTATATTTCTTTACCAGCATTCGCAACAGGCTCAGTAAGGTCTTTTGCAGTAAGTGGCTTTGCAAACTTTTTTGTTTTCTTAATAATTGAAAAATCGCGATCACAGGCACATACAACGTTATGACAACAATATTGAGGGTGAGAACGGTCACAAAGTCTGAACGGTCTGAACTTTAAGGGTGCAGGTAAACACCAGCATATACAACGCTTTACTGCAATAAAACGTATTCGAGTTCGTGTGGCACTTACAACGTTATGGTTTGGCACTCCTCATTAGTAGACGCCAGTAACTAGTTAACTGCTATGTACCTGTACGTGTACTTACATGCAGCGTTTGATTGTGTTTGTCACATCAGAGTGATTCAAAAACATCCAAAATTCAACACCAAATTATTTATTTTGATGTAGCATAATACGGTTATGGACAACAACAGCATTCCTAAAAATATATATCCTTATTGATTTTTAATAAAACCTAACCTTTATATAGATCCCAATAGTTCAACAGTCAAAAATTGAGCGTAGACTCGATTAAACTATGTTGGGCGACAACCTATAATTTCTGTTGTAAGATTCACACTTCACAGTGTCAGCAGTAAGCAACACTTGAAATTCAGCACTGTGGATGTCACAACTGATTGAAGAATTTCACTAACTAAATTTCAAAACTGTAGCACAGTTTTCATATACGCTATATAATAACCTTTTTCTACGGACATAATAAAAAGTAGGCTTTTCGGCTCTGTGATAACAGCGAAAAATATGTGTTTGCTGGGGATTATTTCTTCTCGCTTTAAAGCAAAAAGTAGTATATTATCGCTGGCTCAACATACTTATATTTAATTACAAATGGGGTAGGCGTTGTTTGTATTTTCTATGGCAACAAATAAACAGATTCTAAACTTCATATTATTTTTATCGTGATCAAGTGAAATATTAATTTTATTAAATTTTAATATAACTAAAAAATATAAATTAAAAATAATAAGTAAGTAACCATAGATAATAAATAATAAGTTGATAAATAATTTTAAAAAAATAAAGTGAAAAGAACGACAACTGCAAATGTCTCATTCACATAAATTTATGTTTTGGAGAAACTTATAATATAGCTGTCTCTCACAAGTTCTACTATCTAATATATTGAAAAAGGATAGTAGAAATTATAATAACTTTTATACGTGACAAATTATTTTTGAAATTAGTCATTTTCAGTTTTTAAAAATAGGATTATATACCTATATTTACATATATGATGAAAATATGCAATAATGATAGCTATTTCTCAAATACACGCCCAGATATTTCTGAACTTGCAACAATAATAAATTAAAATAAATGTTAACGTCCATTAGTATTTTTTCAAGTATTTTTTTAAGTAAAACGAATACATTTTACAAAGTTGTAGAAAAAATTATATATAAGTACGATTCGAGCACAAACTAACATTGCCGCTGTCGTGAGAATGATGTACTCCGTCTGACGGCGCGGCGCGTCAACATTTTCAATTGATCAGCAATGTACCACTTTGCGCTCTTAATACACAATTAACTATTAGAAACCAAACCAAAATAATTTTGGTCGTTTACATTTAGTCTACTTGTTTATCTGAATAATTACCGTCACTACCATTAATATGGTCAAAAATAATGTCTGATTGTAAATAAGTATTCATTTTTATTTATTATATAATATGAAGCCAACCAATCGAAATTTCGACCTCAGGCAAATGCAATACGTATACATGGCTACAGTTGCAATCAAATGAGTTGTACAATTTTTCGTAACACTACCAATGGTAAGGACATGTGTGATGTTCAATTTCAAAGACCAGATTGTCCAAAGTTTTCAATTTTTTTAAATATCTTGTGATATTGTACGTTAAAAGACACATACCCACTTGTGTACTGTGATGTATTAATTTTTGTGTAAAAACTAATTTGAAAATTACTGATTTTTAAGCAAATTGCTCCAAGGACTTTTCCAACTTCTCTGATATTTATTTAATTTTTGTGTAGGAGACATGAATAGTTATACTGAGCATAATCTTTCGCAAATAGCCGAATGTTTGGTTGTATAAACATACTGCGTTTGAAATTAGCATCCAGATATATATAAGAAATTCATATACATATAAGAACAATTTTGAATTTTAATCAAATGTAAAATATATTATTAAATGCTCCACTTGTATGCATACAAATTATAAATGAATAAGTAATAAAAATTTACGACATAATTCGTACCTGTAATCAATATAATTACCGCATTCTCCGCGTGTACAGATAGTATACGGCTGAGACACTTCCCAAAAAAGAAATTATTCCACTTTGTTTTTAAAAATAACATTCACATCATCATCGTCGATGAGGTCAGGTTAGGTTAATGTTTGTAATGAAATTTTTTCAGGAAAATTAACACTAAAGAATTTATTAAATTCAATCAAGAATTAACTGTTCATCAGTTCTAAGAAAATTTTGCTGTAGGTACTTACGCTTCCTTAATCTGAGACAAATGTTTCATATGATAAGTTTCGAGGATTTCACTTAGGGATCTTTATTAATTGAATCGTCAAATTTCAAAATTCGCCATACACATTTAAGGATTTTGCCTGTTGGTCGATAAAACGATTTTTCAAGGGATTTTAACGAAACTTCTCTAGATATTTATTTAGTTCAATACTAATAATACGAGCCCTTACCGAAAAAAAATTTGACTACCCCAATTTTTGAGGAAAACGATCGCCTACAGAATTTTGTAATTTTAACACGGACTCTTATGGGCAAACTCTATTTTTTTTTTAATGAAATTAAAATGTTTCAAAGAATTGGATAAAAATTTAATATGCTATAAAATACAAAGTTACAAACCATATTTAATAAGAAATAAAAACTATTCACTACGCCGTTTTTGAAACATAATTTATAAACATAATTTTACAACGTTTTTACGCCGCTTTTTCAACAATGCTTTTATATTACTACAACATAAGCGCGCGGAAATTAAAAAAAACAAGTGGTATACAAATTTAATAACTGAAGAATATTAATACATTACACCGACTTCTCTTTAACCGGACGACAATACACAAACGTCGTCCGCTTAGACAATTCATATCGCGCGCCCTCTTTCTCAACCTCGTATATCAAAACTGCATGTTTTAGGACACACAAAAAACATTAAATATTGTATTTATATATACACTTATCTATATATATTTTATATATGTAGATAACCAACATCAAAGAGTGTAATTAGTATAAATCTTAAGTTCATAATGATTAAAAGACAGATTTAAATACGTTTTGTTTGTGTCTCCAAAAATTGGGACTTTTCAGATACGAGGTTGAGAAAGAGTACGCGCGATATATCGGATGTTTCTCGACAGAATTTATTTTTATATAAAAGTTAAAGTAGTTTTTTAAAATAACTTTCTACAGAATATTTTCTAGCTACATAATATTTACATCTAATTGTAACCTTGGAAATTATACATTCATATGTGTATTAATAATTTTTATTATTGTTATTACCATATACTTATGTTAGCTTCCAAAATAATCGCCTGGATATGTTACATATTGAAAATTTGCTTATATAAAAATATTGTTTATTTTAAAAATATTCTCACGAAGACTGTAATGTGAAAACAAACACATAAACACCGTCCCCTTAAAGAATGTCCGCTTAAAGAAAATGTCGTGTATTTAATTTTTGATAAAAGAAAATTTTTTCGCTGAGCTATACTTTTGTACCTGACTATCTTAGAGCAACTAGGTTAAGTAATTTTGAATGAATCAATAAGAATGTCAAAAACTTAAAACTATAGGTAAGTATATAAAATAATTTTATTGTTAAAAATTGAATCATTAGCCCTTAGTTTCTGAGTGTTAATTGAAAGTATATACATATTTCGTCTAAATAAATTAAGTTACAAAGCTGAAATTTTGACCTTAGAGAGCCTTCTTAACCAAACAGCAAACGACGTTAGTAATGTGAAGTTCATCTGAGTTTTATGATGTACATATCCTTAAATGTGTTTCGATAATGCCAATGCAATTTTCTTTGCTGCCATACTTTTCATCCGAAAAGGAGTTTTTTTGGACATTTATATATTGGTTCATTTTTGTATTGCAAATACGAATCTTTATAATTTTTTTGTATATTTATCGTCATCATTTGTGTGATCGTTATCAAAGCTCAAAACGTACCTTGGGGTTAAGTGTTAAATCATTGGTGGAGCTAAATGTTAAATGGTTTTTTTTTTTAATTTCTTCTATTTTCTCTTCTTATTTGTCGGTTTATATGTTCAATAAATTGTTTCTATTTCTTATTTCAAATATTTGTGTATAGGTCTTCTGATTTCGGTTTATCATAAAGTGTACCTGTTTTTTGTTGTTTGTTTATAAATGATACTTTACATTATTCAAAAATTTGATCGTAAATATCTTCTAAACCGTATATCGTAGCGAAAAAGTAACGAAACTTATGAAGGCTTAAGCGAAGCAAATTGTAGGTACTCAATTGCAACTGTTAAAACCTACTTTTCGTTATCGAAAATTATCGACACCGAGTTATTTTTCATAAATTAATTATAGTGGTTTAATTTGTATTCCACTAGACTCAATAATCTGGTCAGCAATAGAATATTAAAAAAAAAAAATTAGTTTTCGATACTTTCCGTAAACGTTAACTTCAAATCATAAATAAGCGGTGCATCGTAACTCAAAAATAACGGATTTTTTGAAGGCTTAAGCGAAGCAAGTTGTGGGTATTCCGAACATATTTGAACCGTCAAAACCTACTTTTCGTTATCGAAAATTATTGATATCGAAAATAACGATAATTTTAAAATTTAAGTATCTAAATTTCTACATATTCATTATCGGTTGTACTTACTATAAAATTCTCTAAAATAGAAATAGAAATAGAAGTTGTACTTTTCAATAAATGGACGTTTTTCTTTACATCATTCATCGTTTTAATAGCCTTTTACATATTTACTTCCTTATACAACTCAAAAAGTGGTTTGAGTAGGCTAAAATATGTTGAAGTACTCAGTTTCATCCATTTAACATTTAGCCTCACCATGGGGCTAAATGTTAAAAAAATTTAAGTTCAGAAAAAAGGAAAAAACATGCACTTTTCATGGAAATACCACAAACTTCACCATGAAAAGTTGTAGAGGATTAATTTCTCTACAAGATAATTGTGTTCCTGTATATATGTTTAAGGATTTAGTGTCTCAAAAAAAATATTTGCCAAAAATTTACCATTTAGCCCCAGTTTCCCATACACAAAATAATATCGTGATTAAAAAACATAACTTTTTGAGACAAAATCTTACGTATCTTTTTGTGTCATTTATTTGTCTAATTCACTATGTGATTACCGTTTAAACTTTAAACCATTCATTACTTTTGTCGTCAGTAAGTTTAGGTTTTTTGATTAAAATATTTTCTGGTTTAATAACGATTTTAGAGACACAACGGTTTCTTATTGGTTAATATTACATGACGGGAATTCAATATGTATAGTAATTACAGATAGTGTGGTTTTTGTAATTAACAGTAAAATTTGATTGGAGTTTTTTACATTTGAGGACGTATTTTCAATTAATCTGTATATAAATTCAGTTAAACCATATAGCACTCTTATTTCATTTCTGTTTTTTCTTTCTTTGAAGATGTTAACATAGTGGTTTCTGAAATTTAGTGTTGTGTTCTCATATTTTCCTCGAATGTTACGTTACAGTTTTATGATTAATGTGACTTGGTGCCTCTCGAAAGTGTCTCTCTTTGTCCTATATAGGTTTTATTTTTACCGGTGAAAATGAATTATTTTTTAAAATTAATATTACTACTTCCTTCTAATATAATGTTATTAGATATATTATATACCTATAATATACGTATAATAGTACATAATATTATGTACCTCTGTGCTCGCGTTTATACATATATGTACATGTCATACATTATACATAAAGCAAGTATTAGTCCAGTCAGAATAAACTTTTAATCTAGCCAAAATTTCAATAGAAGTGACACATGGTACATACTTTCAAATAATCTTCAACGATTAAAGCTGTGCTAAAATTTTATTCAAGGTCCAAAGAAGTACAAGTAAGTAGTTTGTAAATGTTTTTTTTTTTTAAACGGCAAGCTTTATTGTAAAAATATTTTTTATGAATTAATTTGCAGTAAAATAATAATTATAATAGTATATTATTCGATGAGCAAGTAAAGATAGCTGTCACTTACGAATATACTATATTCTGTAGACAGCTAATACTGTACTTTTTATGATTTTTTCACCTTTAAAAAAAATACAAAATATTGCTTACCTTATGTACTTACAGCACACCAAATTTCATCAAAATCGAAGGGGGGCTTTTTGAGTAATAAATAATTTAACTTGTTATTAATTTAACTTATTATTCATTTTATATGGTTCATTTCAGTTAAATTTAACCATGCTTCGTCACTTTGAATTTAAATAATTTCCGTTTTTTTGGCTTTATCTCTTTCATTATTGCATTTACGTAAATTCTAAAATTGCAGTTTGTTTTTAGAAAAGAATAAATAGAAGATTGATTTGTTTCGGATATAAGAATTATTTAATTTTTTAATGAAAACTCATGATCAATTGTATCTGAAATGAGATATATAATATGTATTAATATTTTTTTAGCGAATTTTTTTTATATTATCTTACATAGCTTTATAATATATACTGTATAAATGACTTGACTGTTGCAAATAGAGTATAATTAAAAAAGAAAATTTCACAAAAAAAATTATTGAGTATATGGTATGTATTAACCGTAGAAGAGTGCTTAAAAATAGGTAACTGTAAAAAAATTTTTAATTTTTTAGTAAATTTCTAGTATACTTACGCCGTTCAAAAAAAATGCGGTATACTGTTCAGCCTTTAGCCTATCTACTCATACTACACCAAAGCTTACCATAGTAGAAGGTTTGCTTTTTGAATAATTATTAACTTATCGAATATTACATATGTAGTAGGTAATAACAGCAATATTTTCTAATCATAGGAGCTGTGTATCTTATCTACTTACACCGCATCAAAACTCATTAAAATCAAAAGCGTGCTTTGATGTGGTGTAAGTAGATAAGATAAGCAATTAATAAATTAATTATTTAGACAAAAACCACCCTTTTGATTTTAATGAGCTTTGTTGTGTTGCAATTAGATAAGATGCACAGCTCTTATAATTAGAAAATATTACTGTTATTACCTACCATATAATATTCGATAAGTCAATTATTATTCAAAAAGCGCATCGTGCGTTATGATGAGCTTTGGTATAGCATAAGTAGATAAGCTAAACAATATACTGTATTTTTTGAACGGTGTAAATATACTAGAAATTTACCAAAAAATTAAATTTTTTTTCTAGTTATTTTTAAGCATCCTTTTCTACGGTTAATACATACCATATACACAACAAATTATTTATTACTCAGAAAACGCCCCTTCGATTTTGATGAAATTTGGTGTGCTGTAAGTACATAAGGTAAGAATTTTTCTATATTTTTTTGAAAGGTATAAGTGTACTAGAACCATACTAAAAAATAAAATATATTTTTTATGCAATTATTTTGAACTTTTAAAATTTAGGGAAAAATGTCGAAAAGATACATAATATAGTCGCAAGTATTACCTAAATTTTGGTGTCGGTTTTATCTTCCTAGGCGTTATAATTTTGAGAAAATTGAGTTTGAAAAATTGCAGCACTCACAAATATATTAGTTAATATTTCAAGGACAAATGAAACCTACGGGTCAGTACCCTATATTTGGTAATCACTTGGGGTACCAATGTTGCTACATATATTATTATAGACATCGGTTATGGCAGCTATTTCTCTATGCTTATCTTGCTATACTCTTTATTAAACAATAACATAACGATATACGGCTTTTAAAATATAAAAAATTTCAATAGAGGACCTCAAAAATTGGTTAGCACTTGGATAGACCGGTTTCGGTGAATTAGATATAATCCTGAATATCGTATAATATTTTTTATATAAAAAAGTTAAATATTAAAATCAAATCAAATAAAGGTGTTAACACATAGGTAACTATTTTTAAAATAAAGCTTATTATTTAAAAGATATATGCCAAAGCCCTTCTTTTTTGACTTTTGTTTTTGCATAAAATTTTTACCACAATTCTAATCGATTCGATGGTTTTTTTGACGTTTCATTTCAAATAATACTTAAAATAAAACCTCTCAAAGAGTACTTCTACACGATGTTATAATGACTTCGAAGGGGATGTCTTTCTTCGAAGTCATAAAAATAATATGTGCAAAGTTTTACTTCTATTCGAATTTTGACCAGATTTGTACTTTTTTTTGTTTTGACTGGATTATATTTTTTATAAATCTATAGTAAGTTACTAAATAAAATACTATAGCACGATCCTATTACAGTGTTGAATTACTGGTCAATGACTTCAATTACTATTAAAAAATATATTATTTCTTCATCAATATGTCTCATTTTGATATAGCCTTTTATAAAGGTGTATGTAACATAACTAGTACAGTAAAACCTCATAAATTGCTTAAAGATAATTTTCGAAAGATAAGCACTACCTATCTTTTAGTTTTACTTGACAAATACTGCTTGAGTTACGATCTTACGAGTACAGTTAGAAACTTAGTAAAAAAAATTAAATGTTGAATACTATTTGATGAGGACTATTTCCATTCAAATTCATATATTTAGAAATGACAGGCTTGACGAATTTATAAGGATTTCTCTCTTGTACTACGAAATCCTAAAAAGTCACTTTTTGCTACTTTACTCTATATTTACTTAATTCTGCCACATTTGAAGCTTCCGTAACATCCCTACTTGTAACATTTACTTTTTATTTTATTAATAGGTAAGTATTTACGGCTTTCATTTACTGATTCAAGAAATACTTTTCTAGAAAATTGAAAATTTCCACCCTTCCGGTCTCGTTTTTGTAAAGACAACCTGCTAAACTCATCCATATAATATCGTAAAATACTGTTACATTTTTTACACTTTATTGAGCTAGTTTTAAATTACTTGTAGCGTCAGAGCTGCTTCATCAAAATTTACACAGAAATCACATACCATCAGTACCAAATAGAAATTTTCGACTATTGATCCTAATACACAATTTTATTTTATATCGAGACGCAGAATATATGAATAAATGAATTAAGTTGAACTGTAATATCAAGTTATAACAATACTGATTATGCTTTATAATCAATTTTTATAATTTACCATATTTCCGTATAATTAGAAATTTTAATAGACAATTATTATTTGAAGTCATTTTATTAAGACAATAATGCTTGTTGTAGGTATTGGTAAGGTAATATACAAGTATTATACATAGTTGACTATTACAGACATAGATAGATATTTTAATAATGTATTTCCATAAAATTGCTAAACTAACTAAACTCATCATACGGTATTTACTATATCCATCTAACACTGGTACTGGTAGACAATAGTCATGGGTACAATAATATTTTGTGTATTTTTATAAGAGTAACTCTGCCTCAAAGTTGCGTAAATACAACTACCTAACAAAAAAGCCTTGATAAAATTTTTTCCAACATGCATGATTCAAACTCAAAATCCATTCTTATTATTATAAGAAATGTTTAAAAAGTTTAGAAAACCAAGTAAATTAGTTTTGAGAGTTTCGCCATTTAACAACAAAAATAAAAATTCCACATTTAAATTACCCAAGTTTCATGTAAGTATAGCATATTATTCAACGATCCGGTAATGATTGCTATTACTCACGAAGATGAAATTGCGACACGAGCCGAGTTTACGAGGCGAGTATCGTAATGCATCTGAGTGAGTAATAGCCATTGCAAGCGAGTAAAATACTATAATTTTTCTACGACTTTCTTCCTTTTTGGATACATATCCTAATATCCTACATATCCTAACGGATATGTAATGAGTGTGTTCTTCGACAGGAGTACGTCTTTTTTTTTTAAAAAGACGTAAGTCAGCAGTACCAAAAGTTACGAGAATCAAAAAAAAGAAACTTTTATAGCTAGGGAGCTGGTGGCAATTTCGGTACCTATATTATGATTTCATCGTTATTGATACAAATATGTTATATAGTTTACTACTGTGCGAATAAGGAAAAATTAAAGCAAAGTTCAGATGGTGCTGACTTTTCTTGAAAATGAATTTTGAAAATTAGAAGAATAAGAAAGCTCCCTTAAATTATACTATCATCGTGTCTGCCATTGATATATGTTGTTAAGGGCGGTAAGTATATAATAAGTTCGTAGAAGGCAGGTCTATATTGCTGTATTTTTCTTTAAATGCAACAATGTAGACGTCTGTCTGCCACAAATTTAATTATATACCTACTTACCGCCCTTAACATCATATATCAATGGCAGAGACGATGATGTAATTTAAGGGAGCTTTCTTATTCTTCTAATTTTCAAAATTCATTTTCAAGAAAAGTCAGCACCATCTGAACTCTGCTTTAATTTTTCCTTATTCGCACAGTAGTAAACTATAATTATAACATATTAGTATCAATGACGATGAAATCATTTACCGAAATTCCCACCAGCTCCCTAGCTAATAAAAGCATTAATTGTTTTTAGATGGTTAATTTTTTTTTTACTAATTAATAAAATGGCTATCTAGTTTGTTTTTTTTAATAAATTTTAAATATTTGAAATTGATATGGCAATAAGCAAAGTCTTTAATTTCTCAATGGCCCTTTTTAAAAAAATTAAAATTAAAGGAATAAAAATATAAGAAAAAACTTTTCAAATCGGCATTTAATTTAGAAACGTTCTAGTTTGATACATTTTTAAAACAAGCTTCTAAAACTGCAATAAACATAGAGGCGTAACCACAATGGAGCAGGTGGAGCAGTCGCTCTTAGAAGCATGACAAAAAAGGGCACAACAGGGGAAAAAAGGCGGAAAAGAGGAAAAATAATATTTTTTTTATATAACGAAGGAAATTCAAAAATTCATTGGACGTGGTGTTTTTTTGCTCGGCATCGGCGTTATCTGTTAACGACAACTTTCGTGAAAAAATGGACTATTACGACGGAGGCAGGAGGCTTGAGTCAAAATCGCTCCAGGGCGCAAAAGTTGTAGCTAGGCCAGTAGTATTGTTTGTAAATTGTACCTAGGATAAATTGATAAATAAATCAAAAAAAAGTTTATGTTCCAAGATCAAGTCATATTTTTTAAGCAAATTTTATCAATACTGACAAAAAATAGTAGTTAGACCCTTCTTGCGGCTCTTGTTGTTTCTATCAGTTAAAATTTCTCCTTACATTAAACCCAGAAATCAGTTCACACAGTTAGTTAATATGGTACATATTCATCAACGTCTATGGGAAATATTTGCTTTTGACTTTTTTGGCTTTTGTATCCATTTGATTTATTACACGACAGTCGTACAGTGGTCTGATCAGTACACACCTAAGGCACATTTATTTGTGTCCCGGCATCTTTATTGCATTGCGTTTAACAGAGTCGGTTCGTGTGGGAAGCAATTGAAAGAGTTACTGGTATATAATTTTAATCAAATTTCCAATGCTGGGTAAAATGATGATCGTTTTACGTGTACACTATTATAATATTTTTTCCGATATTATATTTACTAACTGACTGTATAGAGTTCAATTTCATTTTTATTTGTTTTGGGTCAAAAGGTTAATATAATAAATATGTTATTTGCTAAAATAATTTGTTGTAGATTTTCCATAACTGTAATCGAAACCATTATCAAAAAATTGTTTACTAAATATCATTGGAATTTGATGTGCTGATCCAGTTTTTATCTTTTTACAATCCAAGTATATCATTTTTAAGTATTGTTGGTTATGACATATTAGACAAATAATCGAATTTTTTTATTATAATATTCCGTAGCAATTGCCCTAGACATAAATGTAATAGTTTAGACTTAATTTTCAAATTTTATTAAATATAATAACGTCTAAAATTTCCTCCAAAATTATGCTGCTGTAATTTCCAGAATTTTATTTTTACCCAATCTTACCTATTTAATATTACCTAATTTAATGTTATCCAATCTTACCTAATTAAGCATAAGAACATTTTGTTACTGACAGTGAGTTTCTGGAATTTTAGGCTTAAGACATTTGCTGCCCAAAGCTCGTATATGAGCTGAGGACCTCTTTTTGATGTTTTTATGTTATACTAGACTAACAAAAAACTTTCAACAAATTTCAGATTTCAACAATTTTACGAAAAGTTCCCTGGTACCTAGTATAAAATCGGACTATAATTTTTGATTATCACTGAATTTGCTAAAAAGGATTGGCTATATATCTGGTAATAAGGTAATTAATTAGAAGGTACAGGGCCAAATCTTGATTATTTTGTTTGGATTTCGTCTTTCATTTATATAATATGTTAATAGATAATAATCGGTTTTTAATTCTTTATTGAATTTTTGCCACTTTATTTAGCAATGCTACAGCTTGAAAACGACTGAGTAAACTTGATTATATCACGAAAAGGAGTTTTATGTTATTTTTTTTACTGTGAATTTTCTAGTGACAATTTGAATAAATTTGTCAGTTTTCACATTAGAAGATTAAATTTTCTACAAATATCATGTTTTAAACAATTATATCTTTACTAGCTGACCCGGCCACGCGTTGCTGTGGCTCAGTAGTTATAATTGATTGAATTAATTTTTTCTTATCATTTCAAACGATACACTGCACAATTATAACACAATACACAGTATAATTATAAAAATCATTGACATCCTGAACATAAACAAATATAACGTGGTATAGAATGTATAATCTAGAAATCGAAACACAACACCATCTACCGGGTGTCTACACAACCTAGATGTCAAACGATGTTAGATTAGATTATTGGTAAAATTTATAGATCAATTCAATCATATATTCCAAAATTCTGTGCAAAATCAATTATTTATAACACTTGACCCTGCTCGCCCAATGACTCTAAAATAACTATCTTCATATTTTATTAGCATGACTAATTTCCGCACCGTAAGAACTTAGTATGGGTATTTATACCAACAGTTTTAGAATTGTTTCTATTTTAGGCCCTTCAAGTCACCAAGGCCATAGGAAACCATTTTACGTCTCTTTCATCTTTCACAAAGATCTCAACAGTACTTAAGTAAAAATTGTCAAATTTCTTCAGCTTTTTAATTTGCACCCTATTTGGTGTAACTGACGGACAATATGACCACACGTCCATTTAAATTTAATATTCAAAAATTTTGTACAAAATCGGTTCCTTATGTGCTTCGCTTCGCTCGCTCGACGACTCCAAAGTATTATTCATATTTTCATATTTTCAAGTCATATTCATATTTTTATAGCATATCTTTTCATATGTATGGATTTGCTGAATACAGTAGAAGCGTCAATTGATGATAACTGGACAATCCAGTTGTTTATTTTAGACCGGGAGATAATAACAGAAAACCTTCCGCGTTTTTCGCACTTATGCCTCAGGGAGTAATGAAAGATATGAAAATTTTAAGAAATTTATGGATAAATTTGAGTTCCGCTCGCGTGGCTTTTATATCAACAGTTAAGTTTCTTTGTAAACTTGCGTAGAAAAAAGGAAATTTGATACGATTTTCACACTTATGCCAACTGAATGTTAGAAAGTTATCATCATGAAACGCTTATTAAAAGAACTGGCATAAGTCGCCGGCATGGCTAAGTGTGGTTAAGCAATGAAATGTTTGAAAAATTTTCCATCGCGTAACCACACTTAGCCATGCCGCGACTTATGCCAATTCTTTTCCGCCAAAAAGGGAATCCCGGGCAAAAGGGAATAATTCCTAATTCCGCCCCTGTGCAAAATGGGTAACCTGTGTTTTTCTTGGTCACTGGGTATGAAAATCGTGCCCTCTTTTCTTTTTTTTACACCAGCGACCTTTTTTTTGTCGTCAGCTATAAAATGCCGCCCCTTTTTTACAAAATTACAGCCATTTAAATTTCTCGTCCCGGGAAAATCTTTTTTTTACTTGTCACTTCTAAAATTGCCACCCCTTTTTACAAAAATTTCCAAAATTCCTGCCCTTAAAATATGCCGCCCCATATCCGCAAATGTCCGGGTTGCCCCCCCCCCTTGAACCGGACTCCGCTCTTCGGGGCATAAATGCGAAAATCGCGGAAGGTTTTCTGTTATCATCTACCGGTCTATTTCTTTATAGGATACAAATAGTATTTTGCACAGTAGATAAGTAATTTCATAGTAGTCGTAGGTAAAAATATTATTGGTGGTACCTATAGAAGTACTTATTACTACTTACAAAAATTCCGAAATCATTTTTCTCCAAATGCTTAGCAACAAATTAATTTGCATGATTTTTTTATAAATTTTTCCACAGATATCTGTATACAGTAATAGAAATTGATATTTTGAGGTTTTTCGTAAATTTCTACGGTTAGACTAAAAATTTTGCGATAAAAACTATCCGATCTTTTAAGTTGGACCAAATTATAGATAGTTACCAAATTTGATCAAGATCGGTCAGTAGTTTCGGAGTTTATCGTAGCCAAACATTGTGACATGATATCTTTATATATATATATATATATATATATATATATATATATATATATATATATATATATATATATATATATATAAGATTATTTGACCAAAATCAAAAGGAGTGATAACAAAACCCTGTAAATCACTTAACCCTAGAACGACAAACTGGGGTAGAAATCTACCCCAGGTAAACTTTAAACTACGTTTTTAAATTAGTCAGTAACATTATCGACTGAACACCTATACCATAATTTAGTTCAAGGTTCTAACAGTAGAGTGAGGTCGGGAAACCCTGCGGTTTCTTGTCTACTGTGACGAAGGGAAAACGTGAAGCTAGTATGGGGTTGATATGTACCCCAGTTTGTAGTTTACGTCAGTGTTTTGTTTAGGTAAGTTATTTTTATTTTTCTTGCTAAAATAATTTGGATTCACTTATAATGACCTTATTTTGCAACAAAACATTAGATATAGCCAGCCCGATGCTGCTTGTGTCCTCGATCGGAAGACCGCAAAACGCGAATATATTGCACGAAGTGCAAGCGACCGACCTGTGAGAATCATGGAAATATATATTGCAGCGATTGTAGTGCCTTTGAATAAGTTAAATTCTCCTTTTTTTTACATTTTGTATGAAAAAAAAATGAAATATATTCTTAAAAACTAAAATTTCATGCATTTTTGTTTGATTTTTCCACATATCAAATTCCCAATTTTTTTAATTTCCAAAATCCAAAATAAATCGACTTTTTTGGCAAAACATCATAATGTTATTTGTATGCTTGAAGTCCCTTGTGTCCTCTTTAAAATACCGTCTGAAATTTGAAAATCGGTTCATTAGAAAAATAGTTATCAATTTTTGTTTATTAAATGCAATTTGAGCGTTGAACACTTTTAGCTATTTAAATAGATTTTTCACCGACTAAGCTTTGATTAAATTGAATTTACTCTTCACCATTCTCTTCAGCATGAAAAAACGAACAAATTCGTGTTCTTATAAGTGAAATTGCTGCTGTCAGATCGATTTTACGACCAAAAATCCCGTGGGGTAAATATATACCCCAGTTTGTAGTTTAAGAGTAGAAAAAATAAGTTTGTCGTTCTAGGTTTAAGTGAGCATAGTTACATAGATTGAAAACAATTGAATGAATGTTTAGTAAAATCGTAAGGAGAAATTGTTTTAATAAAAGCATCATCTATAGTTAGAACTCTGAACTTTTATAACTGAAAATATTAACTTTGAAAATCTGGGACGAAAACCTTGTTATTGTGTCATATTTCTAAAACTAAATCTAAAGTAATTAGTATACTAATCTAATAACATCGTAAAGATTAATTTTCTTGTGAAATATTTAAAATAAGCTGTCAACACATTAAATACTTTATACTAGTCGAAGCTCCATCATAAAAGCAACCCTACCTACAAAAAAATATTCCAAACAAATTTAAACATAAAAAATTACTATAATCTAAAATTGTATATAAAATATCGATCAGTAGTTAATTTCGAAAATTCAGTTTTAATAGCACGTTACAGAAAAAAACAACACATGGTGTAACATTTTTTTCTAATAAAAGGGTTATACCTAACACGCGTCAAAGTTTGAAGGGGGAGTAACGTAGATTTCAGTGATAACAAAAAATCACATTTTAACATAGAAAATGTATTTTTAATTAATTTGTAAATTAATATTGTAACTTTTTAAAAATCCGACAGTTGGTCTTTTAGAAAAAAATAATAATAAAATAGCAGTGAATCTGTTTTGTTAAGTGAATTAACTTTGTTTACGAAACCGTGTTTCACAAATAGATTCAGTCCTTATATAGATATATGTATATCTATGCTATGCGAAATGCCAATCAATATATTATATAGTTAGTAGGTATTTTGATAGAATGTATACGTAACATATACGGATGCATGTGTGTATGTAAAACTTAATAAACAATTAAATCAATATGTGCTTAAGTTCGTGCGGGAGTTTATTTAATAAAAAATTGTACGGTATCGAACTAGATTGTAAACCGTGTCTAGGTTAAATCCAATGTTTATAACCATATAAAATAACAATGAAAAGTAGGTATATTACGCATTTTATTATACATTTGGGAAAAACCGTATACTAAGGAAAAATGAATTTTTTCTTTGTCAAGGAAAAATAATGATTTCCGATGCACTAATGGTAAACTGTGGTGTTCCTCAAGGTAGCATTCTTGGACCTCTGCTATTTAACATCTACGTTGCTGATCTCCATAAATATATTAAATATTCGGATATTCATCAATATGCTGATGATATTCAACTTATCACTATTGCCTCAACTACTGATGTCAATCGTCAAATTAATCTTCTAAATAAGGATTTAAACACCATTGTTTCACGGGCAAATGCAAATAATCTAAGATTAAATCCAAGCAAAACAGTTGTTATGCCAGTCGGGACTCGATCTACTATTCAAAACTTTTTAAGTGAGTCAAATACTAAAATCTGTATATCTGGTATTTCTCTTGATTTTGTCCAGTCAGCTAAAGTACTCGGATTGACTTTGGATCAAAATTTACGTTGGGATAAGCATGTTAATTCCGTCTGTTCCAAGTCGTATTATCGACTGAAAATGCTATATAATACTAAATACATGCTGAGTACGGAAGTTAAAACCGGCTTAATTAAACAGCTTATCTTTCCATACATTACTTACGGTGATGTTTGCTATCATGGTCTCAGCGAAAAACTATCTTATAAACTGCAAAAAATTCAAAATTCTTGTTTAAGATTTGCATGTAACTTACGGAGAAGCGAGCACATTCACCCATTTCTAATTGGACAAGATATGCTGGATTGTAAGAAAACTCGCATACTTAATATTCTACGGCTAATCCATAAAGTTATTCGTGTGGTCAATAAAACAATATACATTTTCAACAATTTTGTAGAACTGAGTAGTTTCCATTCGTACAACACACGAACAACGAAATTATGTGTCCCTAGAACAACTTCAGCGATTGGCGGTTCATCTTTCTACGTAATTGGTGCTAAGCTATGGAACTCTTTGCCTGTAGAAATCAGAGACACAGCGTTAACTCACTCTTTCATTGAAAAGTGTTTTAACCTACTTATCAATGATATGCTACCGTTATGAGACAATGGAAGAAAATGGAAAAAGAAAAATTTATTATTTATTTATTTATTTATTTACTTATTTATTTATTTATTTTTTATTTGTATATGTACTTATATTGTTTGTTAATTGTTATATTGTTTTGTGTTTTATCATTATTTTATGTATTGTTACATTTATTAATTTTTTTTTCTCGTCTACTAATTGCTGTACAAGTGGTGTAAAGTAAATTTGTAGAGGGGGGAATATATGGCCTTTATGGTCTCTCCTAACCCTTAATAAAAATATTATTATTATTATTATTATTAAGGAATAATAGCTGTTACACTTTAAATAGTGGCAAAAAATCCAAATTAACTGGATAATTTTCAGAAATTTTTAATCGCCATGATACAAAATAAAGTGCCCAAAAAATTGCCCCCTACGTACAGTAATAAAACAGTGGTAAATAATTAACATTTGAAAAATTTTCTTTGTGAAAATCTTTACTTTTCACTAAATTAAACCGTTTGATTACGAGCGAGTGTTGCGTATGCCGAGGGGTTATCAACGGAGGTGAAAATGTGATCAGAAAGCGTACTGGTGGGCTTACGACGCATTAACTTTTTAAATAACAAAAAAGCAACCATCACTTTTATAATAGAAATAAACCAAGTTTCTCCCATAATTTCGTTAAAAGTGACAAACTTCTCATATATTGTAAAATTGTTATAAATCAAAAGCTGATTTGTAGCTAACAGAAACTACAGAATGCGAAAGATTGTAAGATAACGCCGATTGTAAGATAACTAGGACACTTATATCAGTTGCAGTCAGGGCCGTAACTAGGCTGGGGCAGCGGAGGCATTGGCCCGGGGACCCCGGCCAAAGGGGGCCCCTAAGAGAATACAAAAAATTCCAAATTTCTAAATTTCTAGGCAAATTTTAAGGGTGGTATTTCTGTAAATTAAGGGCAGAAAACGAGCAAACGACTGACAAGCAAAAAGAAAGGTCGCCGCTTTTTTGCCAGGGGGCAAAATTTTTTATTTTTGCCCGGACGGCGTAAGGGCCTCGAATGTACTTTCTGTCTCGGGGACCCTGATAACCTAGTTACGGCCCTGGTAGCAGTATAGGCTTTATTCAATCATAAGTACATGAAATAATAATGTTATCTGAGAATCTTGCTGATGAATGGAGAGTCGTAAAATATTTTTCGTAGCCTATTAACAACACGAAGCAGTAAAGACGTAAACACTGTATAAAAACCATTTTTGAAATCTTATTTATAAAAACTGAAAATGAAATTCAAAAATAAAATAAAATTTTGTCACATAAATTTTGTCACATATAAAACTTATTATAATTTTTACTATTCTTTTTTATTATATTAGATTGTAAATCTTGTAAGAGATAGCTATAATACGAGCTCGTCTGATACATAAATTTATGTGAATGAGTCATTTTCAGTTGCCGTGGTTTTCACACAGCAATAGCCTGGCCACACTATCCTTATCTAGATCTAACCGTACATAAGGAAATACTTTTTCGTTCCTGAAAGTTGGCACTGTACTTATATGGATTGACATTGGTGTTCCTTAAAAACTTGAGAATTTAGAAACTGTTCCACGACAAGAAAAGTTTGAAAAGCACTGCTCTATTTAATCTAACCTCATGTACGTCCATTCTGCATTATTTTGACACTTTTTTAAAATTATAAAATAGATGAAAATAGTAATAAAACAGCGTAAAGTTTTTGGCTCTAATATACAAAAATTCATTTGACTATATCCACCGTCTGCCTATGACAAACTCTGACAATGAGACAACAAACCCAACGGTGGGTCTAATTGGCATTCCGGTAGCGTGATAATATGGGCAGTGGGCCCGTCTTATCTCCCTGCTTATTAGGGATGTCGTTTTTTAATCGATAAATCGAGAAATCGATTAATCGGAAGTATGAAAACCGATTTTTAATCGATTATTGATTTTGAGATCGATTCACACATCAATTTTTATTTTATGGAAATCGCGAAACGATTTTTTTTTTAAAACATAAATTGCTTTTTTATTTATACGTTGCTATTTATTTATTAATTTAAATTTAAATCTATTATCGGTACAACGATTACTAAATTTTAAGCGTCACACGCATCAAATGCATATAATCAAATCTCTATGCATCAAATCAAATTGTCAAAATTGACAAATTGACAACTGTACCATGTACAAAACAAAGTTTAAGCGGGAAATTTAAAAAAAGAAGTTATAATTCTTTTTTTATCCCTTAATCTATAAAAAAAACTTTGTATGCAATTAAATAAAAGAAAACTTCTCAACATTTAGTACAATTTAGATAATATTTATACAATTAGCATTTTTATATATGAAAATAAAAATTGTCAACTTTGCTGTGATGTGATTCATCTCTATACCATAGAATAAAATTCTAAAAAAATGTTGGTAATTAAGTATGTACAGTTGTACACGCTTAATATTTTTCTTCTTAAAAGACTTTGAAAGTTCATCTTTCTGAATTATAAATTTTTACTTAAAAATTACCGCCACTTTTGCAACAGCAAATTTGAATCGATCTCTTGGAATCGATTTTGAATACAATCGATAATTTAAGTATCGATTCTTTTGTTGGCAATTCCAAATCGATTCAAAAATCGATTTTTTTTTTAAAAAATGACATCCCTACTGCTTATCTTTCCACACCTTTCCCTAGCTAATATCAGTCCCCCTAGTGTAACATTTCGGCGTCATTCTACAAAAAAATTTTCATTAAAAATTTTGAACAGTGATTCATAGACTTTAGTTTGACCTATATTTTATTCGTGTACAAGGGTCCCCAAATTCATATATGAAACGGAAACCTTCCTTTTATAAGATTCACTTGTCGGTAGGCTCTGTTAGCCAGAGTTATTTTACCTTAACTTTGGATTAAATTAACTATAAGTTGAAAAGTTAGAATATTTCAAAAGAATTAGCAAAATTGTTTTATTTAAAACGAATTCACAATTTTGTTAATTGAAGTTTTAAAATAAATGTACATTTTAAAATAATTTGCTACAATAACTGAGTACGTATTTACAAATTATAAATTACCTATAGAGTTTTGGTTTCCGTATTTTATATAAAAACATTTATATTCGAAAACATCCGGTACACTACAAAATATTGAAGCAATTTATGTTTATTGATATCGGCACTTATTTTAATCATATTGAATTGGACGTAATCGATCTCTTTGTGTTTTACTGTGTGCTGGGCTATGCTAGGCTGCATGTTGCTTGCTTGCTTGCTTGCTGTATGGGCTACATAGTATTATGTTTGTGGTGATGGCTTACTCTTTGTCTATGATCATTCATGATGAAATGATCATCATAGAATTATTATTAGATGGACGAATATAATAACACGATGACCCATAATCATAATATACATAAACAAAACTAAATTACAATCTGATATAGTTGGCTGACTGATTGGAAACTACGTATATGTAGGTACAGTAAATTTCCATAAATGTGAATCGGATATTCGATCAACGTACTTGCGGTGCCGTGCGGCGCCGCAGCGTGCACGCAGCGGTAAAAACACACATGTGTGCATTGGCACTAAGTGTTTACAGTTTTTTCGTTTTGTACCAAATAATTTTATTTATTTATTTTTTTCTAAAGAAAAAATTAAGTAGTATTGAGAAAATACTGCATTTCCTGACCTTTTAAAGTCAATCAGCTACAAAAAAAATTTGAAATATTAATCGAATAAAATAATATTGAAACAATAAAATCGAATTTTTTCTTAAGCATTACTAAAGTTGAAATTTTGAAAAGCCTAGAACAACATAGCTTATTAAAAATCTAAAGTAGCTTCTACACGCTCAATAATAGTGTACGATCAATTTGTGCAATTGAGATTTTTCTTAGAGAGTTTAATAATTTGTTAAAGATACTACAAATTAAATTTAAGAAATTTGGAATAATTCAATTGTTAGTTAAATCTAAATACGAAGCAACAAATAATTATTTTTACAAATCAGTACCTCAAACTGATTTAAATAATAGCCACTATATGTAACACTACAAAATAACAAACAAATCTAGACTTACTATTAAACAAATAAAGTGTTAATTATGTTACAATATTCACTTATTATATATACACAATATATTTCAAACTATTTCTGATCAGCGCAATACATTCTACAACCCGTCAAAATAACCTAGGGATGATTCCTAATATTGTACAATCTCAGATTTTGTGATTCAGCGTGTAGTGGCTGCCTGAATTTGTTGCAGCAGTGCAAAGCAGTGACGATAGGCTGCTTACCTTTATCTACATGGCGCTTCCACCAACTATTTGTTACAACACAGACAGTTATCGGTCTTATTTTGTGTTATTTTAATTATATATCCAGTTTTGAAAATATATCGTTCATATTTTTATGTTTTTTTTTATTTTATCTACTGTTCGGTTACATATTTTCGGACAGATAATATTTATTATGGATAGCAAATATTGACACAAGTACTATAATATTTATTGACTTGCACTGTACACATGAGAAATGAAATATCTATGGTAAATGAAATATAGATGTGTATATCTGGTACCAATGTATATAGATGAAACTATTTATACAAAATATCAATAAATTCATAAATTATATAAGTTGGCATATAACATACAAATATATATTATACATTTCTCTACCAACGATACTGTATACCATTCTGTCTATGTACATTATTCAAATTGGAATTATTTATCTATGGTAATTCTATATTATTACTGATAATAAAGTATTCTGAGAGAACTAGAGGAAAAAATTTAATATTTAAAAAATAGGTCAATTTAATATGATGATATATGTGTATATGATATGATATCATTTAGTCAAAAAATTTTGCAATTCCCCAAAAAAATATCTTCTTTATCTTCGGCCATATTTTTTGAAATTAAATTTATTAATAGAAATTTTTACGATGTAAACAATAAGTTTGGATTATTTGATTGTTTGATTAAGGAAATATTATTATACTAATGGCCAATATAACTTTCAGTGGCTAGGAAAATATGTTAATAAAATTTGGCACAGAAATTTTCATGCCTAGATCACATTCCTTTATACATATATATTCTGATACGTGCTTTGTTTAAATAACTTCATATTAAATTTTATGGTTTTAATCACAATTAGACATAATTTATTTCATTTTTAATTTATATTATGGAAGTAGTAGTAGGAAAAGCGCATATAAACTACACATCTGAGGATTCCAAGCCACAAATGGATGTATAACACTCACCTAAAAATGGGTGGTTTCAATGATTTACACTACATCTTGACAAATACGCTTAAAATAATTCCCTATAAATTTATAAATTCTCGATAATCTTGCCAATAAATATTCAATTTTAATACTAATAGAAAGTAGGTATTATAAAAAATCTATTAGAAGTCCAAAATGAAAACGACTACTGGATATAGAACATCCAGAAACACTTTTTTCCTTAAAAGGCGTTAAGCGTATTCGTACACTTATTAACTTTTAGCAACGATTACAGATCAATTAATTTATGTTTGTATTTGTGATAAGCTGGACTTCTGTTTCTGGTGTAGAGCTTGGATACCGGTATTCCGGCACTACCGAAAAACCGGAATCCCGGAATTTTTAAACGTTTTGTAAAACCAGTATTAAAATTTCAAATACCGGTATTTCGGTTTCGGTATTAACAAAATTAAATACTTTATATATTACATATTTTGAATATTTTTTTACGTTAGATTTACAACATAAATTTTGTTACAATGTCTTTAGTCTTGCTTAATGTTTTCCATATGTGCAGATGACCAGATATCTTATACTTATTCATATTTTTTCATAATTCTGGAATATTTTTAAGTATTTTTCTATAAGAAAAAATACAAAATTATGTATTTATATTTTTAAATTCCCAAGATGATGTAGTTTGTTATTATTACTGTTACTAATTAATTTTATTAAATGACTTTTAATGCTTTTTCCTTTTTTCTATACTATCTCCATTCAATACCGAAAAAATACCGAAATACCGGAATTCCGGTATCTTAAATGCTAATTCCAAATAAATACCGGTATGATAAAAAGACACCGGTATTCCAAGCCCTATTCTGGTGCCGCCAATTTTTTAATCGGACTGAGATTGGGTCTATGTGTACACCTCAATTTACTACTATTCATATTTTGTAAACGACTAAACAGTTAAAATGTTACTAATTACTAATTTAGTCGAAAATAAAGTTGAATTATTTGATTCTGTTATTAAATTGCACATAATATTTAATAGAATTCATTCTTAATTAGATACTTTAGTATATATTGATTTACTTACTTTTCGATCAAAAATTTTTTGTAACTGTCAATATTTTTTTAAGCTGATATCGAGAAAAAGTGGAGAGAAAACTGAACTTTTAATTTTCATAGGTAAAACAAAAGTTAGGGCTTATGAAATTCTAGGAGGTTATTTGACGTAAAAAAACTGCTACGAGAAAGTGCAAATAAGCACAAAGTCATTGTAAAAAAAAAATTTCGGAATTTCATTTTCATAAAAAAGCTTCTTAACTTCACATGAAATTTTACAAGCTTGACGGTAACATTTTATTCCCTAATATCAAAGATGATATAGATACTAGATAAACAATGTTATATATTGGGGACTTCTTTTTTGGGATCACGTCCCAAGAAGGTTATAGACTGTTATGAGATGAGATCCCATTTAATATACATATATTCGTTCACACACACAATAGTTTATACAGTTTATACACTAACACATTAATACATAAAAATATAAACCATCTATTAATGTGTGTATGAGTAGTTAATCCGACCAGTTTTTTTTGTAGATAATTTAAATATAAAAACATCATACTAAAAAAGATAAACCTATAAAACCTATAGTTATTTTTATTTCCTGTCTCACACTTTGGTAGTGACTTTAAACTTTAAGAAAAGATTTTTTAGTAAACATACACATATATTGTAATATTTAATGTAGAGTAAATGGTATAGTTATTGGACAGTCAAGAAAAATTTTCAAAACAAAAAAGTACGTGTTGTAGCTTTATTTTTAACGAAAAAATTCATAAATAAAGTAAGAACTGTCTATTTTAATGTACTATATAAAACTTTCATATTACATATTGGTAAGTCTCTGAAAAACAAATATTAAAGTTGTGCATGTAGAAAAATACAGTTATTGGACAAAAATTTCATTGATTATTTTCTGACGTATTTCCACAATCCACAAGTTCTGTAGATACTAGAAGGTTCTGTTTAAATAAAAAAATCAGGAAATTTGCTTTACTAGTCTATAAGCCTTATAATCTTCAAAAGAGAGTGTCTTGTCCAATAACTGTCAACGTCCAATAACTATACCGTTTACCCTACCTATGTTATTTTTCAATATTTTAAATTAGTTGAAAAAATATTTGTATCATTATCTGTACTGGCTGTATTGCATTAGGTCTGTTCCTGTACTTTTTTTTTGCAAATTTCTTAAAGTTTCTACTTGATGTAGTGGAGATAAAATATGAAAGTAAAGAAAAGACTTCCTTCAGTTTACTGAATAAAAATTTTGACAATTTTTGAAACTATTTAAATAAACTTTATAACAATTACAATCGGTAAGAAATAACTGCAACAGTCATGTAACTGATTATCACTGCTAAACTTACGTTTGTATAAATTTGTTATTCTACGATATTTTAAATTTTGTATACCAAAAACTAGCTTAAATATTCAAAAAACCACTACATTTTTTAAAATTTATGTATACAATAATTTTCGTTAACATAACTATTAAATTTAAATTTGAGAGCTGGAAAGAAAAAGCAGGAACTCTAAAGTCGCTGCTTATTTCTACATTTACCTACCGGAGGGGAAGTGAACGACTAACCGAAATTTTTATGTACAAGAACGACTTCCTACATTTTTCTTCGAGTGCATTCACATTCCTACTGGTACGGGAACAAACCTATTATCAACTAACTATTTTTTTTGTTAATCTCAAATGAAATTATTAAAAGAAATTTGTTTGTTTGTACATGTTATATACAGTACCTCAGAAAAGTGTTTAGACAAAAGTTTCTTTAAAGAAACTTAAAAATTTTATTTGATTTTTTAGGAGATCTTTTGTACAAAGGAAAATAGAAATAAGGGAAATAAATTCTTCAAAATCTGTACTACAAAATCGTACTAATTAAAATCACAGCAAATATTATAACTCTGTTTAAAAAAATAAAATTAAGACATGTATTCTAGCACTCACAAAAGTCTTTAGACAGAACAGTACACAAAAAATTACCAGTACGGAACATAGGATAATAACTATTTTTGATATTTCGTTACAAATCCCTTTGCTTTAGTTATTGCTTGCAAGCGACTGGACATTGATGCGATTAACTTTGTTGTAAAAACCGGACTGATTTGTTTTTATTCATCAATTTAATGCTATAGAATCCTGTTTATTAGAAATACTACGTTTTCTTATTTGAACACCTAGATATTGGCCATAGATGTTCGATAGGGCTTACATCTAGCAACTGTGGAGGTGTATGAAGTAAATGTGGCACGTAATACAAGAAACACTGCTTCACTACAATGCCGAATGTTTAGGGTCATTGTCCTGTTGACAAATTAGTTCTTGGAAAGCTTTCGGATAAATTAAATTTTCTGATGCTTTCACGTTAGTTCTTTTTAAAATATTCCGATAAATATATTTATCCTTAATTTGATCCAAAAAATGTAAATTTCCAACAACTATACACCCCTACCCCATGATAGACGTATGGAAATGTTTGACAGTGTGCAGGAAATTTTGTTTTCGAATGGCTTTACGGCCTCGGATGCAGTTTGAGTCCTCCAAGGAACGATAATCGAATCTCAACCAAACAATAATAATTTGAGTAATTTTTATTATATATTAAGGGGGGAGTTTAAATAAAAAAGCAACTTTTTATTTATGATTATTTTGCTTGTTGGAATTTTTTTCAAATTAGGGAGGGTTTCAAATAGAAAATTTTGTTTTTGAAACATTCATTACTCTTCCCTGTGGGGGGAGGGGGCCCTTTTTTATAAGTTTTTAAACGTTTACAAGGAACGCCATATCTCAAAAAGTAATGAATATTTTTAAAAAATTTTTTCATTATTTTATTCTTAAAGGACCTGTCCATAAAGCTGAGTATGGGTTTCAGGTAATTTTAAAAATTAATTATAAAATTGTAATCACAAACTTCTAAAAATTATAAAACCTAATTTTTTATTAAAAAAAGAAAATGTTTAAAAATAGTTACAATTGTTCAAACGGAAAAAGCATACTCCACTTTATGCGCAATATTAACAAAATTTATTATGTAATATATATGTAATATGAACAAAAACTATATTATGTAAACTATAATATAGTTTATCAACAAAATTTAAAAAAATTTTGTCTCTATCTTTTCTAGAATTTGAGATATGATTTTCCTTGTCGGGAAAAACACAACTTTCGGGAAACGGTAAAATGACATACAAAGCAGATGTTGAAAAAAACAAATCAACTTTGAGAAAATACGTTTACAAAGGCATACAAATAAAAGAACATTATTTCAGTGCATACTAATACTCATGTACACACCAAAACTAAATATTACTGATCAAATCGCGAGGGGGGGGGGGGCACCGTTGTCTGCAAAGGAGCAGCAACTTGGCTGTGCAGCGGCTCACAAATAAATATTTATCTACTTGGAAAAAAATTTTTTAGCCATGTTTTATATATCACCATTCACCGTGTTTGTAAAGAGTCACAGAACAAAATTAAAACAAAAAACGAGATTCGAAAAAAATTAGTTTATTAGCCGTTTCTGGCGTGAACTCCCTCCTTAAGAAGTCACAAGAATGCCGACAGTTACAAAAAAAAAAATTAAGTTTTTACAGAAAACTAATAAATCCTTAAAAATATAACAAAAAAGTAAAAAAATAAATTTCATGTTTTAAATGTAAAGACAAAAATGAATTTACAAGAAGCTGTTTTTAACTCGACAATTCTCAGAGTTATTTGGAGGTGACAGATGTTTTTAATTTTTTTCAACGATAAGATAATTAAATCTTTACGTTCTGTTACCACCATTAGAAGACTAATAGATGACTTTATATTTCTTACTTGTGACAACTCTATACTATAAGTTAAACAAACAAATTAATACAGTTTACAATTAAAAATGTCTGTCACCTACAGGTGACACTGGGAATTGCCGAGTTAATTTACATCGTGCTGGTGATCATGCCAACACATTTGTTGAAATGCTTCTTTCAGAAAAGGGAATTTCTGCTGAGTGGCCACAAAACCAACGAATTTTGGCTCAAAATATTTATTATCATTCTCTAGACAGTTACAAATTTATGCGAACTAAACTAAATTTTAAATTACCATCACCTGTTACTCTAAACAATTGGTTTCTAGTAAAATCCATGCAACCAGACTTTAAATATACACTGTATCAAATATGAGGCTACAAAAAGAAGTGAAGAATTAGATACAGTATACACAGTATATTTTGTACAGTGGATAACAGTAAAAAAAATTGCTCTAAAATAACTGCTAAACATGTGTCTCCTAAAGATTTGCCAAAAATCAACGTAAAATAAGCAATCCAAGTGTATAGCAAAAGTGTCGCGGCAGGAATTAGAACAATTTTAAAACTTAACAAATTTTCAAAATCTATATAAAAAAAGCTAGTTCTACTACAATTTTCTTTGAAAAATTAGATGGCCTTTTTAATTGCCGTTACCTAAATTAATGGTAATATTATATTAACTAAAAAAAATATTTGCAGAAAATCCAAATATCGATTTCATATTAACATCAAAAGTAAAACAGGGCATAATTGAAAATACAGTTTTCCCAAATCAGAACAAAAAGAGAAGTTATAATAGAAACCCTTCAATGTATTTAATTATATTATTACCAAAATCGTATCAGTAAAATTTTTATATTTTTCTGAATTACAAAATGTTTTTATATAAGTAAAAATAAAATTACTTTTAAAAATAAATTGGAGTTAAAATAAAAATATAAACTTTTTTCAGTAAGTTGTATGAATTTTAATATTATTTGTTATTAGTAGTAATTTTGACATAATTTTAATAAATCATCTATATGTTAAAGAAGAAAAAAAAATCCGGGGTTATTATATTTTCCAGTTTACCATAATTATCTGGTCTCTAATTATTTAGGATACCCCTTATTGTGATGATTGTGATTGTCGATTGTATAAATGGCAACACACACATGCACAGTCAGCACACCATACCCTTACAGAAATTAGTCACAAACACAATCAAAGGAGCTATAATATTGTTTTGAAAAAATTAAATGAGTTGCCTAGTATCAAAATCTACTAATTCCACTTTATAAAGATCATGGGAAATCGCAAAAAACCATAACTCAGTTCAAAATTAATTTTTCGATTAAAAAGTCATAATTATATTAACTAACAAGGTAAAAAAGATGATTAGTACTATTATCAAAAAACAGAATTATCGTTTTACCCCTTTTTTAATCAAAGTTATTTGAATTTATTAGGTTTTGATAGTAACATTTATATAAAGTGCGTTTTAAAACAGAAATTATAAGGGAAATTTATTTAAAAAAAACTTGATTCAGCAATATTGTATGTATCAGGGTTAGACGATACAATTTGTTTTGTAATACTGTAAACTATTTTCATTTTGTCACTTAAAACCAAAGTGCTTACTTAGTAATTCATTTACATCTACGATTTCATTATTTAAAATTTTAGATAAAACTAAAATACTAAAATACAAATTTTACGTGAAAACATAATTATATACTTCGTACGTCCCGCACGTCAGTGAAAAAATTAAAATTTGAACGGTTAAAATCTAAAATATAGGTTATGTATGGGTATTTAGCAGGATTTGCAAAGTTTTCGATGTAATTTTAGCAGGATTTGAAAATTATGTTATATTTCAGTTGCAGATTTCTTTAGTAAGCAATTAAAATTACAACAAAAAATGATAGGGGTCATATGCCTTGTTGTATTCAAAAATTAATGGCCCTAAGGAATCAAAAAATTCGAAAAGTGCTTTTAGTAGATTTTGATACTAGGCGACACAAATATCTATCTCCATAAACTTTTTAACTCTTATAGATTATTACTTTATGCTAATATTTCCGAAAATAAATATACTCAAAGAATATGAAACAAGTATCTACAACTACTTTGATAATCTAAGTGGCAGGCGCAATAGTAAAAATTCTCGCTAAACGAAAACAAGTTGTGGCTTCTCGAGATTATCCACAATGAAATATTCGTGTCTATTGACATTTCACTTATTTATTTAAGTAATTTTATTACTTGCTAATCATAACCATAATCATAATCACAATCTTCTACTTTAATATTATTTTACATTTAAATTTTTGTTTCTTATACTAGCAAGCAAGAGTCCAAAGTTCGAGAAATTTGGTAATATTGATCCTTCTATGATACTTATATTTTTCCTTTTTTCGGTAAAATGAATATTTTAGAAATAGAGCAAACGAAATCTTTCCAATTATTCGCCCTGTATTATATTTAATTAAGATAAATAAAACCTATTATCGTTAAATATTTAATTATAACTATAACGTGATTAAATAATTTTATCTTATTTACCTGTTGCTATATACAGGTATTATGCACACAAAACAATTATCTCCATCGCATTCAGAGTGAGGCTAGAGGACGCGCGGTACTTGAGCTACGCTGTGATACGACACAGTGCGGCAAGGTGTGGTGCAATCGTATAAAATTTACTATTAATAATTCAATCTGATAATTGACTAGAAAGGTATAATTAATACCAAAATTGTAATATAATTACTATATTTTCAGAAATAGGGGAACATATCAAGCTTTTCCCAAACAAAATACAAACGAATACCTACATACAAAGCATCAGAGGGCTCAAATTAATTGCACCCATTTACCCCTCGCGCCACCTGTATCCGCGCCAATGTTTAATAGTATAGACGTCTCAAATGGAATTTTTAATATTTATTCGCTTTAATATTTTAATAAGGAAAGCCACTATTTGGTTTCACTCTTAGAAATTTGAAAAATTAAATATTTATATAATTTCTCACCAGATTAGATGTTATGCGAGCTAAAGACTAGAGAGTCTAAGAACAATTCTAACAGATCTATGTGCAAGAAAGAAGTACAATATTATAATTAAACGTACAGGAATATAGACAAGCTTCGTTTGTACTTCTGTCCTTACTTTTGTCCTTACAGAAACAATACAGAGTAAAATAACGTTTGGAATTACACTTGGTGTAGAGTACGCAATGTACAGTCAATATTACATAAGATATAACCACAGAAATGTATATATTTTACTACTACTAGGAATAGTTACTATACCAGAGTATTACGGTATAAATATTACAGACTTGTATAGAAGGTGAAACGTATGAATGTATGTATATGACAAACGTTCCTACAGGTATCTAGACACACGCTGACAGTCGTCAGTCATATCTTACCGCATTTCATTGTTATTTACCACTATATTGTAGGGTATTTTTGATAATTATGTTACACTTCTTAACATCACCATCACCGGTGTCCATCCCAGAGTACAGAGGTACAGCAACTATCTCTATCGTGTAATCTGCAGTATGCATTTCTGTGCACATTAGGCTACTAAATAGTTACTGTCTCAGTAGCAGTCGCTGAGTGTAGGTCAGTCAAACAACAATGGATTTGATTTTTGTTAGCATTGTAGAACCCCCACACGTAGCGTTGTGGCATCACACATATGTATGCGAAGCAGGGTCACGTGACGGCCACCACCATCTTCGATTACTCACACTAACACAGTTCACCGCACAAATACAAAGTAAACACCGTGCACGTATACAACATATTTTCTATCTCTTACTGGTTACACTGGTACCAGTAGTACAGAGATAGGTATGTTATCTCTAATGCTCTATGGCGTCCATAAAACTACTTTCTCGAAGCTACTATCTCAGATTTTTGCTACCGTGGGTGTTGTATTAACATATGATATTATTTATCAAATACTATTCTTACAATTAGTATTTCTTGGTCGTGTAAATTTAACGTAAGATATGGCAATGATACTATATCAAGACGGATGCTCAAATTATCCTCCTTTGTACAGTAACAAAAAAAAAAAAAATAATAATTCAAATATTTGTGTACAAATAATAAAAATTGCAAAAAAAAAATAATTAGTGACACAATAAGATAAATTATATCAGCTGCAGTAGAAATTTCTTTCAATCCAAATCAACAACAGTTTGTATAACTCTCCTTTCGTTTCATTTAACTTTCCAGTTTTTCGACCTTCCTTTTGCCGTAGATAGAATTTTCTGCGTTGAATTACAGTCCATTTAGCCCCTTTTAAATACGCCACCGCTTAATCGCTTTTTACTGTGTTTCGTATGACAAAAATTTATATATCACGGTGTTTGTTTTTGATAACTAAGTATGTATGTAATAGTTCTCAAGGAAAAAAATACCTACCTTTAGACAGGTGAAAATCTTAAAGTATAAACATCATATTTTTTTTTAATTTATATGAAAATGGCGGCTGTAGAAGCCTTTTATTGGAGCATAAGTAGAGTAGAATGCGTATCATTGTGTATGGCTGTATAAAAGTCATAAATGCTATTACACACATTGGAGCACGTTTTATGTTTAGATGCTAAAAGGAACTTCGAATATCACTAAAAATCTGGGAGTATATTCTTAAAATGTTTTACTAATGTGCTATGAAAAAAAATCAATTTGTTTCTTTGTAAACGTAGGTACTTCTCCCCTTAATTTAGATTGTTTTTCCTAAACAAATTTAAATGACCGTTTCATGTTATCAAAAATACTGTGGAAAATTGTTTATTTAATCTTGAACTAATTAAATGATCAAACATATAACTAATTTAATTATGATTTGCTTAATAAAGTATTGAAATGTTAACATAGTGGTAATTACAAAAGGAACCAGGAAAATTATATTATTTGTACAGGAAATAAATTACTTACAAATACTAAGGTATGATTGGCTTTGATTTACCAATAATGTTGGCTGAAATAATGCTTGCTTGTATTTAAAAAAAGTAGTCAAGTTGAGATTTTGTTATTAAAAGGAATCAATTTGCATAGATTCTTTAAAAGGCTACACGTCTGGAAAACTATTGATTGTTAAATGATATATATATACTAACCTTTAAAAAAATTATGACGAAAATGTAAATTGTCTTTTACTACACAAAGTAATAATTGATTCAACAATTTGCATAGTTAGCGTGAGTGACCCACGTTTGATAATTAAAATGAAATTCAAAAATAAAGACTAGAAGACATTTAATTGAAAGATAATTTTTATGAAAGTGTGAAAACTACAATATTAGCAATTTGCATGTTTAACGGTGTTATCTATAATTATCTGTTTTTAATGTTTAAATTTTCTTCAGCTCTACACTTTACGAAACATACAAGTTTATGTGTACAGTTGGAAACAAAAGTATTTAGACAATCTACAGACTAGATGATAGAGCGTGCTAAATCACTAGGATCTGATTTCGTAAAATAATGTACGAGTATGCATAGCATGTGATAGCGTTGTTACGATTTTTTGTAAATACTTTTATCCCCCCAATCGTCTAAAGGATACAGGTTGATTGACGGAACAACAATCTTTGAAAAATAATTTATTTAATTTCAGTATTACAATTTCACTTTGTATAAAATGCTGTGTATTTCTACGGTTTACATAAAAAATTGTTTCATCCACCTTTTGAACCTAAAAGCAAAAAAAGAAATTGTATTAATTTATTGTAAATCTGAATTAAACTAAAATGAGAAAATTTCAATACAAATACTAGTGTAGTTAAAATTACACAAACAGTGAAAAAAGTGACAACTATAAATTAGGTTACAAATTTGACGTTTATATGTAAACAAACCAAGTGACATTTAAGTAGAGGTTGCCAGTATTGACGGAAAATCGATCACTTAAAAACTACGCATGCGCGGAAACATCGAACGATCTAGAAAAAAATCGCCGAAGTGAAATGGGTATGAAACTGGAAGGATCAACTCTCTTTCGTCGGTTGGAGCTCGAGCGAGCAGGACGTGGCCCCTCGTGGGTTCACACTCTTGAAAACTCTCTTTCGTATTTTGGAGCCCAGGAGAGTAAGATGTGACAAGAGGTGTTATACCTCCAACAATCGTGAAGGGTACGCCATGTGGCGAGTCGTTTTGTTTACCGTAATGGGATTTGGGAGCTACTAATTAAATTTGTGCTGAAATTATTGTATGTAACAAGCTATTTAAGTAAAAAAGTATTAAAAGCACTTATCTCAAAATTACTGCTCCAAGTTTTTTTGGTTTATTCTTCGGAAACCCTCATAATATTTTCGCCGGAAATTGAATCACCAAACATTTTTGGAATTGGTGCACACGTGGTGAAACTAGATTTTGGCTGGTGCCGCTTATGGTGTAGACGTGGTCCGATTCTGGTTAAAGAAATACCGAAGCTGCCGAATGTCTGGTGACCGTATAACTTCCGCTCCATGTGTTCTTCTGGAATTATAACAAAATGTGGTATACGCAAAGAGACAACTTGTATCACTTTCATAGTGAACATTGAGTGAGTACATTTACCTAAAAAAAATACATAATAAAAACTTGTAAACGTAGTGTTGTTATTTTCATAGTTAAACTCTTGTTGTTGATTATAGTTTTTAATGTTGTTGATTAAGTACGGGAACGTAACGGACGTCCGTGCAATAGTAAGTTTTCCAAGTATAAACGTCAGACTATTCACGTGAATATTTAGGTGTACCGCGCCGACCTCCGTTACCAGTTCTTTTCTTAATTAGGTTAAATTCGATTATTTCAATTTTAGTAGTTTAGGAATATTTTAATAGCCGGCCTATAATTACCTAAAAAGAGAAAGAAATACGTTAATTAAAAATAGGAAAAAAAATTACAAATTAATAAATTTCGTTGAGTATCACACATTCTATTAAGTAAACAAAACTTACTTTAACATTTGCAGATTGGGCGTTCAGGTCGTTGTCAATGATCATTCATTGAATTTAGTAACCGTCTTTATGGTCGTTTCACTTAATTGAATGTTGAGTTATATCAAATTGGTTTTTATTCTCATTGAAATATAATAAATTTACTCACCTTGTATTATACAGATTATCTATAATCAGTAATTGTAAGCATATTTCAATAATATCGCTCAATGATTGTATGAAACGAACCGGTCATCAATAATAATTCATTTGTTCTGCACTACTGTTGTTCCTGTCTCTCGGTTGTTTTTTTTTCAGCTAAATAAAATTTTTTGTGGTAATTATAGAGGATAACAACTCGCATCTTTTCCATATTTTTCTCAGATAAAATATGGTGGCGCTCAACTTAGTTTAGTTAAATTTTTTTATATAGTAAGTATTTAAGTCTCTTCGAGGATATAACCCATTCCCCCCCCCCCAGCTCTACCAGGCTAGTCGAGGTGCGTCAAGTGTGCACTTTCTCCAAGTGGTAACAGCGCCTATTACAGATAGGTACTTACCAACGCATTAAATCTATTATTAGAATTTTAAAACTAATTTTTGTTTTAATAGTGTTTAAAAATGGTATAAAAAGAAGTTGCCAGCAAACCGCCTAGAAAATGATTATCGAGTTTAAACAAAGCCGAATTTACCTCTATGTAGCCTCTGCTTCTAATGTAGTGGCCTTTGAATATTTCGCTTGTAGAGGAGGTCCCTAAATACTTTTGTGGGAGCTTCCTTGGAAAAATTCCGAAAAAGTGATTATCCTTTCGATTCTGTTCCTTAATTTTGAAATTTTATTCGCTTTTGTGGGGACTCCTACTGTGTGGCAAGAGTCTCTTGAAACGTTCAACCTTTTTTGTTATCGACTGTGTCTTTACAACAAAACCTATGTTTGTTTTTATTTTGAAATAAAACAGGGAGTAATTTACCATTATCAGGAAATCAGAATCTGACTGAGTCATAATGATTATTTAACCGTGCTATATGCAAATAGTTTTTTTTTGATGCGTCTGTTGATGATAACGGCGCACAGAACCATTGTGTGATTTGATAATGAGTTTGATTGACGTTTCATGTGTGGTTCGCATTTGTTCGTACGTACGTACAATATGAACATGTGCATGACAACTGGACAAGGTCCGTGTGTAGTGTACGGTTATTGTGTTACAACTGTATAAAGGTTATTGTACCACAGTATATGGTCATAATTTGATAATATAACTTTGTACTCGAATATGTGATGGTGGTAGTGCCGAACAGTTTGTGCAGTGAAACAAAAATTCACTGTGTTGCGTCAGAAATTTTTGAATCTAAATTCAGAGTAAAATGTTAATACTGGTTAATCAGTTGTTAGATTACTCACTAATTCATATTGTTCAATTTATGTAATTTAGCATTTTTGATGTCATTTTATTCCATGTTACTTAAAATAATGTTTGAATATTTTTAATTGTGTTGACTAACTTGCTATAATGACTTTTATGTTTTATAGGTATATAGAGCTAATTTGTTCATTTTTGCCATAGTATTCTTGATGTTGTTTTATGCCAAACCATTCTAAGAAAAAATTGTAGTAATTTTTGAGGATACTAGTAATTTTAGGTTTTCGAAATTTAAAGGAAATAATAGTACAAGCCACAAATACGGCTGACATTGTTTGCTATAGAAGTTTCAATTTTATATTCTTTATTTTAACAAAATATTTATTTTTTATGGATTTATGTATGCGCATATCGTATCCGCATTATTTTGACGCGAATTCTTACAAGTCGAACCATGAATCAATTTTCCAATTTTCGAATTAGAGGTCTTCTCTGCTTTATCTTTTAATAAGTTATACGGTATTTACTTATGGTCATCACAATTGTACCGAAATCCTTATTTTTGATTGGCATTTGCACTAAATGGTTAATATTTCTAGCTATTGCTAGATGTCAGAAAAGTCAAAGAAAAGGGAAACAGAACAGACAATAGAGAATACATTTTAAAAGAATTTTTTGTCTCTTTTTTAACACCTTCTGATGCCTTCCTTTAATTTAAATGATATTCGATATAATTTTGGAACAATTTTGAGAATTACTTCGACGTGGGACAAAATGTGGAATATATCCGCATCTGCAGATGTCTAAGGTTACGGTTACAGTGCAAGTGACTTCGCGTGAACTAGTGTCGATTATATTCACTTAAATTTTTATTTTTAAAAATACTGTTCACCCAGCATTCTCTGTTTTCTTCAAATAAACTTGCTAAGAGTACAGAATTTTCCAATACATAATACTCTTCTAAAATATCCATTGTAAAATTGTTAATATTAAATTAAGCGGGAAATTTTATTTACGCAAAATTACGTATTTAGTTGCGTGTACTGTAACCACATCATCGATAGCGCGAATTCGTGCGAATACGGTAACCGTGCACTGTAACCGTACCTAATATTACATCCACAATAACCCTATTATTGTCAGAGGTTAGTGACGGATAACAGATACTGATTGATAACTAGGTGACGGTTAATCCAAATTTTACTATATTCACTATAATTATAAGCGGTTTTGGCACTACAGTGATATTTCCATGTGTTACTGTAATTTTGATTCAACAACACCTTTATAAAGTAGATAAACATCAGGTATGTAGATACAATTTGAACATAACAATATTAGTACACATTTGCAATTTTAGCTGACAACTAAATAAGTGGTGGACAGTAGAACGCATGCAGTCCACTGACAGATACACAGACATACAGACAGACAGATGGACAGTTTAACAGTGTTTGTGAACTGGGTATATGTGCGTGTATGATCTATTTCTACATGAATGTCGGCGATCGATCGTTAAATCAGTCAAATCATGATATGCCACCATTTCATGAAATTCTTAACTTATGTCAGTCAGATCATTCTACAATAAATATATACATATTTTAAAATTAAACTTATTTAAACAAAAAAATGAAAGATATATTTCGAATAGTTTGTAGATCATATTTTAACGGTGCTTATGTAGGGGAGGCCGGGGCTACAATTAACGGAGGTAAACATTAACAAACGAGTTTCTCTAAAACTATAGATACACACTACCACTCCAGTGCGTGTTTTAATTCGTCAACTAGATCACGCCGCATGGCACAGGATCGGTCATTTGCGCTCCGCACGTCGTACAAATGAGTTATGTGTCGGGTGACATTGTTCGGCAGGTAACAAACATTTTCGACTTTACCATTTTTTGATTTGTACAAGAATTATAGAGTGTTATGATTATGTTTGTTCCTTCCCTTGTAGCATATTTTATACTTAATAATTCTACGTTGTCTAATCGATATAACTATTGACTAATATTTTATTTTGTTATTTAATACTTAAAATGTACCTGTGGGGCTATAATTAACAAATCGGTGGGGTTTGTATTAACGTGTTAATACTTACCCCGAATGGGACAAGAGAAGGGTAAAAGTAAGGATAAAAGTAGGGTTAAAGGGGATGGAAAAATAAATAAAGACGAGAAAGTAGAAAAGGTGAAGAAAATGATACTAAATGAAAGCAATGACTCTAACGATGAAGGTAAATATTTTGTGTTGTTTGCGATGTCTCCTATAATGAAGATACATCAGGTGGTGAACGAATTCACTATATCTCTTCCAAAGACTGGACCCAAGCTGGATCTATTAAAGGTGATACTACATTATTTATTTGTTTGAATTGTAATTCAGATGATGGATACGAATAGATACTCTTTTGGCATACCTAACCTTCATACCTAAAATAGTTCAAAATCGTTAATATTTTTTGTTGATTTTATATTAAACTATATATTTTATATGTGTTGTGTACAGTGTAAGTTTAAAGAAAATACTAATTACAATTTTGTACCTCATCTCATGAATACTCATATAATAACGAATTTTTAGTTTTTGTTCATGTTTAGATATTTTGTGATTATTATTATCAGTTTACAAGCAAATTTTTTTATACCGCAGTTTTTACTGATTTTACTTTTTATTAATAAAAAAAAATATGTCATAGGTAAATATATTTTTTTCCCTCTATATCAGTCAGCATAACATAATGTTAATTGTTACCTCTTCTGTTAATACTTACCTCAGACCTATTAATTTTAGCCCCGGACCTGAGGTAAGAATTAACAGCTGACTTCTTTGAGAAAAAGAGTTCTACTTACGACATCGTTTCTGTTATGATTGATTTGTGATAATTACACGATACCTGAATAATCACATAACACAAAAATAAAGTCTAGATGTTGAAAAACTTCTAAGCTACAACTAAAAATCCATTTTTGTTAATTGTGGCCCCTACCTCCCCTGTAATTTCGTTCAAAGGAAAATGCTAGCCCAATCGTCGTATGTCAAGTGTTACTTGATATAACTAGGCACTATCTGACTGGTTCAACAATCTGCCGTTGACATGTTTATTACAATTATATTGTACAACTTGAACAAAAAATACAGGTGTTTGAGAATGAACGTATTTCATAATTATACAAAATTTTCATAAACATTTTAATTCCCCTCTAACCCCCCCCCCAACCCCATCTGGACTTCTAACCATATGGTATATTCAGTACATACAGTAAGTTGTCAGCCGCCCGTATTTATTGCGTGACTTATACGTGTAGGTGGCTGTCTGCTATACGCACAGAGGCAACTCAAGTGTTGAATATTCTGACAATAATTTCCATTTAAATGCATGAATTACTGGCGCCAATTGAAGTAGTGGGTATCTTCGGACCAGTAATTTTCAATTTAATAAAAATTGTGAAAAATGAACATTTTTGCACAATACAAAATTAATAAAACGTTACAATTGAAACGCTAATTACAAATGTGTCTGGATACTGTCAGTTTCGGTATGGTCTGATGATTGCGTATGGATAAATTAGAGATTGGACTTTGAAATTCGATCGTTCTGCACTCATAGGTAAACTGTGTTTTGTTTTAAAAGTGACAGAACGCTAAATTAAAATATAAGACACGTATCTGTGAATTAAGCTGGAAATCCAATATTTTAATTTGAGATATGTGAATTTATGATTTTCGCAGAAGCAGATAAACCCAGCGTCTAAAAAAAAGCTTTTCTGTATTCGACACGACTCGTCATGAACATATAAAGATAAAAAATCTCCACAACCCTTGATTTTTCTCATATAATTTTTAACTTTTCTTAAATATTAATCTATCTCTGCTTATCAGTTTTAACCCTAGAACGACAAGTCGGTGTCATACATGACACCTACGTTTTTTGTTTCAGCGCTGTCTTTTGGTAATGTAGAAGTTGACAATAATCTAATAAGTTTCTTTTTTGGTAAAAATTTGAATAGCATCTAGACAGATAGACGGTTACACTGACATCAATTAAATATCGATATGGCACACTAAAACCGATGTATTATAGGTGTCATTTATGACACTCACTTGCTAAATTTGTCCCATAACAGAGCCTTGTCGTTCTAGGGTTAAATAAATCTTGGAGCTCAAATAGCAAAAAAACGGATTTTTTGTATATTCATATTTTACGAAAATTTTAAAACTATTTTACAAAATTATTGTTTTAAATTATGAATGTTACTATCTATTAAATTCTTCATTCCATACTAGAATTTTCCGTTTTAGCACTTTTAGTTCCAAAAAAACTTCCCCATATAAACTTCTACTTTAATCGAAGATTTACTTTATTAATGTACATTTTCGCCAGCGATTTTCAATTAATAACCATCACTTATTTTTACGTCTTTTGTTTCGTCATTTGATTTCGTTTGTAAATTTGTAAAGCTTTTATTTACTTAGTATTTTGTAGTAATTAAACCAAAATTTTTCATCTAAAAATTTATAATTCTCTGAACGGCAGCTACCAGTTGGATAAAAATCATCTAACAGATACTTAAATGAATTATTTCAGCTTTCAGCTTATTTTTTTCGAATGTTAATCCAAATAAGTTGCAAATAAAATTTTTGTTGCCTATTTAGGATCCCTATACAATTTTAGTACAGGACCCCCGAGCTAAGGTTCTAGCGTGGGCGTTCTTTCACTTAGCTTTAATAAACCACACCCTTTCAGTCCACTTCTAAACCACATTTACAAGCAACTGGAGCTTCACATCGGAAATAAGATTCGTTATACTGGCTTTCAAAGCGTAAGGTGATACTGATTTATCAATATACATAACTCAAACACTTTACCTTGTAAAGTTTACAAAGATATTCTCAAAGAAATCATTTACGGCCAGCAACTAGGGATCGTGAAGGTCAAATCACCAGGTTCCTTTCAATAAACTTTAATAATAATCTGCAGTTTTTTAAATGCTATGTTAAGCTTTCAATGATCCTACTGCAGGAATGCAAAAACAAAAATCTCGTCTTTGATGTCCTACATTGCCAGTATTCAGATAAACTTCGAACAAACAATTAAAACCGAAATATTTTTAGAAGAACAGGTTTCAATTTTCAGAACATTTACAATTTGTGGACCTCAAAAAAGTTAGTAATGCAATTAATTTTTAGCAGTTTTTGTTTTGATTTATGAGATGGCAGATAGCTTACAAAAAGCTATGCTTTTAATGTGATGCGACCAAAACGAAACTGATATATTTTTTTTATTTTAAAAATCCTCTCAAACTGAAATATTTTTAGGAAATTATCAAACACACTTAAACGTCATTATTTTAATTTCATAATAAACAAAAAATAGTAGCCGCCGGCACAAATATTTATAATCAAAGTGATTAAATTTTGTTTAACTTTATATCAATTTATTTATGTTAATTTGGAAAAAAAAATTAATTCCACATTCAGGTTGCGTGCCTTTTTGAATAATAATTTCTGTATCTTGGGCATACAACATAAAAAATATGATAGATATACGGATATCAACTGATGTAAATCATTAAAGATTTTAAATTTGATAGACATTTTTTTGTGTTCTATATTAATATAATTTGGTGTTTTAAATTGTAGCGTTTTTTATGTTAAATTCGTTTTTTCTCTTTTTATTGCTTTAACACAAATCGTATAAAATACCTCTAGTATGCCTATATTTAGTAATTATACATTTTTATCTTATAATTATAGATAAATATTCTTTTGTTATTTATAATCAACCTATATTTTAAATAATAAATCTATTTTAAACGAAAATATATTATTAGTTTGAAATAGAGTTTTTTATTACAAGGTGTTCCAAAAATGAATAAGGTGAATAATGTTTGTAAAATTTATATAAGTTATAGATTTTATTAAAACAGTGACTGAAATTCCTAATTAAATCTTGTTATACTGGAAAAAATATTTCCTTGGTGATGTGTGCTCTATTATTGACTAACTTTTCAGTCTAGAATTTTAACTATAAAAGTTAGTATCTTGTGAACTGTTCTTCAAGAAACCAATTTTAAGTACAGCTTTTTTTGAAATTATCGTTTAATATCAAATTATACGATTTTCCACGTTTCCGAATATTTATTATGATTTAAATTTCCCTTTGAAAATGGAATATCCGCTGACACGTACCTGCGTACGTAGGGACAAAAACACGCTTCAAGTCAAAATTAAACGACTGCAATTAATTCGAAAACGTCTGTAGTTGGTCACCCAGCAAGGTCAGGTATTTAAAACAAACAAAAGAAAACGCACTAAAAAGTATTGAATTATTAAACAGAAAATATAGTTGATCCTGTTTTGTACGGTGGATAACGACGGCATAAAAACATCGCACAAAAAAAATATATTCAAAAATCTCAAATTTCAGAAATAGCTATAAAAAGTAGGTATAGTTCGATCCAGATTAAAAAAAACTTTTTTTATGCGGTAGATTGGGACCGCATAAAAAAAGTTTCATCGAAAAAACAACTCAGAAGGCTCAAAACTGAGAAATTTTCTTAAAAGTTGCATTTATAAACAAGATAAAGCATTAACTTACACGTAGAAGCATTTAATTTCAATTTTATAATATTATGAAAAGTTTGAAAAATACCTCTGTAAAAAAATTAAATGATGCAATAATTTATGTTCTTATGCAATGTATTGATTAAATGCTTAAAAGCCGTTAAAAAGTATTTTTATCAAAGAAAGTTATTATAGTAAATGCTTAAGTTTTTTACTGTCTTTTGATTTTGATTTATATTATGCATTTTAATGGCCATTTTTTAAAAATCGCATAAAAAAATCGCATTTCTGCCACCTTTTGCAAATTTGGATTGCACTCTAACAATGGCTAACTAGAATTGTAAATAAAACGCTTGTAGTTTGTCTATTTATAGTGCAAGCAAATTTAGTCTTGCCATTAAACAGAATTTCAAAGCCAACTTCAAACCATAGTTTATGTCAGGGCAAGACTCTGCTTTAAAAATATATTTAGTAGACCAATATAAATACGATTAGGTATATCTAAATAATCGAAAAATACTTTCTTATAAATTGTCAAATTTATATTTACTTTTGAAATACCCGGCAAATTAATGAAACGTTACATTCTCATAAATCATATCATACAATTAACTTGATTTTCTATAATTTTCTTTTTTACTTTATTAGGTACTTTTTTTATTGTTAAATGAATAATTATAATTAATTTAAATAATTTATATTCAGAAAGCCGTAAGTGAGAAAAATAGGCAGATAGTATTTAAAATCTAATTTTCATTTTTCTTTCTTTTTATAACGAAGCAACAAAAGAAACAGATAAGTGTCTAACCTATACTTATTATTATTAAACATACTAAAACATACATTTTAAAAAAAATTAAAAAGTATAGTACTTAACTGAAAATTAAACCTTGTCGCACTAAGTAGGGGAGACCAAGATGGGTTAAAACAGTGGCAATAATCCTGACACACGTGCTAAATTAGAAAAAGTTTGTGAATACGTTTTTTTAAACTAACAGAACCCTTTTGGAAAATATTAAGTCTCAGTGGTAGTATCCTTACTGACAAGAGCGCCATTAAGTGGGTATCATAAAAGTAATTTTTTAACTACTTTTATATAATATTTTTGACATAGATTCTGAAGCCTTGCTATAATATGAATTTTTCATGTAAAAAAAGTTTTTTTTTGTGTTCAGTAATATATTTCGGAAAATATTAGCTACGAAATAACAAAGAACATTTTACAAAAGGTGCAACTTCTGTTTTAATAAATTTAACATGTTTCGATGTACTTATATGATCATCACCAGAATCGATTTATTTGTCAGAAATAGGTATCATAAGAATCCCTACTCTAACTCAAGTCACAGCTAGGGACGTTTTTAAAAAGTCAACGTATTGGATAGACAATCGTTGTCATAAAATATGAAAAAAATCCTGATTAAATTTTTATCAGCTGATTTAATTGTTATATTAAATCTTGAATAGGAAAAATACGATTTATAGATGTTGCAATGTTTTATATTAAAAATGTTACAATCTGTACCGCTCTCCCCGACATAAAAAACTCAACAGAGTGATTGTGTAATCCGTAGTAGCTTTTTTTTAAGAACAGAGAAATACGTAAACATTTTTGCCCGTAGGAACCTACTAACTACAAAAAAGTCACCACGTTTAGCATGTAAATTTGCTTAAAAAAAATTAAGATTTGCTGAAGAGTACATAAATTACATACATTATATTTGCCACAATTGTCTATCTGAGTAGACTAAGCAACAAGGATTTAACTTAATCTTGGGATTCTTTAGAACAATTTGGTTACCGATTGTACAAGGGGATGGAATAGTTGCAAGTATCCTAAAAGCGTCGAGCTATATGTGCTGTATAAGAGAGACAAACATGCTGGTTTAAAGACAGTTACGAGCGAATTAAAGTATTCGAAGAGCCAATGTTTAAGGAGTCAAGGCGTAACGGTTTTTTGATAAAGAGCAACAAACCACAAAATAACAATAATAATTTATTCTTCATTCTTCTTCTTTCCTTTCCATCATGACCAACCAACGTCCAAATTTTATTATACTTAATGTCTTGACTTATGTCGTAATTATTTCATACTTTTCAGTGTTTTTATATATTAATTTTGAAATCAGTTTTAATTTTTTCCTTAAAACGTTTTAGCGAATTTCCATAATGGAAGCTCGCTATTACAGCCACTGTCATGACGCGACTTGAACCCGGGACCATGGCAGAAATTTGTTTTGAGGTCCCTAGAAACCGAAAATAATATTTACCAAAATTATATATATATATATATATATATATATATATATATATATATATATATATATATATATATATATATATATGTGTCCGCACCATAACTCTCGAACGAAATGTCCTAGGTTTACGAAATTTAGTGAAAATGTTGGAAATCCCAAACCGTTGGACAAGTTCGTTAGCCAGACACGTCGGATGCCAAGAACATGGTGTTTGTTCTTGCAAAAAATTAGTTTTTTGCCAAAATTTCCACTTATTCAAAAATTTTTGTGAAATTTTTTTACACCATTTAAAAGAGGAGAAAAAATTACATAAAAAAGGTCCTTAAATTATTTTTCTATGTCAACTAGTTTCCGAGAAAAACTATGTTTTTTAGACTGTGATACTTTTATCGTAAAAAGTGTGAAGCAATTCACAATCTAAGCACATATTCGATACAATATGTATCGTACACATAATATACCAGGTGGCCCATTTGGATGTATACATACGATTTACATGTTAATTTTTAACATTGGATTCCTATAAGGAAAAAGTTATGTCACAACAGTGCTTTGAATAAACTAATAATACTAATTTAATATTATAACTACTACTGTTACTATCGCTTTAACAACAATAGTGCAGTAAAATAAAGAAATGAATGTCGCAATTTCCAAGCAATTCACTTTTACATAATAAATATTTGTGTCATCTGCTGTAAATTCAAAAAAAAGGCATTTTTGTATTTTCTTGAAAATAAATATTAAAATAATAATACCCCTGTCGCAACATCCTGCATAACATAGCGAATTTCCATTTACAAAAGTACGATTTTCTCGGAAACTAGTTGATATAGAGAATTGTAAATAAGAATACCCCTGTCGCAGCATCCTGCATAACATAGCGAATTTCCATTTACAAAAGTACGTTTTTCTCGGAAACTAGTTGATATAGAGAATTGTAAATAAAAATACCCCTGTCGCAGCATTTTTTATAAATAAATTTTCCCGCCCTTCGTTACAGTGATATAATTAATATTTTTGGCATTAGCATGCCGACGATAACCTCTTCCACGATGGCTCCGTTTGGCCCCCCTCCGGCGCTGGTGGTTATGATTCGCCCACCGCTGTTTTGTTTTTTCATGTTTTTTCTTTTCTTTATTATCTAAAAATACCCCTGTCGCAGCATCCTGCATAACATAGCGAATTTCCATTTACAAAAGTACGTTTTTCTCGGAAACTAGTTGATATAGAGCAATTGTAATTAAGAAAACCTTCTTTATGTGATTTTTCTGCCAAATTTTTTTCACGAAAAATGTCCAAAACACCGTAAACGTTTTCACGAAATTTCTTAAAAAGTAGATGTTTCGTTCTTGAGTTATCGTGCGGACACATTTATATAGATGTTTACTAATTGTCCGCACGATAACTCAAGAACGAAACATCTTATTTTTAAGAAATTTCGTGAAAACGTTTACGGTGTTTTGGACATTTTTCGTGAAAAAAATTTGGCGGAAAAATCACATAAAGAAGGTTTTCTTAATTACAATTGCTCTATATTAACTAGTTTCCGAGAAAAACGCACTTTTGTAAATGGAAATTCGCTATGTTATGCAGGATGCTGCGACAGGGGTATTTTTGCTATATTTTCCTTTTGAGTGACTTTCAGCCTCTTATTGTTAGTAATCATGATTAGTTGACTATACCAATAACCAGCTATTGCTCTTGATTTTCAGTTCACTATTCAGCACAATAACCCAATCACGATATGCGTACGCTTCGTCATTAAATAATTTATACGGCGTGTCTCCGAAATTTATAGTGAGATTCTGATTAAGCTTATGCGAGACCACCTCGGAAAGACATCGGTTCAGATATAAAGTAATACATAAAAAAAAAAATGTCGAACTGAGAATCCCTTCTTTTTTGAAGTCGGTTAAAAGGAGACATAAACACCGTTATTCCTCTACATACTGAGACAAAAATGATCGCGAGAGACTGCCACTGTTTAGTTACTTCAAGCGACTAAATCAAACTCTGTTTTGTATGTCCGTACCAGCAAACCAGTGTTCTGCTATTCCAGTCCCATACCATCAATTTTAGCAACAGTGATTTTGTGTGCATTCTATCAGATTTTTTTTTTTTGTTTCTAGTAGTTCGCAAATAGGTACGTTTCGTAATATATATATATTAGGTGTACAACTAAGTTCTACCAGTTTTTTGCAAAAAAGAGCATCTAATATTTTAGAAACAGCTTGTTGAGTGACGTTTAACTTTTCCGCAAGTTGTTGTTGTGTTTGCGCAGAATCTTGGTCCAGCAGTTCTCGCACTTCCTCGTCACTGACTATTGGAGGCTTCAGAGAGTGATTTATCATTTAAATTGAAATCTTCATTTTTAAATTTCCGAAACCATCTTCGACACGTGCTGTCATCAATAGCACTGTTGCACAGATTATTATTTGAGCTTCAGCAGCACTTTTTCCTTGATGAAATTTGTATATTTTCCTTGATGAAATTCGTATAGAAGACAATGGCGAATATGTGCACTATTTACTTACATTTTTAGCTCAATAAAATAATATATATTGAAAATTAATATATTAAGAGCGTGATTAATTTACAGAGTAAAAACAACTGTGTATGTATATATGCGTATTAATAATTAACCTATAATCGGCTATGAGATAACGCCATCTTTTGAAAACGATGAGAACTTAGTTGGACACCTAATACTAATTCTAATAAAACATAATTAACCCTAGAATCATACGTACACGCCAAAGTGACGAACAAACTTCTCTACCTGCTCCAATATTACAACTTGCCGTTGCTTGCTTGTTGTGAAAGTTCTGTTATCTAATTTATTTCTTATTATAACACAGCAAATGTATAAATTTTGTTTTTGTTTGCTGTCGTTTTGTTTATATTGAAATAGGGTGCATCAAAAGGACGACGATGTATGATTAACCTACGTTTTTTTTTTCTAAAGATTTTGTACTTCACATATAAAAGTTTTCCTAATTTTTCTAAAATTTATTAAAGATCTGGAAGTTATAATTAATTTATTCAATGATTATGAAAATGTGAAAGATGATTACAGCTGTTTGACTTATAGAGACGATATTATACTGAAGTTTTAATATATTGAATCGAAAACTAAAGAATGCGTTTCAAATGACTTAATAAAAGATTAACAATTTATTTTGTGGAAAATATTTCAATTTTTTTTATTTTTTGAGATCCTATTCGAAAAATTACTAACAAATTTTAGAAAATTTACAAACGTGCCTAATGGGGAAATATCTACATATCTATAGGATTATTTATGACTGAGAAATTTCACCTTCTGTAAATTCACACATGTCCACTGACTCATAATAGTTCATAAATTAATAACTTGAAAGACATGTTTTATGATAAAATTGATGTATTTATGTATTTTTTGGTTTTTATAATGAAAATATGCTTTGATAAAAAGATTAAAAACATTAATAAATATTTATATTAAGAAATTTTTCCAAATCCAATTTTTTAAAATATTTTGTTCGCTTTTGTAGTATTGTTGTGTAAAAACAATGTTTTTTGCAAATAAACTCTAAAACTCTCCGTAAAAAGTCCATTCGTCAAAATGGCGCCGATGTATGATTAACTTTACTCGTAGACCAACGTATGGTTCTAGGGTTAAAGTTACTTACCATGTACCTAATTTGATATTAGCAAAAAATTGCTAATTTTTATAACGGATGATTTGAAACATTTTATATTCTACTCTTAAAACACATTTTTATATAGAAGTTTTAAATTTAAGTAATTCTTGTTTCAACTCAACTTTATCTCTTTTGTGTAAATTTTTTGTTATCAATATCTATCAAATTAGATGAGTATGTTTGAGTTAAGGGAGGTGTTCACGCCAGAAACGGCTAATAAACTAATTTTTTTCGAATCTCGTTTTTTGTTTTTATTTTGTTTTGTGGTTCTTTACAAATACGGTGATATATAAAACATGGCCAAAAAAACTTTTTTCAAGTAGAAAAATATTTATTTGTGAGCCGCTGCACATCCAAGTTGTTGCTCCTTTGCAGACAACGCTCGTACTTTTTGAGATATGGCGTTCCTTGTAAACGCTTAAAAACTTGTGAAAAAGAGTCCCCTCCCCCCACAGGAAAGAGTAATGAATGTTTCAAAAACAAAATTTTCTATTTGAAACCATCCCTAATTTGAAAAAAATTTCAACAAGCAAAATAATCATAAATAAAAAAGTTGCTTTTTTATTTGAACTCCCCCCTTAAAGTCTCCGATGTGGATATGTATTAGATTTAAATACTAATAAATAAGTTTCCTCTTATTGTAGAAAAATCTTAAATACTTATACTTACCTATCAAAAAAATTTTAAAGCACAAATAAATCTTTAACTATTAGAAAATAAAAAATAATAGCAAAAACTTTTAAATTAGAAACATTTTGTTCACATACGATAAACAGATATAAAAAATTTATATATGACAATATTATTATACAATATATTTATTATTATATATCAATATATATTACATTTTTCCAACCTATGCAATTTAATAGTAATCTATTGAAGATCTTTTTACGTCTTTATAATAATCAAAATGGACATTCATTCGATACAATCATTGAGTCTGCTCGCTTGCTTGCTTGCTCGTTCGATCCATTCAAAACTCATCTCTCGTTCATTTTTTAAATCGTGCAGTTTAGCCACGAAAAACTTGATGACAACCGATTTTCTTTAACTATTATGATTGAATCTTTATATATACATGTATGAAATATGTATCGGTTTATTGTAGGGGATTGAGGGGTTTAAATTGCTACGCTGATTTGAGCCCCGGTATAGTCATTCAGATTCTAATGTTTCTAATTTAGTACTACCAAAGACTGCAGGAAAGTTTTGATGATACTCCTACAATTGAGCAAAGATTTTTAAAGTTTTAATTCTTTAAATGATAAAATACGTATATTCTTGATTTTATTTCTAAAATCGTAAAATCTGAGAATGTTTTTACTGGGTGCTATATAACTTTTGTTTGATTATATTTTATCGTCTTAGCAACTTTTTTGTTAACTGATTCATCTAAACGGGACAATGAGTTCAGATTTCCTCTATATTTATTAGAAATGAAATAACTCACATTGTTACATTTATTTCACTCGTATTTCTTGTTCGCTGTCTCGCTCGACCATATAATAAATAAAATTTGGTCCATTTGTCTGTCTATTCCTATATAATCTGTCTTTATAAATATACGTAGTCATAAATTCCTATTGAAAACTAGTTGCTTACTTGGCCTGGCTGGCTCACTCATACTCGTGGATGTCGTAGATATGTGTTCCAAGCTATAGCTAAAATATATGTTACATTCGGATGACGAATGGAAAGATAATGTTCTTGAGAAAATTTCATTTTGCTACAGTGTCTATCTTTAAATTGAAAAAAAAAATTAAAAATTTTATTTTACTTTATTTATTTTTTTTTTTTAGATACTTAATTTTGAAGTTTTTGAGATATAATAACATTTCAAGTTTTATAGCATGAAATACTCCAAGAAACGAACGCATCAGTGTAAAATTTTTTTTTTAGTCTTATGTGTTCATAGTTTTTATCTGGGAACTGGAAAATGAATATTTCACTGGAAATAAATTTTTGTCCTGTTCCTGCCTTCCCCTGAAATTAGTTTATCACTCATTCACAAAATACAGTTAGATTACTTTTAAATCGTTTTCAAAAAATTAATATGTTCCTGTCGGAACCCACTTTTTCTTTCCGAGCAACATTTTCTAGCAGAAAATCTGAACAGATTATGTCTTGAACTAATACGTAAAATAAACAATTTTGTAACAGAATCCAGTAGTTAATTCTAATGGTTTGTGACTACTGAATATTTAACTGACAGAAAAGATTTTCCAATGTAAAAAAGCGAAAAATTTGAGTCATTAAAATTAAAATACGTGCCTACTTGAGGAAACCAGAGGTTGTTTTAATCCCTTAACTGGGTATGATGAAATGTTTTGTCATATCGGGAAAACAAGAGTATGATAACTTTTGAGATCAAAGAAATCTTATACCGTGAAATACCTTGTATGTCTATATTGAAAATTTTTAACAATTTCTAAGCTGTAAAAAATTTCCTATAGTAAAAATGAATTGGCAAAAAAGGACAGATTGCGGTTGGGGGAAAAAAGCAACTTATGTAACTTCTGGAAATACATAATAAATTATACGCGGAGAGAAAATTCCTATAAAAATTACTGCGCTCATACTACAATCGACTTGTAACAGGCGAACATATCCAATTTTTGTACGGTAAAATTGGATATGTTCGCCTGTTACACGTCGATTGTAGTATGAGCACAGTAATTTTTACAGGAATTTTCTCTCCATCTATGCACTTAATAAAAAAACATAATTTAAATGTTATGCATCTAATTGACGATTGAAAAATTTATGATATTTCTCTCGTTAGTTAAATTAATATATAAATGAAAACTTATCAGTTCACCACCAGAAGCGAAAATATCAGGTCATCCGGAACGTTCGTTCCATTTTCGGAGCCGCTCGAATGAATTCATATTTCTTCAAGTAGCAACCGCAAACGAAACATGCAACAACATGTTAGTGTTAGGCCAATAGTGTTGCTTGTAATATGTATCATAAATCTTTAAACAGTGTTTAAATAATTTTATTTTTTGTCAGTAATAATGAGTAGTCTTAGACATCAAGGAACGAGTCATGTAATACGAGTTTAAAAAAGGTACTAATGCAGCTGACGCAACGAGAAATATTTGTAGTGTTTGTGGTGATGATGCGCTTTCTGATAGGACTTGTAGAAAGTGGTTTGCTAGATTTCAAAAGGGTGATTTTTCTTTGGAAGATGAAGCTGCCTCCGGTCGACCTGTGTGTATTGACGATGAAACAAAGCGTCAAGAAATAAAACGAAATCCGAGACAAACTGTCAAGAATTAGCGGCAACTTTTAGGCATTCAAAATCCACAGTTTTCGGCCATTTGAAGAAAATCCGGATGTTCATTTACACCAAAAACGGCACGAACTTTCCGGATCACCCAATACAACTTCTTTCGTCACCATTAAGTTGGTAGTTTAGGCAAAAATTGGTTAAAAATTTCAGCAACAAAAATTAAAATTTTTAGTAATTTCTTATAAAAATCATCAACTCTTGTTTAGCTCGTTTTCTAGAGATATCCAGTTAATTTAATATTTCGAAAATTAACGAAGTCGAAACATTGAGAGACTTCATTTGTGCATAGTGAACACTGTATATCTTTCCTTGAATTTCCAGTTTATCTTATCAACAATATTCATACATACACTGTACCAAAATGATAAGAATAGCTATAAGCTCCAAATACGAGTGCTATGTGTGCCATCTGCTTTTTTTTCACATCTTCATTCTAGCCGCTGCACACATGTATATGTATATTCAGTTAACTTAATCCGGCTAGTCAATGTTGTATCACGAATGTTTCGTTCCAGCGAGCGCCATATCTACACGCTCCGTGACATGACCTACTTTTTTTTCTTGTGCTCATCCCGTAGCTACTCGGGAAATATTGGACATTTTTCTATAATACTTTTAAAGATATTACATTTCTTAATAGGATATATTTTTGCACGGGTAAAAGCTGTAGTGGAAAAAGAGAATTATTGTTATCAAAATAAGATTAGGACGAGATACACAAATGGTGAAGTTGTATCTACGTATTTTGCCGGGAAGATTAACATGTAGGTATATGTATACGATTTTGTTGATGATATTTGCAAAAAAGTAAGGTAACGAATAAAAATATCAGTTTGAAGGCTACCAAGGATATATTGGACTCCTTCCTGTCCATATCATTTTGTCGTTATATGTATTTGTAGTTGCCGAAACATTAACGAAGAATGTTTTGTAGCGTTTGAACTTGGTAGGTTATTCGTTATCAAATGCAATGTATTAATGTATTTGAATCTGGTTGGCAGCTTTTCAAAGAAATTCTAAAAAATAAATCTTCCCTTTAAAAGATCTTTTTTTCTATACTTGAAATCTTTTATTTACATTTTTTCAATTTTAAAAAAACCTTTTTTAAATGGTATAATTGTCTAATTTTTTATGTACTATCAGCAAACATGTCTTTAAAATATTTATTGGTCTATTTTATTCTACATAATATAAAATAAAAAAAATTATAAAAAAAAAATAAAAAAAACTGTTATATAATCTTTGTACTTACAAGTATCTAATCTGGTTGTACCTACACGTAACCGACAGAAGATTGTTGTCATCATTACTCAGGTTTACAAAAACGCAAGAAATTGGGCCGATTCGTATCGGTGTAAGCCCAAGCCGCTTACGCTCATTTTGAATCAATTTATGCTTGTTTTGAAGCACATTTTGCTTTTGATATGTTTGTATATCCTGTCTCATTTTCCATGTTCTAGAGAGAAGGGTCAAGTGTTAGCGTTCGGTATACATCATATGCATACCCTCCCTCTCCCTTCTCTCTAGAACATGGGAAGTGAGACAGGAATATACAAACATATCAAAAGCAAAATGTGCTTCAAAACAAGCATAAATTGATTCAAAATGAGCGCAAGCGGCTTGGGTTTACGGCGATACGAATCGGCCCATTGTTTACATAGTTCAACTGAGTTTTTTAAAATGATAAAGGTACCTAACCCTTGTACACTTTCCACTGATTCAAAAATTTAAATGTTTGACTATTGATAATCGCAAATAATGTTTGTCAGTCAACAATTACCAATTAACATAAGCATTAAGTTTTATTTTTTCGTGGCTACAAATACGAATTCTCCCATAGTGCAACTATTATTAACTATGGTGAACATATTTAATCATTTAGTGCCGATACACACACGCGTTTTTTTACCGCTGCGTGCACGGTGCGGCGCTGCGCGACACCGCAACTTACTATGTGTGCATCACACAATTTAACTCAATGTACTTTATAACTGCTGCGGCGCCGCACCGTGCACGCAGCTTGCAAAAACCGTCTGTGTGCATCACATTTTGCGGTGCCGCTGCGTGCACGCAGCGGTAAAAAAACGCATGTGTGCATCGGCACTTAATGTGTCAATTTTCACTTGAAATCAAAATATAGTTTTACGAGCTAGCTTTGGGTTGATTTAACCATATTCAGGTATGTTTTGAACTGAACTAAACGTCGATTTTGAGTAATAATAAATGTAAATCAGTGGCGGATTTATCCTAAGTGCCGCTCTAGGCTTCGTGAAAAATGCCGCCCCTAAAAATATAAAAAAAATTCTTAGTAACTTTTTTAACACTTTTTCTTAATAAACGTAAATCCACCACTGATGTAAATCAAGTGAGCTGAGAAATGAAACCCAGTTAAGGAATGAGAAAAACCCAGAGGAACCAGTAAGCAAAATGCAGGTGTACAGGCAACAGGATAACAAACTATAAAAATATGATTCGTACAAGTTTGTTGCTTAACAACAACAATGAGAGGGCAACTATTATTTTTCAACCGCAAATTTTCTGCAGTTGAGAATAATGTGCTAGCATGCAATATTTCTACTTCTTTTCCGATTACAAAGATCTGTAGGTATTATACGCCTCGAAACTGTTCAAGTCCCATAGCATTTTTAAAAAAAAAAATTGATTTTTTTACCCAACAAACTATAGGAAACTATAGCATTAACTACTTATGAATATCGCAGCATTTTAACGCTGCGTTCCTTGACTGCAATGTTTCGTTAATGTAAACTAACCTCTCTCGTCTTACAATTAGTTTAAAGTTTATATTAAATACCAAAATATTTTTATTTCATATCCATGTGCAGCAACAAACACGTGTGTGTTAATACGTACTTTTGAGTAGGTATACTCTTTCATCTTTCTTTACCATCTTTCTTCTTTTTATTAAATATGTTATATGGAGCATATAAACCTCTAATTTTATTCTCGTATAAGAATAAATGCAAATAAAAAAGAAATTGTTATGTTACAATAAAAAATCAAACATCAATTTTATGATTGTCTGATTCTTTTAAACATCAACAAAATTATCTTGTATTTTCTTTTATATTTTGATAGGCTATATTGTTGAATTTTATTTTATTTAAGGGGACAATCGCTAAAAATAAAAAATAAATCGATTTTTTCTCTTCATAATTATGTTCCTCAAGGTGTTAAAAATATTCTCCTCCAATCTTACTTTAAAAAAATGGAAAATCAAAAAGTTATGGTCATTCTAATGCACGGACTTTACTATAATACAATTTAAATACCCCTGTCGCAGCATCTGCATAACATAGCGAATTTCCAAATCTTGGGCACTGGCGGATCTCATCTAAGACCTGTACCTATTTAAAATAGTTTAGCTTTCTAAGAGTAAAAGAATTTTTAAAATCGGTTGGGTAATTAGTTTTGGTATTTTTGGGGACCCAAGAACCCGAACGAATTTTGTGCAGCATAGTTGTATCCATCTAAAATAATTTAGTTCTCTAGCAGTGAGAAATTTTTAAGCACCGGTTCGATAGCTTATTACTGGCGTTTTCGGATCTGCAAGATCCCGGTAGACCTCATTAAAAAATCAGCTCGACCGTATATTCTAGGCGGACTTTATGTAATATATATATATATATATATATATATATATATATATATATATATATATATATATATATATATATATATATTCAAAACCCGTTGTGTAGCATTCTACGCCGCATTTGCATCCGCAGGACAGTTGTGGATCTCAGATAACACAACCTGTACCTATCTAAAATAGTTTACCTCGGTAATAGTAAAAAAGTTTCAAAATCGGTCAGTTATTTTATTTTTGACACTTTCAGGTCCTACTGACACTTCAGACCTTACATAACGTAATCTATATGTATCTTTACGATGGACCTGGCAGACTTTACATAACGTAATCTATATTTATCTAAAATAGTTTAGCTCTGTAACAGTGAAAAAATTTTCAAAATCGGTCGGTTAGTTTATTTTTACCACTTTTGGGTCCCATGGACCCTGGCGGACCCTAAATAACGTAATGTATGTCTATCTAAAATAGCTTAGTTCCGCAACAGTGAAAAAATTTTCAAAATCGGTCGGTTAGTTTATTTTTGACACTTTTGGATCCCATGGACCCTGGCAGACCTTACATAACGTAATCTATATTTATCTAAAATAGTTTAGCTCTGTAACAGTGAAAAAATTTTCAAAATCGTTCGGTTAGTTTATTTTTGACACTTTTGGATCCCATGGACCCTGGCAGACCTTACATAACGTAATCTATATTTATCTAAAATAGTTTAGCTCTGTAACAGTGAAAAAATTTTCAAAATCGGTCAGTTAGTTTATTTTTGACACTTTTGGGTTCTATGGACCTTGGTGGACCTTACATAACGTAATTTATATTTATCTAAAATAGTTTAGCTCTGTAACAGTGAAAAAATTTTCAAAATCGGTCAGTTAGTTTATTTTTGACACTTCTGGATCCTATGGACCCTGGCAGACCTTACATAACGGAATCTATATTTATCTAAAACAGTTTAGCTCTGTAACAGTGAAAAAATTTTCAAAATCGATCAGGCAGTTTATTTTTGACACTTTTGGGTCCTATGGACCCAGGCGGACCTTACATAACGTAATCGATATTTATCTAAAATAGTTTAGCTCTGTAACAGTGAAAAAATTTTCAAAATCGGTCAGTTAGTTTATTTTTGACACTTTTGGGTCCTGTGGACCCTGGCGGACCCTACATAATGTATTCTAAATCTATCTAAAATAGTTTAGCTCTGTAACAGTGAAGAAATTTTTAAAATTGGTCGTTTAGTTTATTTTTTACAATTATGGGATCAGTAAATCCTGGCGAAACTCATACAAGTCTGGTACTCTAACAGTAAGAAAAGGGTTCTAAGGATCTCATATAACTTATGGCAGTCCGTAAGCTTCTTGCGGACATCATTTAATTAATTAATTCAAATACTTTAACTTACTAACTGTGAAAAAATTTTTAAAATCGATTTGTTAATTAATTTCTGGCCTTTTTAGGTCCCGAAAACCTTGACCTCACATAAAATACCTTAAATCCATTTGAAATGGTTTAATTTTTTAACATTATTAATTATTAGTGAAAAAATTTTCAAAATCGATTCAAAATATTTTTCCGTACATACATAATTATGTACAATGTACATATTTTGTTTTGTTTCATATATTTAATAATATTATATCATAACATTCAATTTCTTGTTTACTTAAAAATTCAATAAAAAAAAAAAAAAAAATTCTTCATTACATTAGCTTAGAAAATCTGTTTAATTTACATTTTTTAACATGAGATAGAACCATGCTAATTATAATGCAATAAATGAGAAACAAAACTCTATACATGTATGTGTGTTATAACACATATATGTGAACAGTTTTCACTTGTTCTCACAAAATTCTTTAATAAAAAAGTGAAATATTTTTATATTTCATAAAGAACTGAGATATAAATATAAATTACTTATTAGACTAACAAAGAAAGAATAAAAGTGAAAATTTACATTTTCTCGAAAACTACTTAACATAGAAAGAAAATTATAAGAACATTTTCTTCATAATTTTTTTTTTCCTTTTCAACGATGTAAAAATCGAACTGTCTTATGATAAGATCGAATGATAAAAAATGGCCAGAAAACCTACTTCTGGGCATCCGACGTGTCTGGCTAACGAACTTAGCCAAGCCAATTCAGAATCCAGTCCGCACACAAAATTTCATAAGCGTTAGACGTTTCGTTCGAAAGTTATCGTGGGAACACATAAATATATATATATATATATATATATATATATATATATATATATATATATATATATATATATATATATATAAATTTTAGTGAATATCATTTTCGTATTCTAGGGACCTCAAAACAGATTTCTGCCATAGTCCCGGACTCAGATTGCGTCATGACACCTACTGTAATAGCTGAATTTCAAGTTTTCGAAATTCGCTAAAAAAGAAAAAAGAAACTTTAAATACCTACTATTTTCTCGAAAGTACGTTTTACCGAATTTCCAGAATGGAATTCAGCTATTATAGCCACTGTCATGACGCGACCTGAGTCCGGGACAGAATAAATACGGGCAGAAATTTGTTTTGTGGTCCCTAGAAACCAAAAATAATATTCACTAAAATTTATATATATATTAATTATTAAATAATTATTATTTATAATAATTATTAATTATTATATAATTATTAATTATATATATATATATATATATATATATATATATATATATATATATATATATATATATGTGTGTGTGTGTGTGTGTGTGTGTGTGTCCGCGCGATAACTCTCGAACGATGTATCCAAATTTTACGAAACTTGGTGAGAACATTGGAAGTATCCAACCCTTGGATGAGTTCGTCAGCCAGACACGTCGGATGCCAGGAACATGGTTTTTGTTCTTGCAAAAAACTAGTTTTTTGCCAAAATTTTCACTAATTCAAAACTTTTTGCGAAATTTTTTTACAACATTTAAAAGAGCAGAAAAAATTACATAAAAAAGGTCTTCAAACTTTTTTTCTATGTCAACTAGTTTCCGAGAAAAACTAATTTTTATAAACGGAAATTCGCTATGTTATGCAGGATGCTACGACACAGGTATTTTGACATTTTTCCTCGTGTATCTTAAAAAATATTTGAGATATCGACATAAATCAAAGTGCATATTACTCCTCGAGCGAGCGAAGCGAAGCACATAAGGAACTGATTTTGTACAAAATTTCAGAATATCAAATTTAAATGAACGTGTGGTCACATTGTCCGTCAGTTACACCAAATAGGGCGCAAATTAAAAAGCTGAAGAAATTTGACAATATTTACTGAAAGATGAAAGTGACGTTAAAATGGTTTCCCATGGCCTTGGTGACTTGAAGGTTCTAAAATAGAAACAATTCTAAAACTGCCAGTATAGATACCCATACTAAGTTCTTACGGTGCGGAAATTAGCCATGCTAATAAAATATGAAGATAGTATTTTAGAGTCATTGGGCGAGCACGGTCAAGTGCTATACTTGATGTGCTTTGTATGTGTATGTATGTACAGATGTGCCGTTACTTTTTCGACCCGATTTCGTTGGGTGAGTGACGAAAGAGAGGAGGTAAAGCAACCATACATAACATAGAAAATAATGTCTTACAGAATTGCTTGTACACTTACACATAAAGTTAATGTATTTTCCAATCACGTTTATAAATATAACTTTAATTACAAAAGGAAAAGGTTAAAAACCAATTTTATTTAACTTATGGGTGTAGTATGTCTTGCGAAAAGTATTTTTCTAACCGAAATTAAGCCTTTTTAATTAATTTTCTTTGTAATCTTATACAGCTATACAGAGCGTGTATGGCTGTTACTATAGTTATAAAATTATGAACAGTTTGAATAGTGAATACAAGTATGAATAACCCCCAACAGCGTACACCAAACATTGTATCTGTGATTATCAATCGGTGGGCCAGCTGTACATATTATCAATAACATATGTATTATCAATAATAAGCTGGAATACTGATTTTGAAGTTAAATCAAATTCTTATTTATTAATTTTTTATCAAATAGTATTATTTTTATGAAATGTTCTTGTCTTTCTCATTTTCGTTTTTAGAATATTTGAACAAAGATTATATTTAACATATTTATCATGTTTTTTCAGCTTTTGTTAAATATCTTCAAAAACAGGATAATAAATTGTTTTATTACTCAACCACTTTATACAATTTATTTCTGGGCTTTTTTGAAAAATTTTATTACATAGTTTATTGATAACATGATGATAACTGTGTTTCCAACGTATGAAGATTATGAAGAAGAAACAGAAATTTTTTTGACTTTTTGAACTTGAAGATATTTTTGTGGTTTTTGTTTATTTTGTAAATATGATTTTGATGTGCAAATATTTATTTTAATTCGTTTTCAAACCAAACTTTTTTTAATATTTAATGGATATTAACGTTACTTTATGAAATTGAATTTATAAAATAATACTTAATATTTTACTATACTGTGTTTTATTAAAGTAAGAATATAAGGAACAGTAAATTAACAAATAAGAGTAATGTATTTTTTTTTCAAATTTCTATTCACAACTGTTTGGTGGTCACTGGAATCTAACTGTGGCAACTATATAAATATAAAAAATACAAACTGCAAAAAAAGGATAGATCAAAGTATAGAGATAAGGTATCGCCTCCTTTTAGTCACGGCAGATCTGTATCCTGCTGTATTTCGATTTCTAGATTATACGTTCTATTCCACATCATATTTGTTTATGTTCACGATGTCAATGATTTTTATATTCATAATTATACTGTGTATTGTGTTATAATTGTGCAGTGTATCGTTTGCAATGATAAGAAAAAATTAATTCAATCAATTATAACTACTGAGCCACAGCAACGCGTGGCCGGGTCAGCCAGTAATTATTTATTTTTAAAGATTTTATTTCGGAGGCACTGGACATTTAAATGCATAATATTTAATTTTGTAGATTTTACATTATTTTCTATTTTACACTTAACTGAGTTAGCTTTAATATTAATAGATTTGAGCGTTACTTTATGGTATTCCATATTTGTAAAGAATAAACAAATATTTTACTTCGCAAAAATACCACTTTTATTTTGAAACTGTGACAATATTGTTTCGAACCGTCAGTTCATTTTCAAACAGAATAGATATTACTATTAGTTTGCTGAGTTAGCTTTATTAGAAATGAGCTGCTGGAGTCCGTGGAAAACGAAATCTCTTTATAATTATATATTCGGGCCAATTCGTTATATATTCCGTCTTTTAATTTGATGGTTGCTCCAACTCTGAAACTTGCATTTAATCCTTTCGATAACAATTTCTCACATTCGAGAGAGTCTTTATGTTCCAGAAATTTTTCAGGAAAATAATCGAGTACAGTTTCTGACTCTGTTGTGGACTCTAGTCTACCAATACAGATCCGCAATTTTTTTTCTGCAGCTTTTAATCCATTGTGTGTATTTGTTGACCTTCCAATAATAACTTCTTTCTTAGCTGAAGTTTGCTTTTCTTCTTTAATCTGTTTTTCCGTAGATTTATTTTCAAAATCTTTTTGTGATTTTTCATTATTTCTTGATTTTTATTTTTCTGGCCAATCACATTAGCATAAGTTTGTTTTACAACTGCTGGAATTGTATCGTTTTGTTTATTTGACAACTTTGATTTTAAGTCAATTTTTTCATTTTTAAATTTAGGTTAATGTTTTTTTAATTCATTTAACTCTTTTATTATATATTTGGAAGCCTCTTTTGGAAGCTTCTGCTTCACTTACGAATAGTTATAATATTTTATTAAAATCACTACCTACTTTGAATAACAGTTTTTAGTATTGTATCCATATTTTCGCTATCAATTTCTATTAACTTAACATGACTACGTAAACGAGTCGCCATTTTTTATATCTGTTGATATATTTTTAAAGGAATATTCCGTTAACCGTACGACAATACATAAACGTCGTACCCGTAGAGGAATCATATAGAGGATGTTTCTCTAGACAATTCATTTTTTAATAAAAATTAAAATATTTTTATAAAAATAAATTTTTAAGTCATATTTTCTAGCTACATAATATTTATTCCTAATTGTAGGCTTGGAAATTATAATATATATATATATATATATATATATATATATATATATATATATATATATATATATATATATATATATATATATATATATATATATATATATTAATAATTTTAATTATTACCATTATCATATATTTATGTTAACTTTCAAAATAATCACCTGTATATGTTAAAAATTTAAGACTTGTTTATATAAAAGTTTCGAAATTTTACAAAATGCCAAAATGGAAATTCGCTCAAAAGAACAAAATTTCTTTCAATCAGTATTCTTTTGGATCTGACTACTCGTAAATCAGTTATATAGTAATTCTGTGAAGTATTTTCATAGTGGCGTAAATTCATTTTAACCTTTACGTTCATTATATAATTACAATTCTATAATATATTTTAGTGGTAGTTAATTCAGTGGTCCAAAATCAATACACCCCTTTACAAAATTATCTCCTATAATTTCGATAAAGGTACACACATAATATATTATATTTGATTTTAACAGTGTTAAGTTGCATTAACAATAGATAAATTTTAGTGTGTTAAAACACGTGGTATGTACCGTTTCGTTCAAAATAAGTATAGTCATATATTAACAATTGTTTAATAATAATTTCTCAAACGAAATCATTTCGTTGTTTTGATAATGACCTATTGTTAGATGATTTTTTGACAGTTCAATACCTTAATAAAGCTAGCCACTCCAAAAACAAAATTTTGAGAATTCTCAAAAAATTACTACACACAAAATAGATGTGTTCTAACATATTGTTATAACACAACTTTTCTCTACCAGACTTAACCCTAGAATCATACGTTGGTCTACGAGTCAAGTTAATCATACATTGGCGTTGTTTCGACGAATGGACTTTTTACGGGGAGTCTTAAAGTTTATTTGCAAAAAACATTTTTTTTTACATAACAATACTACAAAAGCGAACAAAATATTTAAAAAAATTGGATTTGGAAAAATTTCTTAATATAAATATTTATTAATTTTTTTAATCTTTTTATCAAAGCATATTTTCACTATAAAAATTAAAAAATAGATAAATACATCAATTGTATCATAAAACATGTCTTTTAAATAATTAATTTATGAGCTATTATGAGTCAGTGGACATGTGTGACTTTACAGAATGTGAAATTTCTCAGTCATAAATAATCCTATAAATATGTAGATATTTCCCCATTAAGCACATTTGTAAATTTTCTAAAATTTGTTAGTAATTTTTAGAATAAGATCTCAAAAGATAATAAAAATTAAAATATTTTCCATAAAATAAATTGTTAACCTTTTATTAAGTCACTTGAAACACATTCTTTAGTTTTCGATTCAATATATTAAAACTTTAGTATTATGTCGTCTCTATAAGTCAAACAGCCGTAATCATCTTTCACATTATCATAATCATTGAATAAATTAATTATAACATCCATATCTTTAATAAATTTTAGAAAAATTAGGAAAACTTTTATATGTGGAGTACAAAATCTTTAAAATAAAATATGGATTAATCATACATCGTCGTCCTTTTGTCGCACACTATTTCAGTATAAAAAAAACGACAATAGCTATAAACAAAATTTGTACGTCTTATGTGTTATAATAACAAATAAATTAGATAACAGAACTTTCACAACAAGCAGGCAACGACAAGTTGTAATATTGGAGCAGGTAGAGAAGTTCGTTCGTCGTTTTCACGAGTACGTATGATTCTAGGGTTAAATAAAACCCAAAATTCATTTATTTTCTGTCCAGTCTGTAACTTTATGGGAATTTCTAATTTATTATTTTTAGAACCGCTCTAGTTTTATTGACATCAATTTCATTAACCTATCAATAATTTTTTGAATCCCTTACTTATTTTTGGCTGTTAGTATATCTGTAAGCGTTGCTAGATATACCAACTTCTTGGTTTTTATATTGTTTTTTATGGTGTCATCTATCAAGTCACTATCGACTTGTATAAGTGAATTTAGTTTTTAGTATTGCTAATACTAATTAACTTTATCATACCTTTTTAGTGCTTTGGTTCACTAATTTTTTGTCGCAGGTATACCAAGTTGTCAGATTCGCCATCTAACTATACTGGTATCCCATATATCAGAAGGAAGGGGAAGTTATACATAGGACATTAATTTCTGCTTCTGCACTGCGAATATTTTGCAATAATTGCTTCTTGTCGAGCATTAATTAACACAGGCAGCCCAGGAAACTTTCACAGAAATGGGTATAAAAAATGTAGAATATAGGTAATCAAATATATACATGGCTAAATTTCCAATTAAGTAAGAACTGAAAAATACATGAATCATTATCGGAAATTAAAAATTTACATTTTCATAATGAAGAAAATATAAAAATAAAAAAATATAGAAGAAATTTGCAATCAATATTAATGCAATATAATCTGCCCTACTTTTTGTTCCGTATATGTTTTTGATACCACACATATTTTGGAAAAACGCAAAAAAATATCCCCTAATTTTTGGTATTCTTTCTATTTATGATGGCAAAAATTTGACACATTGCACCACTCAGGCTGTACAAGAAAATTTACCCCCGTTTTCACCCCTCCAGCCTCTCTTATGAACTCAAACCTGGTTTAATCTACACAGGTGAACAAGTCTTTTAAAGAGAAACATTGTGTCAATTTAAAGTTTTCCTCTATTTTTTATAGATAGTTTTCGAAATATCTTAAAAAATACGATTTGAAGCCGCAAAATTAGGTGCTGGTTTCACCCCGTAAAAGTGGAAGATGGCCGATAAAAAATACGGGTTCCATAATGTTGCCTATTCTACACACCTATCAAGTTTCATCAAAATCGGGGATTATCACGTCAAGACCTCTCCTTGTAAGAGTTTCAAGTTATAACTAGACTTGTTTGAGACGCGACTGAAATATACTTATTCGAACGCTACTGTAATATTACTTTGGCATGTTGTTACTGGAGCGTTGTGTTGTGAAAATTTGTTTTGCCCCGACTGTATCGTGCAAGTGTAAAATGAGTCTAAAATTTATACAATTGAATTGCAAATGTAGTATGAATGTTAAATGGCTATGTAATTTATGAATGCTATCTGACCACGAAATAGCTATTCAATCAAATGGTTAAAATATATCTACGTGTCGGTAGACAGTGGTATCTACTACTATTGTTGCAAATTACATATCAATGGGCAAGTAGGAGGTATCTATGGTACTAGAAATAAAGAGTGTCACGTCAAATTTAGCAATTAACTATCTTGAGACTATTTAATAGGGTGGTTACACTGCGAGAAAACTTCAAATAGTAAGAAAATAATAACAAGTTGAAAAAAAGATAAAGATTTCAAGCTGCACTCATTTCACTTAGTGATGAAATAAACTGCTTCGATATATTTTACTTATAGTACTACGGAATCTATATGAAATGTGTTCCGGGCGACTTTCTGAAATAGGATCTCCATGTGATATAGTCATCATGTTTTTGCTCACTGTAGAAGATGTTGGTACACTACGCGGTATTGAGGGTATTCAAAAGGTTGTATGGAATAGGGATAATTCGGTTTTTATCTTAAATAATTACCTAAATGGAAAAATTGTCGAAATTGTAATCAAAGTTTTTTTTTAATTTTTACACTTTTGATTTTAGGGTACATATGTAGCGAAAAACATTCAACTAAATATTAATATTATGTATTTTAAATCATTTCACAATCGGGGGTGATTGTGTCGACATAATCGTACTATTTAAGTAGTACAAGACTTCAAGAACTTCTTTTCTATAGCAAGCAGTTTGGAATAGAATACGTAGGAATGATAATTTCGAATTTAAAATTCAGTTTGACCAGCTTTGCGGGAGTGATTACCACCCACCTTAAGTTATAGACTAACTTTCATGTACTCATTGTTATTATCAACAAATAAAGAATACTAAAAGGATAATGGGCAAAACTATATGAGGAGCTGCCCTCTAGCACCCAAGGTTGAGACCGGTGCCGATCGATAGCCCTGGTCAAATAGTCCAACTTTGTCAATGGGCACGTTCATGGAGAACCTGGCCTTCAAGAGTTATATGGCATCAAACGTACAAAAAGTTTGCACGTGGCCATAGCCAAACGGGATATTCTGTATAGGTACAAATGGGTTATGAGACATGTTGTGGGCCGGCCTATCACTGTGTAAAACGACTTTCCTGACAAGTGGCCTAACCTCGTTTTTTCAAGTGGCCTATGGCAGAAGACGTACCGAGCGGCTTCAAACCGTCTCAAACTTCTCTTCAGCGGTACATTGGGAGTATCTGAAGAGAGGTTTGGCAATCCTACCGGTGGCGATTTCTGGCAGACCCCTTGGTAGATTTCCGAAATAAAGTAGTCCGAAGTGCACCTTCTCGAAGGGGACTCTAGCGCCCTCTGCAAGTCAACACACATCGTTTTCTTGAGAAATGGCCACGTGGAGTATGCAAAACTTACTGCACGTCAGAACTTTTGAAGGCCAGGTTTTCCATACCTAAGATGGTTAATATTTGTGACCTACTAAGAAGGGGCTTTCAGAAAATACATATCACACGAGTGAGCGCTAGGGAGCAATTCTGCCCGTTGTCCTTTTGTTTACAGATTTCAAATCTGCATAAAAAAATCGAATTAGTTTGAATCAATTTCGTAATAGGGGGCTATTTAACTACCTCTAGACTTGATGTAACAAAATTGAATAAAAATAGATTAATTCGATTTTTTTAGGTAAAGTTTAAAATTTTTTAGTAAACAAAATTTTAATAGGGTGAAATTGCCTAATGTCGGTCGGTGCCCTAGAGTCGGCCATTGGTTGCTTTTTTTAAAACTTAAGGTCTTAAAAAATAAAAAATGCTTGACAAACATAGAAACAGAAGGTTCGCGAGAACTGTTTTATACTGGACTACGATTTTGTTCTACATTTGCTAGACTGCAGATTTTATTATTTTTAATTTCCCGCCACGCTTTATTTACTGCAGTGTTGCCAGAATGCCAGATGTTATGTTAGTAATTCATTTTTATTTAAGTTGGTAAATTAACTTTCTTTTAGCAGCATATCTCCTGTGAATTTACCTATTTATTATGCAGAAATTTTGGATTTTTCATTGGAATATAAAAGTGTCTCATTTTTAGTAAGAGCAATTTTAATTTTGACTAAAATGAATTTTTCGCAGCAATAGGCTCATCAATTAATACGAAAGTTAAACGGATTTTTTTTAATCTAAAAAGAGTCAGATTATTTCGGTTTCAGTTGGTTTTCATTTTTTTTTTTTTCGTAATGATTCAATCTTCCCAAGCCGTTATAGCACTTTGAAAAGAGGGTTTTACTTGAAAATTTTTTTCTCCGTAACGAATAACGCAATAAGTATCAAACTTTTGAGAGATTATACATGATCTGGGGTTAAAAAAAATTCTCCAATTTACAAAACAAAATGATTGCGCGGGCGTAGGTCGAACACAGATGCTTTTTCTCGAAGAGGTTCATGGTGTACAGCACAAAAATTTTCAAACAACAGATAGAAAATAAAAAAAAAAATTATCATTTGGAATAGCTTTACTAAAGCGGTACACATGATTATTAAAAATATTGATTTATTGTTAAATGGCATTAGTTTTAATAAAATTAAAAAATCGACGAAAAAGTCAACCTTAATTTGTTTATAAAAAATATATTGATTAACCAATTTCAAAAATCTTGTGTACCGCCGTAGATAATCTATCTATGGTTCATTTCACTTAAATTTAACCATGATTCATCACTTACGAATTTAAATAATTTCCGTTTTCTTGGCTTTATCTCTTTGATTATTGCACTTAAGTAAATTTTTAAATTTGCAGTTTGTTTAAAAAAAAAAAATAGAAGATTGATTTGTTTTGAATATAAGAATTATTTGATTTTTTAACAATGACTCATGCTCAATTGTATTTGAAACAGGGTATAAGACGCTGCAGATAACATTTCAAATCGATCGGATGAAAATTGCGGCGATTATCTTGCCCACCGTATTGGAAAACGTCGTTTTAAGAAAAAAACTTAAAAACCTGTTTCAAGTGTGTGCACCGTTTTATGTGTTTATATCATTTTTTAATTATCTATGGAAATATAGCAAAAGTAACGAAATAAGGTAATGGAATAAAGTCACAAAAAGAAGTTATTTTCTAAACTAAAAGATTGCAAAATATTACACATAGCGGAGGGGCGTTTATAAACGTTTTCAACCGTGTATTACTCTTTAATTGTTACTCTAAAAGTCCAAAAACATAATTTGATTCTACTCTCGAAGTATATTTCGAATTGTTTCATTTTTTCTGAAATCACCTGTACTAGAATGCTCATTTATTCAATGCACTACCTACAGATGAACATAGAGGCATAATATATATATATATATATATATAGACAGTTATGTACAATTTACACTTTATTATGTTGCAAATTTATTTCAATTCAATTATCATTGTTAGTTTTCATTATATTCGATAACAATGAGTCAATTGGGAAGCGGTTTAGCGTCACGAACGTGCACCGAGCCAACATTTATAGCCGTCCACATCGCTACAGTTAGCTTAGTCGGCTCCACAATTCCACTATAATAAATGAAACTCCTAACTGTGATTGTGATTATAAATTCAATATAATGCAGAGCTAAGCTAACTGGGATGAATACCACATAATGTATGTAATAATTATTATTATAGTAATCGTATTCGGACGATTTTGTGGAATGGATTAAGCGAGATTAATACGCAACGAAAGAAGTCAAATAAACTATTTGTGAATTAATATGTAATCGTTCGTAGAACGAAATATATATTTCAATTAAATATTAACAGCAATATTATTTATGTTTGTATTTTATAGCAATATGACAATGCTATCCTTTTTTCCTGTACCAGATGTATCAATGATGTAGGCGCTACAGAAAATCCAGGACAAGTCTTGCCAATAAGAGAAACTCAATAAATGATTAATTGCATAACCCATCACAGCTCTATATTATTCCTTCCAAATTCTAAATGTAGTCTAAATCACTGTTCGCAACCGCTTTGTTATGGACCACCTCGTTCATTTTCGACGATATCTGATAGAAAAACAGCTATAGCAGTTACTAATAATGTCCATAAAAAAAGAAAAACTCCAGAAACTAAAATCATCTTCACTGATATGTATGTTTATAATAAATACGTCCACTGGAAAAAGTCAAGGTCAAGATTGAACTTTACAAGGCCAAATTATGTTTGTGGCAACAAGACCAAGGCTAATGTTCTTAGTGCAAGAACAAACTATAATATTTTAGTTAAAGTTTTTGAAAAATCATCAAACTGGATCGGCAGAGACTAGTTACCAGGATCTCCCGGTAACTAGTCAGATGTTTTACTCCCTAGATCGGAAGATCCTCTGTTCAAAAGCCACTGCAGTTCGATAACCATTAGGTCTATTTTTTTACATTGAATACAGTTTCAGAATTCGAGGCTGAAATTGCGAGTAAATTATTTTTTAACGAGAACAATGATGTGTAAATTGAAAAAATGAATAATAAATAATAAGGTTTGTTGGAAACGCAATTTTTTCGCACCCTATATAGTAATAGTAAGCAAAGACCGTAAGGCCGGATTCACATTAACTCTCCGCTCTCGATACGATATCGCTACGCTCCCGATTCGATAAAATATTCTTACACAATAAACAATGAGTGTATTGTCGCTCCGATATCACTCCGATATCAATCGCGGTACACTCTCGCTCCAATATCGCTCTAATAACAATACCACTCAGATAATATTTTATCGGAGCGGTATCGAAATGATATCAGACCTATATCGATAGTGTGAACAAGTTTTCAGTTCCACTCCGCTCCGTTTAGCCTTCTTCATTTATTTGAAAATTATTGTATTAGAAAAACATGATACAGCACAACGACGCGACGTCTTGCTAATAAATACATTATACGTATGACATATTAACAGAGTAGAAACTTAACCCTAATTTTTAACAAAAAGCGACCACGAGCGTTCTAGTGGCTGATTTTTCTTTTAATCAATTCAAAATTTAAAAAGGAATAAAAAATGTCAATACTATTTTTTTACCAAATGACGGCATCACTGTGAAAATTGAAATTAATGAAAGTAATAGGTAAAATACATGTATAAATTTTGTATTAGTAGTATTCTATAAGCACAATTTGATATATAAAAAAAATTATAACATTTTTTTAGAGAGAGAAAAAGCTATTGACAAATATGATATTTTAGAATGAATACATAGACTAAAATCAAACATTTATAAGAATACTTGTCAAATTATTTATTTTTATCAATTTTCAGCATTGAAGCCGTGTTTTAATCAAAAAATAGTATTTGAATTTTATATTTTATTTTAAATTCTGCATTGATTAAAAAAGAACCAGCCACTAAAATGCTCGTGATCACTTTTTCAATTTCTAAGCATACTTTTCAGGATAAGCTCCTAGCCTATAATTAACTAATAGATATATTGTATTATGATATGTTCTCCTAATAATAGTTTTTAAAATATGGAAACAAATTTATCGGAGCGAGAGCGACACTATATGTGAATGGAGAACAAATCGGTACCAGCATGTTATCAGCACTGTAATATGAACACAACAAGATTATATCGGAGCGAGAGTGGAGCGGGAGCGTACCGAGAGCGGAGCGTTAATGTGAATCGGGCTTAAGTCTTGTCCTTGTAGCCTTGGATCCAGTTTGAGCGAGCCGAGTGCGACTAATTGTAAATTATTTCTTCAATCAAAAAAATTATTAATAAATTGAAATAAATGAAGAAAAAAATTAATATAGGCTAACTTCAAAAATGCATCACTGCTTGCATGAGGCAGAGTCAAAAGTTCAAAAATGCATCAGACGCATCACAACGAAAAATCAGAAGTTCATTTTTGCATTTGATGCGTCAAAACAAGGCATCAAGAAATTTGGTGATGCGTGTCCAAGATACATGTCATGTGTATAATGTAGAATTATAACTACTTACCATATTATGTAGGTACATATATTAACGCCAACAGGAATAATTCCGAAAGACAAATTGTTGAAAAAGATGAATGTATTTACCTTTGATTAAAATTGTTTAAACTATTTGAATACATCTTGCACTCAAAATAGGTATGTAATATTTTTTATTTAAATAATGTCAATATTTTCAATTTCAAGTAAGTTCAAGTTGAAATTCAAAGATAATATACCTATACAAGGACTGTATTGCTATATTATCTATAGGCTATCAGGCTACAATATCTGTTTTATCTATAGCCAAATCATTGGCTAAATGATGCCAATAGCCCGTTCAAAAACATCTAATGTGCATCAAATTTCAAGAGAGCATCAGCAGCGCATCATGTAGTATTAGACGCATCAGAAAAGTCATGATGCTGCATCGATGGGGTAAAGTTTACATTTTTGAAGTTACCCATAATTCATGGAAAATGCAGTTTTAATAAAAATGAATAGTACTATATACCTACAAAAATATTTCCATAAAAAAATCTATTTACTATTGACGGTAAATGAATATTAACGTTTCTAGGAAGGTAAGTGTTACGCCAACTTATGATTCAAGAGCGTGAATATTTATTAGGCTTGACAGAATTATATAACATTTTAAAGAATTGTTCCGTATGAATTAAACTATCGAATATGTAAATTACATACATTATACAAATCAATATTGACTAAAATACGTCATATTTAAGAAACTGTATCTAAAAATATAAATTTTTTTAGCTATAAAAATCAGTGCTACCAACAACATTATTACATCGTTACAAAAAATGATGCTTTTGTAGTCATAATGAATTTGTCCCCAAATTACCCTAAATCTAATTAATTATTATTAATATCAGAATATCTCACAATATTCAAAATTAATATCATTCAAATAGTAATATATCTTGTGTTAAAAACAAAATTTCTCACGTTAATAATACAATTAGCAATCCTGTTTTTAAATGAACCAACTTTGTGCGTATAATATTAACGAATTAGAAATTGAAATGTCTGCTACTGACTGGACGGGCACGTGCAAGTGTCAATTCATTCGCAATACAAATGGCTAAACGTTAAATTCCCTTGAGAATAGGGGTGCTCAATTGCATTCACACAACAGAACGAAATTTATACAAATGAAACCGAATAAATTCTATAAACCTAATTTATTCCATCCGAGAAATATCTGGAGCTTTAGAGGACAGTTTAGCAAACTGTCTCATAATTTTTGGATTGTACTGTATTGGGCTAAATACACTTATAATTGCATGTTTTTCATTGATAACTAACTGAACATTAAATTTCATTTAATTTACATAATATTACAACAAAACAGAATCCATGAAATTTTCATGCGGCAATAAAAACCAACATTTTATTATCACTGAATATTTAGAGATAATGTAAAATAGTATATAAAAAAATTAACATACGCAAAGTTTTATTTGTCACTTTCAATTAATCACGAGCAAAATGCATCGATACTTAACGAAAATCGAGTTCACGCAGTAATCAATTTTGCTAAGTACCACAATGTCCCAAAATTGTTGTTGATAAACAAAGTAATTTGGAACGTTATAATAATCATTTTTAAAAATACGATTTTGTAAGGAAATATAATTTTTTATTGCCATAGTTATATTTGTCGTGTCTCTTCTTTAAATAAGAAAACAAAAAATTTATTAATATCATAAAGTGCAGAGCATTTTTAATGAACCTTGCACGTTTATAGTAGTACACCACTTGTATTTTGCATTTATTACTTACTATACTTTTATCTTTGCCTATGAATTTAGTTACAAAATTTGTTACCTTTTATTAAAAAAATTATATAAAGTAACTAAATAAATAGTTTAGATTAGAATACTGTGGCAATGCGTTTTCAAAAGCCTGAGCTAGTATAGTTATAGCATCATCTAAATCAAGGCTTCCCAAAATGTGCCACGGAATATTGTAATCTCGAATTCATAATAACAAATTTACATTTTCTTCCGAAAAAATCAAAAAATCTGATTACATTATGGTTAAGCATTTATCCGTTAAAATAGTTATTTATGTAGCAAGTTGCTAAATAAAGGTATTTTTTCATGAGTTGTAAGTTTGTCAAACGAAGTCGCTGGCCGAACTGGAGAATTGCTACGACTGAAAAAAACATGCAGTGGATCTATTTTGCACGTGTTCTGAAATTTTGAATTAAAATGAAAAAATTAACAGAAAAGAGTACGCAATTTTTTAATTACTTTCGATATCATAACTATTCCTAGTACCTACGTTGTTACAACAATTAGTTATTTACAAAAATAGTTATGAAATTCAAATACTACTCGGAATAATTATTTTACTCTTGAAGGCGTTCAAAATATATTGGTTTAGCTTAAATGTGCCTATTATTTTACAAAAATAACTACTAATCTTACTTCCACACATAAATTTGGTCGGCCAGACAAGATGGACAAAGTAAGACCTTACCGATATCAACGAAATAATAAAATTTAAGGTTGTTTCTTTCATCTGGCGCAATTTTAACCTTTAGATGAATAAGTAAAAGGGCCTTTAAAAAATGACGACCTTCCACGGCCGACCCGCGCCACCCGACAAGATATCACGCGGCTGACCAAGTTTACTACGTTATACTATATTAGGTTAACTTCATTCTAGTCTTTTGTTCCATGGGTAAATTAGCCTAATCTTGGAAGGGGAACAAACCATGCTCCTGCTCAAATTCGGACAGGAGAAGGACTGGCCGACAATACATTTTCGTAACTTAGATCGGTAGAGTATATCTAAGCGTAGCCAAAACAGCGATATTCCCCCATTCCGGTCTATTACGTTATTAATACTTGGTATGCAATACCTTTAATGTGGCGCCAATTCAAATAAAATAAGCGATTTTATTAAAAAAGAAAAAATGATATGCCAAAAGACAGACCCTACCTACTACAAATATAACGAAGTTAAAAAATTAAATAATAAAAGTATTTTTACTGACAAGGATAGACATTATTTGTTGGAGATGAACCCGAGAGCTCCTAGATTGTATGGATTGGTGAAAACGCACAAACCCGACAACCCAATAAGACCAGTAGTTTCCCATATTGGATATCTATCACATAAATTATCACAACACCTAGATTCCTTTTTTAAAAACCGAAACCCAATTCACCTCCAAACATAGCATTAAAAACTCCTTCCAACTTGTAAATCAGTTAAATAACAAATCCATTCCCGGTCGGTACAAATTGGTGTCCCTGGACGCACGTAGTATGTTCACCAATATTGCTACCAAGGAGTGTCTAAACTTTATTAGCGAAATAATAAACAATAACATAAAAAATCCAGTAAAATAACCCGAGTTAATAAATACCTTTAATACAATTTTAAAACAAAACTGTTCGGCAATAAATTCTTCCGACAGACAAGTGGCCTTTCAATGGGATCACCTCTGAGCCCTCTGTTGGCAGTAATTTAAAAGTCGAACTTAGAAGAAATAATAATGAATAATACACTAATCAAACAACATGTAAAATTTTGGTATAGATACGTGGACGACATAATTATAGGCTTCGATGGATCGATCCGCCAGCTAGAAAAATTTGTAGAGTCATTAAAGTCATTAGACACAAAAATTCAATTTCAGGTAGAAAAAGATAATAGTATAAACTTTTTAGATTTGACTATAGAATCACTTATGTAACTAGACCAACAAAATTTATATCTTGCAATTCTCAAGCAATAATTTATTTCGTTTTAATATACCAAAGAAAAGAAAATCTGTTAAGAAACTTGAAGCCAAATTTAACTACCCACATCATACAAATCAAATTGCACTTTGTTACAATATATAGGTACACTTTGCCGGTACATGTTATTATAATTATTTTGCAACGTTTGTTTACCTATCTATTCTATGGCGTCCATAGCTCTGTTTTAATACAATTTTGCTATTACTGGATAAGTAATTGAAATAAATGTAAAATTCATATTAAAATGTAATTGACCTCTCGTTTCTCCATCATTCACTCACTTACTAGCTGGTGATTTATTCATTATTGTACAAATGTACAATAATATTGTATGTTTAAACTAGTATAAGTACCTATAGCAAACTATAGATAGATGAGACGATAAACAATATGCATATTGTACCCAGGTACTGACTGATGTGATGACACTCATGCAATTCAAATTAGTGTACTACAGCACATTTTACATTTTCCAATAACAGTAAATATACATATTTTAATTAGAAATGTGTTAAGAAATCCAGTATTTAACTTGGGCCTAACCCTGGATGAAAAATTCAGTTTTGGAGCCCACGTAAAGAAAACGGTACGTACAGCCGAGGATATTCTGGCTAGGATAAGTAGGATTGCGCCAAACGTTGGCGGACTTCACAGTGGCAATCGAGAAGTCCTGTGTGGAGTCGCTCAATCTATATTATTATATGATGCTCCCCTCTGGAGCCAAACACTTAGGACACAGGGACACAAAGAAAGGCCCTACTACAAGTGGCCAGCGCGTACAGGACAGTAGCCAACATGGATTTACAAATAATCACAGGGACAGTACCAATAGACTTATTAGCTTTTGGGAGAAAGGAGGTGTATCACGGAGACAAATATATTATAACGGTAGAAAGGAAGAGATTGGAAAAGAGAGGAAACAATGGCCAGATGGCAAACAAGGTGGAAGCTGAACGAGGAGGTGTCTTTTTGGTGTTGGCGTTACTTTACGTCAATTCTGCTCTGGTTGTACTATATAAGGTCATGTAATGTGTATTTTCTGAGCTATTAAAAATAGGTAGTGTTCCTACATGCGCCTGAATATAGGTAGTTAAATTACAGAAGGGTTAATTAATTGAACACAACATAAATTATGTGAATTTTTATATTCGAATCAAGTTTTAAGGTATAATATTAAAAATTAATTTGATTCTTTTTTTAGGGATGGGTGTAAATAGAAATGATCGATTTTTTCTTTTAAAAATTTTTTCTTTATTAGGTATAGTTTGAATAATAGGTAGGTACACTATTAAAAATTTATTAATTGGCGAAATACAATAATTACTTTTAACATGTAAACAATAATAAGATTTCTTACAAAAATAATGAAATTTTTTTAATTTAGAAATGTCAAGAATATTCAACGTTTTGAATTGGAATTTCAAGAAGATCCAACGTTTTGAATTACAATTTATGAGTTAGCCCGATTGGTCCACGGTTTATTATTCCCAATTGCTGATTGTTCTGGATTTGCACCCATTATTATATGTATTTTTCCAGTCTCCGTATCAGAAAGTTTAATCCACCGTTTGATAGAACCAAGGTTGTTTAATTGCGTCAGTAAATTTGACGCCATTTGTTGCACTAAGTTTCTGTTTCCAAATGAAGCACCAGTAGTAATGGAATCCATTTTTACGATAATTAATTTTTAACTCAATAATTAAGAACTTTTTTGCAGCAATAAGTTTTTAATGTTTTACGATATAAGTACACAGAGAAAAAATTTCCTGTACACCTTAAGAATTTTTCCTATACAGCTGCGTAAAATTCGATGGGCTAGTAAAATTTCATGTGGACACCGGGAAAATTTACTTAATTTTTTGTAAAATTATACTAGATATTGAATAATTTTTACTGAGTCGCTGTGCATTTCATCCCTCTCACATATTATTGCAACCAAGCATCACACAGACATGAGAATAAATAAAACAAGCACGCAAGCGCACCGAACATTGTCTAACACGACCAACACGAGTTACAGACCTAGCAACTAAGCAGATTTTGTTCAGTTGTGCAATAGCTACCATCATGACTGGATGTTTATGAAGTGTTTGTTTGTTGTGTTTCATGAATTTTTGTTTAGTTTTTATTTTAATTCTTGTATGTTTTTTTATATGTATTGATATGTTAATTGAAATATGTTTTTATACAAATTATTGTAATGTGCTTATTGTTAAAAACTTTTATCATGTAATATGTCAAATAAAGAATTTATATACCTATTTTTTTCCACAAATAATAAAAAACCACAAAAAATTTTTTCTATATTAATAATTTGATTTTAATGCTTACCCTTCTATCAATATCCTTTTAAACTATTTTAATTCAATTATTTATTAATAAATAAAAAAAAACCTTATTTATAAATAATACGGTAATTTTTACTGAGCTGTAGGGTAATTTACAATTTTTACTATAAATTATCGTACTTTTTGCTTAGCTTGTCACTTATGTCCGCATTACCAGAGAGCTCAGTAATTTTTTACCAGAAATTTCAGTAAAAATTACTGTATTTTTTTCTCAGTGTATACGAACGCTGAGATTATTTTTTTATTTTCTGATGGTCCTTATTAATAAAGTGTAACAGTATTTTCATCATACGCATTTCAAAACTTGCTAGCATATGTAATTATTTAGACTTTTAAGAATGGGATATAGATAAAAAAGATTTATTTTCTCTCCAAAATTTTTTGCTAAGTATATTTACAAAATAAATACTACTACCTAAATATTTACTACGGTTCTCTAGTGTTCAGCGTCATCTAGTAGTGAAAAGTGTAATCAAAGGATTTCCAGCGCCATCTGCTGACAATTTTTCAAATTTACGCATAGTATTTGCGAGTATCCAGACTAGCAGCGCCATCTAGTAGTGGCCAAGGTCACTCAAAAAATCGGCAGGAAGGTAGGAGGTCCCAAAATCCCCATATTTCTACTACTTCCGTCTTGGACCGAGACACGAGGTTATCTTCCCAATTTTCAACCAAGCTAGGGTCACCATTGTTTCTCTGACTTGGACCAGACTTAAATAGGATTGGTACAAGCCTTTCCCAGCCCCGAGGCAATTGTCATCTCCTGTATGGGCTAGAGGCAAACACTCTAAAAGTGTATGTATATGCAAAAGTAGATGTAATAATAAGTATGCAGGTATACATTTTGCATATTATTATAATACTTATGTATGTACATATAATGAAGGTACCTGCCGTATTTTGCGAACAATTTAATAAAGCACGAATATATATATTTAAGCATGTATCTACTGTAATAACAACAGTACCAACCAATGTATATACGATTTAAATTTGTATTTATGTTTATTTGCAGAAAACATTTGCATATTGTTGTTTGGTACAAGCGAGCGAACAAGTAGTAACAACCGTTTTATGTGAACAAATAAAAATACCTTCATATAATAAGTATACAAAATAATTTTCAAAGATTATAAATCTTCAATTTCAACGGCAATCAATATAATAAAGTAATAACTGAAATTGGCATATGATTTACTAGCAAGTTTTATAAAAGACGTTCAAACTGAATTGTAAATCAAAATTATCCTTTAAAATTAAAAGTCAAACATGATTTTTAAAAATTTAATTCCTGATGAAAATATTATGTTTCTGTAATAGCAGCAACATCAGAGTTTTTAGAAATTTAATTCTAAAAAACAAAATCCGCATATAAATGAATACAATGGTTTTTTCAAGAATCGGATTCCTGAATTCTGAATAGATTAATTAAAGAACCGAATGATTTATAATTCCAATAATTTGCAAGTATTTAATGATAGAGTTGCGTATACATATACCGAAGAATACGTTTCTTTCATTTTCATATTTCGTGTACCTAGATGAGTTTGACATTAAAATTCAAAAAAACAAATATTCTGACTAATTCAAACAATTAGATCAAGACAAAAAATTAAATTATATTATCAGGGCCGGATTATCGCATATAAACAAAAGAGAAAAATATCAAAGGCCCGGTTTTTTGAAAGGCCCACTCAAACTATTTAAAATATTTGAATATGAATGTAAGTAACTTTTTTCTTATTAAAAATTTTGAAATGATTTGAGGGCTTGTACGCCAAGGTCACGAGGTTCCCAGAAATATTTTTCTTGATAATCAATAATGAAATTGACGTGAGAAAAAATTTTTTGTCCGGTCGTAGATAATTGAAAATTTGTCAAACCTGGCGCGCGGTAAGAAAAAAATGTCTAGGACCTCCAAGTGGATTAATTCAACCCTGTATATTATCCAATATCTTCAATATTTTCATAGTAGACTCAATATATTATTCCACACATTTGAAGAAGCATTTTTTTTTTTAATTTATAACGTGATAATAGTTTTATGGTCGAGGACCAATGCAGATGTTTCCAACAATTCTTTTCCACGGACCCCTTCATCGAATCACTATTTTGACAGAGACCCCTAGCTCCAAAGAAATTTAACAAAAATTGTAGTCTCGCAAATAGTTAATGACACTTGTATAAACATAATATAATCCTCAGTTTTTATTAATTAATTAATTCATGATACACGGTGTATATGATACAGTATGAATATAATATCATAATGACATCTCGTGGACCACATGTTGGGAACTTCTGAGCTAATGTTTGTTATCTATACCTATTGAACTACAAAACACATTCATGATTCAATCAATATCTTTCTGTTCAACAAAGAAAATTTCCCTATTATTTCTCCTTCTGCAATTAAAAAAAAAAAATCAAAAAAATGTTTCGTTAATAATTTTATATTCTTTTTATATGTACAAATATTTCGTTACAAAATCATGTGACGACGAAAAATACATAATTAAAATATTCAGTTTCTCATTACCTACCTACTAGGAATGAATGAACTTTTAGTTTCCTTTCGTGACCGACAACAAGGGGTTAGATTATTCAAATTTCTTAAAACCGTCGCTACAAGAATAACGATCTGTTTTCGTCAATGAAAAAAAATGATTGTCAATGTCATTAACATTAATTTTTTGTCCACCTGAACATGAACATTTAAAAAAAAATATTATATTAAATATTTTACTGAGAATTTCATTAAATTAAAAGGAAATATCCTACAATAAAAACTAACTCTATTTCTTCACAGTAATTAGTGTTTGTGTACTTTGTGTACGTTAACCTTCATTTTTAACTACTTAGAGAAAATAAGTAAAAATTTATTGATTTGAGTCAAAACACTTTTTTTGTACGATTAATTGTGTGTCTAAAACGTATTGAAAAATTATAAATAAAAATCATTAAGGTAAACATAAACCTTTTTTTATTGACTGATTGATCGATTTCATCTAACTACAAAATGATACAGATTACTTCTACTTCGCACATGAGAAATTATTTGTTCATAAAAAATCATTTTCAATCTGGCATAACAATAATTTTTTATTGTATATGGCCAGTGAAGTCATTGTGTTTATTTTGTGCCTGCAATGAAAAATAAAGCTTACTATTTTTAACTATGTTACAACTACATTAAAGACATATGCTACCTTTCTGTCTTAACCTCGTATCCTAGAAAATACAGCTTTTTCTATTACAATTACAAAAAGTGTAACATACATGCATAAATCGTAAATTTATAATGAAGAACACATAGTATTGGATATGTTTTTTGTGTTTTCTGAAAGTTGTAGTTTTTGAGATACGAGGTTAAGACAGAAACGTAGCGATATGTAAAATGGTGTAATACTGCAGAACAGGCTAGGGCAACCTATCACTTACGGATTATCAAGTGACAGATTTGATAATTTTAAGTGACCCTATTAGTTCCGCAAATATTCGGCAAGTATCAGGTCAGTCCATAAGTTCGTGCGTTTTTTTTTTTTTTTTTTGGAAAATTTTTAAATAATATAAAAAAAACACAATTAAACACAATTCATCCTTTTCTGCGATCTGATCCATTGTTAATTGTTAACTGACTCCACAAGATTTCGAAAAATTCCATCATCAAAATTAACAGGACGTCCTGAACGGGGTTCATCGTAAATGCTGCTTTCTCCAACTTCAAATTTTTTAAACCATTTCTGAGCAGTCCTTACACTAATAGTGTGTTCACCGTGTACACTATTAACTCTTTAAATGATTAGACGAGTTAACTCGTCCTGCAATATGGCGGCTCAAAATGCTGTGATATGTATATATTCACTGGTACAGGTGCCGCCATCTACAGATTTTCCGAAATACGGTATAATTCTAATTAATGTTCAATTTTATCCACAAAGTTTAGTATAATTTATATTTTGTAAATTCCTAGGGTTCACTTTTTTGATGTTGGGATCTTTTTGAGTTAGTCAAACGATGACAAGTTTTGACAGGTTCAAAATTGTATTGGTTTAGTAAATAAGTCATACTGAATTCCATGCATGCTACTAATACGGACGTATGGACTGACCTGATATATAATTATACAAAATTATCAGGATTGAATTTTCTTACGTAATTTCTTTGATATACAAAACGAATGCTTGATACAAAAATATAATTATGTTAATATTTTGGTAAAGTGGTATTTTTTGATTAAATTAGAAAATGTATTCTAAAAATTAAGTAAGAAGGAAGAAATACTGATAAATCTACATTCGAAAAGTATAAAAATTTCTGCACGTTAATATATATACGTTGCACGTTAATAAGCATTCACAGGAATAATAAAACCAAAATATTAAAAAAAAAAGGAAAAAATAATGCCAAAAATTTTTAAGTAATTTTTTTATTTAATAATTATGTTATCTATCAATAAATATTTTATAATTAATGGTGTTGCTAATAATAAATTATAGAAATGAAAATAGGCGACGGATGTTCATACATTCAGTAAATATCTCTGTTTCTTTCTAGAGATCATTTTGAAATAGAAAATTATTTCAAGAATAAAATTTAATCGTCACGAAATAGCATATTGTGCAATAAGTGCGGGAAATTGTCGATTGCCCAAGAAAGTGAAGTTGAGCGCACGAATGTAGTGAGTGCACTTCTTCGCTTGAGTGGGCAATCAACAATCCCGCACGAGTTGCACATACTATTTTTTATTACGAATTTCACATACTTTTTTTTTCTATTATTATTACAATTTTTGCATTTTTATCACTTTTTAAAATAATATTTTTGAGTGTTCGTCTTTTTCTTCTGAATTAAATATTGTTTAAATTTCTTTGTTAATGGTTTCTATAGAAATTATTATTAAATTAAATATTTATTAAATGAAAAACCAAGAGGCGGCTTTGCGTGTTTTGATTAAATTTTGCGTGTTTTATTATTAATTTGCGTGTGGAAAGTATACTTTCCGCACGCAAAAATGTATGTAGGGAGAGTGCAGTAGGCAAACAGCTATTTTGCATACAAAAATGTGTGCGCCAAGTTAGTACTTCTCCCGCATGAGTAATAAAAAATATTGTCTATCCTCACATACTACCTATTACATCAAATCCATAGTAACAACTAAAATACAGAACACTATTTGAGCTATGTGAACTACGCAACTGACTTTTGAATATTCTAAACTCGAAAACGGCATTCGAAAGAGAATCGTTTGTACCCGATTGTACCACTTTTCTTTTCGTTTGTACCTCAAAGGGTTCGGAGATAAAGAGTTCCCGAAATTCGAGGTATGATGAATTTGGTTGTTTCATAAGATATTGGGAATCTGAAAACGGCATTTTAAAGAGAATCGTTTGTGCTCGATTGTACCACTTTTTTTCGTTTATACCTCAAAGTGTTCGGAGATAAAGGATCCCTGAAATTCTAGGTATGGTGAATTTCGTTGTTATTTAAGGAGGGGGTAAGGTTAATTCGTACAAAAAGGCATGTTTTTGTTATTTTTTGTGACGATACAGTTAAAATCTCTTTATTAAAACCAATGGTACGTTAAAGTATGACATTCGAGGAATATTGTATTAAATTTTCGCGAAGAAATATTAAAAAATACAGTAATGGCAGCAGTTATTCGGACGTGTCTCGGAAAATAGTAGAATTGCGGTGCTCCTCATAACTTGGTACTGGATTATCCGAAATAAAAAAATTAAAGTTCATTCGTTAGATAATAGCTTTCCTCAGGTAACGCTGGGAGGGTTTTTTGAAATTTCAATTTTTCACTGTTTTGGAACACTTAGAACGGAAAAACACGATTTTTTGCGAAAAATATCGGCTAATTTGTTATTGTAAAATAAAAATTATTAACTTTAAAAAAAGCTCTCCAACGTTACCTCGTAAATTATGGACAGAAATAGTGTTCAAAATTTCAAATGGATCGGTGCTGTAGTTTTGAATTGCTGTAGGGGCACCGACTTTGAAAACGTGAGCTGTGGGGAAAACGCTTTAAAATTTTGAACACTTAAAAATTATTGTATAAAACTGATATAGACTAAATTACTGCTAAACTAAATCTTGTACCCTACACTGACAAAATATACAGTACAGGTATAAACACGTTTGTACTTGCATTGAAATTTCTATAATATAACTGAGAGAGAGAAATATATAATCATAGAGAGCGAAACATCTGCCAGGTAACAACAAAAATGCTTATAACTTCGTCAATTTTGCTCCAATCAACTTGAAATTGTGAGACAATATTCTTGAGATATTTTGCATTCAGTTAAAAGAATAAAAAAAAGCAAACAAAAATATTTTAATATCTTACCCCGCCCTTAAGACATTGAAAGTCTAAAAACGGAATTCGAAAGAGAATCCTTTGTATCCTATTGTTCTTAGCAAAATACACAAATACAAATTAAAATAAAAAACTAAATCAAAAATCAAAACTCAGATTTTTAAATCCAAAAATTTATATTCACATACGTTATTAATAATTCAAATACTTATTAAAGAATATTTTCAGGCCCGTAGAGGGGGTGGGGTAGCCAGGGTTGTACCCCCGAAGCCGAGGTCTGAGGAGGGACCCGTAGTTATCAGTAGAGGCACAGGAAAAAAGTTCAAAGTTTTTCTTGTTCTTCACCACTTATGTTTTTAGGAGGAAATTTTTAAAAGATGCTGTTTATTCATGCTAAAATTTTAAAAAAATGCCGGATGTTACACTTATATTTTTTTTTTTTGACCGATACGAATTTCTCTAATTATTTTGCCAGAATTCTTTGATAAAGCCTTTAACAAAATTTTGTGGTACTTCCATGGAAACCGGTGATAACGGTTTATATGTATCGCATGGAATCGGACTATTACCAAAAACTAATTCAAAATATTTTAAACTGAAATTTGTTTTTAGATATATTCTGCAGTTTACACAAATTAATACAGAGAAAAAATGTGAATTGGGTTTTTGAAAAAAAATTATCATTTTTTTTTTAAATATTTTTCAAAATTTTCAAATTTTAAATATCTCTCAAAACAACTAAATTAAAGCTAGCTCCAAATTAATCTTAAGAAGAATTTCTAGGATCCTTATCTCCGAACCCCTTGAGGTACGAACCAAAAGAAAGGTGGCGCAAGCGGGTACAAACGAGTCTCTTTGAAACGACGTTTTCAGATTTCCAAAATCTTAAAAAATAACGAAATTCGCCATACCTCGAATTTCGGGGACTCTTTATCTCCGAACCCTTTGAGGTACAAACGAAAAGAAAAGTGGTTCAATCGGGTACAAACGATTCTCTTTCAAATCCCGTTTTCAGATTTCCAATATCTTAAAAAACAACGAAATTCACCATATCTCGAGTTTCGGAAACTCTGTATCCCCGAACACTTTGAGGTGCAAACGAAAAGAAAAGTGGCACAATCGGGTACAAATGATTCTCTTTCAAATACCGTTTTTATATTTCCAATATCTTTAAAAACAACGAAATTCACCATACCTCGAATTTCGGGAACTCTTTGTCTCCGAACTCTTTGGGGTATAAACGAAAAGAAAAGTAGTTCAATCGGGTACAAACGATTCTCTTTCAAATGCCGTTTTCAGATTTCCAATATCTTGAAAAACAACGAAATTCTCTATACCTCGAATTTCGGGAACTCTTTATCTCCGAACCCTTTGAGGTACAAACGAAAAGAAAAGTAGTTCAATCGGGTACAAACGATTCTCTTTCAAATGCCGTTTTCAGATTTCCAATATCTTGAAAAACAACGAAATTCTCTATACAACGAATTTCGGGAACTCTTTATCTCCGAACCCTTTGAGGTACAAACGAAAAGAAAAGTGGTACAATCGGGTACAAACGATTCTCTTTCGAATGCCGTTTTCGAGTTTCAAATATTCCAAAGTCAGTTGCGTAGTTCACATAGCTCAAATAGTGTTCTGTACTTTAGATGTTACTATGGATTTGATGTAATACTATATGAGGATAGACAATAGTATTTCACAATATAAGTTCGGTAAGTTGCTTTTACTGATCGAAAAAATGTTGGGAAGACGAGACCCGCAGGGTCGAGTTTTTGCAGTTTTCGAGATCAGTTAATGCACTTAACGCATCTTGTATTGTATATTTTCTGCACGACCGATTTAAAATAATTAAAGAATAAAAATAAATAAAAAATAAAATTCGGATAATATAGGTGAAATTTGTATTTCTATGTTATGACAGAATACCATGAATAAATATTATAAATATTTATAGCAACTAATACGACTCTTTGTAGTGACAATTGACAACTATATTTGTAAATAAAAAATAATTAAATGTCAATGTTTCATTGGTATGAATATTTTTTTTTTGAATTTTCTATTAAAAAATTGAGAAAAATAGTTTGTTAAACTATAATATTAGTGAGAATAATGAATTGATTAAGCATTTTATTTTTGGCTGCAAATGTATTCTCGTAAAATGAAAGGAAGATTATGAAAACCACAGAAAATTTTAATGATTCAACGACCTTTTGAAATGTCAATAAAATATGAAGACTAATGGCAACAATAATAATAATAATGTGCATACTAGTGAAAATTTTCATATTAATCGAATTTTCCTAATTGTTCAAATTGTACTTTTAATTTCCATATAACTAAATAAATAATTACAATCACTTTTGAGTTAATTTCACTTACCACACTCCTCTTCACTTACTACGCATCTATTTCACTTACCGCACTATTATTTTTTGGGTTCCATGGATACAAACAAACGTTCGGGAAATGTAACTTACCAGCATTGTCAACATCATCGGTAAATACATGAAAATACACGATCGTGCAAAAAATATTTTTTATTACTCATGCGGGAGAAGTACTAACTTGGCGAACACATATTTGTACGCAAAATAGCTGTTTGCCCACTGCACTCTTCCCACATACTTTTTTGTGTGCGAAAAGTATAGTTAGTTTAATAATTTTAAAGTTTTTACTGAAACATTCTGTAATCTAAAATACGAAATGTAACGTTTCATCTTTTTTATAAAAAATAAAAAAACAAAATTAAATATAGCATTGATATAAACTACCTGACCGTAAAATCATCTTCACAGAAGCTTTGGTGCGTGATATTAAAATTTTCAACTTTAAATAATAAGAATGAAAATAAACAAATTAAATATATTGAATGCATTGACGAAAACCAATTTCTACATTAGTACATTTTAAATTAATTCTGCTATTTGATTTGTGTTTGTATAAATATACGTTTTCTTCATTTTTATTTTATTTTATTTTATTTTTTTTAATTTAGACGTTTGCATTTGAATGAGAATTTACCGTGTGAATATAAACTCACTACATAATTATAGGATTCGTACGACTAGAAATGTGTTAAAGTTTTTTATAACAAATTTTTTTAAATGACAAATATATTAATATATCGTACTAATGTATTTCGCTTTTTTCGGTAATTTCCGTTATACATATGTATATTAACAAATGATTTTTATAGTAAAATTAATTATTTTCTTATGTTTTTCAAGCAATTTCGCAGTTTTTTTGGGTGGCAGTTTTTTCTGACTAAGCTACCCCACCCAAAAAATAACTTCATCTGTCTAATCAAAGGAGATGGCTATGCCCATGAAAGCTTCTGTCCCGTATTTTATACTACCAAACTCATCATTTTAATACTAGTTTTATCGTTGAGGATTCGCTGAGTAAAAATTCAGGTAGTGAGTTTCTACTCCTTACCTGAATTTGTGGAAAAATCCCCACTGATTCCCCTTAATGTAGCTCTTCTAACTCCGTTAATGTAATTCTAATAAATTTAGAAGTTAAATAAATATTTTTTTTGTAATTCTGATAAGTGTTAATGAGCGACGCCTTCTCTAGCCCCGTAAGACCAATATCATTTATGCCAGTGTGAATTGAAATTTACTATTATGTATTTTAGCCTTATTTCGTTTTCGAACTGACTTTCCGACAATGTTAAAGTCCATATTTGAGCACAATTTGAGAGCACGAAAAGTCTTTTGAATCTTTACTTTAACATTCCAACTGCCTTGGATTTTATTTCTAATTAGCAATCCAGTGGCGATTTTAGTGGGTAAGCCGGGTAGGGTTGCGTCTACTCAAAAATTTAAGAAAAAAAAATTTATTAATACCTAAATCAAGGGGCCAAACTACCATATGATAGTTAGCATTCCGGCTGTCGCAAGAATTTTACGTCATCATACCTGGCAGCGAGGCATCCCCTACTTTCTATGGTTATATACATATTTAGAGTTTGTGTTTGTATGTGTAGTATAGTGGATATTAGTATGTGTGATAGTCTTTATGTATGTGGTGAATGTACTGCGAGGTGGATGGTGGGAGCGGATACATACTATAGAACAACTACATGTATGTATCTGCTACTAACACGATCTAACAATCACAGCCACCACTTAATAATGCATGTTTACTCTTGTAGAACCGATGGACGACTAGTTAGTAAGCAGTGTAAAATGCAGCTTATTGCAACTTTTGGGCCACACTTTTTTATATGTAGGCTTCATCTGTCTGATCTGTGTAATAAATTGATTTAAAGTATGATTTTATGTCAAGCATTTTTCTGAATTCTAAAACTTTGTAGTCTCTTAGTTTTGTCACGATATCTATGAGTATACTTTCTGGTAGATGAAACTTCTATACACTATAAAAACGAACAAAGGGTATGTAGGTATTTTTGTACATCAAAATTCATGAAAACATAACGTTTGTGATGACTTTTTTTGTCACTTAGTGACAAAACAAACACAAATTTTGATTCTACGTCATTCTTATATCGTATTTCATTTTATTGGGTAGAAGCCCTTAAAATCGCCTCTGTTACAGTCTTTGGATTGGCTTCCTTCCTGAACTTACAATGTCGGATCATCTTGAAATATTTAATAAAATTATACATTTACTGTCTGTACACGTTGGTTATCGTACCTGACAGATTTCTTAACTGATACATGCTTTTTCCTTTGTTATCAAAGTAAATAACATTTTTACGTAAAAGATCTAAAAATTTTTATATTAAAAAATTTATTTAAATACAAAAGATTTAATTTCGTTTTAGAAATTAAATTTCAACAGAAAATCATATACGTACGGTCACCATCATGCGCTGTCTGTTTGAAAGGCAAGTTTTGTGAAACTTAATTCATATCAAAGTATTTGAATTTCTTTTATTATATTGATAATGGAAGTAATTTTAAATCGTTTGTGACGTTGGAATTTTTTAAATTAAATACCATGTATGGTTACCAAACATGATCCATTTAATAACATTTACTAATTTATTTTTTTTCTACTTAAATGTCTATATAATATACTGAATTTCATTTTGAATGAGCAAATAATAGTGATGTACGCCACAAAATCTTGCTTCGGTTTTAAACTTTCAAGTAGTAAGGAAAAAATCGTGTGCAGATTTCAAATCATAACCGTCCAATGATAGTTTTAATTCACATATACTTGACTTTAAAACAATATAATTTTTTTTATATATATTTTCTTTTTGTTATAAGTTTTGTAAGTTTGGTAATTTAAAACTTACACAAATCCAATCAACTGCGGGAAAAAAAGTTACAGTTAGTAATAGAAAGGACGACAAGCCCGCAAAAAGAGTGATAAAAATCACTACATCAAATTATCAGCATAGCGAAAAGAAAAAAAGATGTTTTTCATCTTTTAATTTCTTTTCGCTATGCTAATAATTTGATATAGTGAATTTTATCACTCTTTTTGCGGGCTTGTCGTCCTTTCTATTACTAATTGTTGTTGTAATTTAAAATTTAAGTAAAATAATTTAAATATTTTTTTGGTAGACCAGACGCCAAGTATTTTTAAATAGAAAGCCATCCGACCAAATTTTTTTTTTTTTTTTTATAAAAAGTTTAGAAATCGTTGACAAATTACAGTTTCAAACAAAAACCGTTTATGAGTTTTCAGCTGCTATTAGTTTCAATTTTTAACACACTTCTTAATCCTCAAAAAGCCCTTAATTTCTGAAACTTAAGGAAAAACTAGGTACTAAAAACAGAAAAAAAAAATACACGATATTTTGAATGTAGTCACGGTATTTTAAAAAGCCAGCCGTATTTTAAAAGTTTATTCCTGGAGTTTCATACTATATTTGAACAGTTGCAGCAATTAAGGATTGTCTGAGGGCTAAGGGGCTGAACTTGAAGATCGAAACTACATATCATATCAGCTGAAGAGCTCAAAAATAGCTCTCAATTCTACCTCAAAGATTTATCTGATATTTGTATTTTTAAGCTGCGGCAGGGCTGAGTCAACCTCGACTCAGCTCTCCAACTAAGAATATTAATTCTGGCCCAGTATGACAAGGTTAAAATTTTTAATTTACGAAATAAAAAACTGATAATTATATACCTTATAACTTTTCACCATTTGATTTTTTAATTCTACTAGCTTAGGAAACGGGGCAAAGCCAAGAAAGATTTTATATTCGTAGAATATACTCAATAATTAACTGACTTGATTTTAATTTTATGAGATCATTTCGTGAAGAAATATTAACTTGACTGAAAATTGGTATAAAACCTTTTTGTAGACAATTTTATAAGTTTTAATTTTGTACTGAACCATTTTCCTCGTAAAATTGGAAAAATCGAAAAATTGGCCAAAAAGTAATACTTTATCCATTATTCCGCTTCAAAAAGCAATACGCGGTGCCCGTTGGAGGTGGAACTTCGTAATTTATTAATAACAACTAAATTAATAATTTCATGAAAAAAATGTTTGTCCCAAATTTTGTACTAGATACCAGTTTGGCTATTGCGGTGTAGGTTAATCAAGACAATATTTACCACTAAAATCGGTTGAGCATAGTTTTTGTCTTAAAGATACAACGAGTCGAACCTTTTCGTTGACCTGTTCATGGGAAGCGGAATCCGACATTCTTGGCAATCTCGTTCATTAACTATATTCAAAATTCTCAAATTCCCAAAATGCATCATTTTCTATGTAAAATCTTCCGTTCTGTTCGAATCAATCATTGTATTTAATCAAAAGCATTGTTGAAGTGAGGTATAGCCGATTTTACAGGAAAAAATTAGGATTTTCGCTGAAAGTACTCGATTAATCGGCATTCTTAAACTGGAGACTTAACAAATCTCGGTAAATACTCCAAACCTTGTACTCGACGGCCTTTGAATTAAAAAGCAAATGTATATTTCTAATAAAGATTAGGTTTGTTCGTATTAATTAATCATATGTATTTCAATAATATGTAAGCCTCTTCTTCACGTCACGATACTAATTTAGGAAGAGGTCTATCTTTTTCCTATTTTTAATTTTTTTGCTGCTTTTTTAAATTTTTTTTACATTTTATCTTTTTTTGTCTTTATTAATGGAAGAGCTTAGATCGCCGAAAATGTCGGATTCGCCTTAGCGTGAGTAAATCAAATAACGAACGAGTTTAACTCGTCATACTCAGAAACAAGAACTATATGGTCATCTTAAAATTTCGTCTATTTTAAAGCATCACCATAAAATTTCATTTAAAGCACTCTTCAAGAACTAGATCCGTACTTGTTTGGAGTACTAGTTAATATGCTAAACTGCTTCTTAAATATATTCCGATTTACGCATGGATGTATTTTTATTGCTGGAGTCCATTGGATAAATTTTAGAAACACATTTATTGGTTTGTCTGTTCCGAAGTGAATAATTTTTAATTGTACCTTTTTTTGACAGAGAATTTATGAATTGCATCAATAATTAAATTCTTTAACGATTTGAACATAACACCACGTTTAATTTACCAAATAGAGATGTACCACTAAAATTTAAGATTCAGATAACCCCTAGACATAAAACATTACACCTTAAGTTGACTTTCGGAGTATTATAATATAAAATGCCAACATTCCTGTTCCAGCAATTAAGAGGCATATAAACCAAAAGGAAACGTAACATTTTAACGACGTTTTACTACTATATAACTTTTTTGATAACCCTACGATTTCGGACCAAAAATTATTCATTTTACGACCATGCACTTCTTTATTATGTTATTTATTATTTCATTTTAAACATTATTCAATGAAAAAAGTCGAAGTGGCAAATTAAAAATTTAATTGGCCATGATTTATATTAAAAATAAGAAATTAAGCATTTTATTAACGGCTCGTTTTTTTTTTCATTTGAGCCAAATGCTTTCAATAAAATTTTATGTCGACTTGATGCATATTTAAAAATAATTATGTTTTCGGTTTTTATTATTTACCAATACGCCATCTGCTGTCACGTTAATTTAAACCCTTACGAATCTCTTGTAGTGTATGTGGTTTTTTTTCAGCCGTTTTATAGATTTAATGACGTACGAGCACATTATTATAACAACCAAACCAACGAGTGTGGATATAGAATGTTTGTATATGCCAAAAATTATTTTGTATGGGCATTAAAAAGCAATTTTAACGTGTAGAATGTGAGTATAGCTAACGACAAAATTATTTAACGCGGGAATAGTTTATAATTTTGGGACTGAGTATCATAATCTAAAGGTATGAGCCTGAATTAAGTAAGTTAGCTAATGATGAATGAACAAAAATTAATACATCTGAATTGTCATATTTGTTTTCTTTTATTGCTTGTAATCAGAATTTTTCATAATCAGCTGATCTGCTGCCAACTTCCCGTTGTTGAAATATCGGTAGTACATTATTGCTTAATTTATTACAAATCAATAGTTGTTTAATTCTACCAACAGTTTCTCTGCCACTAGCTTTTGGATAAACACAATACTAGCATTCTAAACATCATCCATACGGAGCACACTAGTTCGCTCCCGCGGTCAGAAAACTCTGAAGGGTAGTATACTAGTTTGCGCCCATGACCGTATACTCGTTCGCTCCCATCTAGACTGTATACTAGTTGACTCCAGTAACTATATGCTAATGCGATTAAGGTTCATTCTAAGAACCCAAAGAATGAGAAATTACAAAAATTGAACAGCAAAATAAGAATTTTTTCATTTGTGTTTTATAAATTAATATTAAATTCATTATAAATTTGGTGTAAATTTATATGACATAAATTTTACAAAATGGAATGAATCTTTTTATTATATTTTGTTTCAATAATGATATTTTTTTCCTCTACAAACTCCTTACGCAAATTAATATTAGATACATTATAAATTTGGTGTAAAGGGTATAGCCGGATAAGTATAGGTTATTAAAATAATTCGCTTCCGGGGCTGATTCATCTATACTTATCCGGCTATACCCTTTATGGGCTGATTCGTATCAGCGTAAGCCGTTTGCGCTCATTTTGAATCAATTTGTGCTTATTTTGAAGCACATTTGGCTTGCTTTTGATATGTTTGTTTATACCTGTCTCACTTTCCATGTTCTACAGAGAAGGGTGAGGGTATGCATACGAAGTACACCGAACGCTAGTACTTGACTCTTTTCTCTAGAACATGGAAAGTGAGATAGGAATATACAAACATATCAGAAGCTAGCCAAATATGTTTCAAAACAAGCACAAATTGATTCAAAATGAGTGCAAGCGCCTTGGGCTTACGCCGATACGAATTAGCCCATTTGACATAAATTTTACAAAGTCGAATCTACTTATTAGATACATTTTGTTTCAATAATGATATCTTTCCTTCTACAAATTCCTTACGCAAATTAACTGCCTTGCGATACACTTTTTTGTGCTGTTATTAAAATGTTTTTGTGTTCTTGTAAAAATTATATTTACCTATAATTATTTACAGTTAGCATGGGTTTGCCTTTTTCATTTACCATTTCGCACACTTCCATATCGATGACAAAATTATACAGATTGGTTGTAATACAAGTTTTATCTTCAATTGACTGACCATAAATAATAACTAATGTGCGAATATTTGCTTTGCATCTTACTATAATATAGGATATGCCCACCGCCATTTAGGTAATTAATTTTACCTGTCAGTAGATAACAAGTCGGGAGCAAACTAACCTACGACCCATTTTCAAGATAAGATTAAAATCTGATCGCGGGAGCGAACTAGTGTGCACTCCGGGAGCGAACTAACCTACGACCCTTTTTCAAGATAAGATTAAAATCTGACCATCCATAAATTCGAGAAATTTATATAGTTCAAGGTCAAATTGATGGATGTGAATTGATCCCAATAATATAATATAAAAAATACAATAAATAAACAATTCTTTTCTTCAGGCTTGCACAATTAAATCTACCTGTATTTTATTTTCCTTATTCTTTTTATTTTTTTTTCTTTTTAAATAAAGAACTTCATAAATTCATCATATTGTAAATACCTGATGTACTTTTAGTTCACTATGTGTTTTTAACGAACAGGTTATGCCATAGGTTTTGTTTTTTATTTTTTTTTATTCGGGCAACAAAAGGCACTCATTAAAATAATAGCTGTAAATATAGGTAGAGATATTTGATGTCCCGTAAAAAATTTGTAAATTGCAACCAACAAAAAAAAGAATTATGTTAAAAATGTCTATAATATAAAAAATAATTAGACATTGGGGTTCGATTTTTTTTAATTATTATGATTTTTTAAATATATGGTTCCTAATTTTTTTCTTTATGTTATAAATTGTGTTAGCAATAAAGTTAATGGGTTAAATTATGAAAGAGAATTTATGAATCATGGCTATAGTGGTACAGCATATTATTTCCATATACGTAGTTTATAAATAAAAATTTACGTACCCATAAAAGTATTCTTGATGAAAGCACTAGTGACTTTTTATATTTTTATAACGTTTACTACTAACTTCTTGTGATATATAGGTAAGTAATAGTAAGATTATGCCTAACCCTAGCCGATTATATGGAATTTTTACCAGAGTTGTACTGTTTTTAACAGTTTAGTTGATTTTAGAGCTGAAAATATCATCAATAAAATTGTATTATTCAAAGGATGTTGCTTATTTAACATTTTTACTACCGTTCAATTATTTATTTTAAAAATTCCCGAATTCAAACTTGTGTCTGAGGAGTTATACGCATTCAAATTCTTATATGATCATTTATTTTAATACATTGAGTATCTTAAATTAAGGGGGCAGTAACGTTAATTCGGCATAAAAAGGCCCATTTTAAGAATTTTCTCAGACGCCCCTGGTAATACAAATTTAATTAGTCGATCGTAACATTATAGTACATGTGAACAACATTTCCTTAATTATTTAAAACAAAATATAAATAATTAATCAATAATAAGCAAATCCTCGGAGGCGCCTCGAAAAAAAGTTGTCTGTCAGTGAACAATATAACTCATGAGCGAATAATCCGAAATAACAAAAAATGCGGTGAGCAGCAGGGCCCCATCACGGAAGTCGAACTTTTCCCTTCATCTTCGGTGTTGAATGTCTGCAAGCGAAATCTGATTGAAAGTCTACAAGCGATTTGTCATTTTGAGGTTTCAAAACTGATGATGAGTGTCCGGCTAATCCGGACTTTAAAAAAGGTTTTAAGTTTTTAAGGGCTGAATCTCAGTAAATTTCAATTTGGTGCCGATTGCAGTTAGCAAGAAAAGAGCCAAAACAATTCGTACGAAGGCATTCCTACCCATGCTTATCCGCCAATTGCCTTTGTGTTGTATTTTTAAATATTAAAAAAGGAACTTAGATAGTAAACTGGAAGGCCTTTATGAAGGAATTTTTTCTTTCCAAAAAAATCTAAAATTTTTATTTTATAAATAAAAAAATCCAAAATTCCTAATTTATAGATAAACAGTCACTTTAATAACGTTTTTAAATTATACCTCATTTCAGATACAACTGATCATGAGTTTTCGTTAAAAAATTAAATAATTCTTATATTCGAAACAAATAAATCTTCTGTTCTTTTCTAAAAACAAATTGCAAATTTAAAATTTACGTAAATGCAATAATAAAAGAGATAAAGCCAAAAAAATGGAACATATTTAAATTCAAAGTGACGAAGCATGGTTAAATTTAACTGAAATGACATATACTTAATATGTATGTATTTCATTTGTTATAAAAGTAAGTTCACTTTTTTTAAATTTTTTAAAATTACTATTCGCCTACTTGTATTTAGAATAAAATAATGCATTTAAAACACATTTAACAATACCATTAAATTTCGATGTAAGAATGGGAGAAGTGGGGGGAAGAGTAATGTGGAATCCCTAAAAGGTACTAGCTGAATACTAACTCAATACACGTACAAAATTTCAGGCCTCCAGGTTTCCTTAGATAGTCTCTAGACGTGTTAGAAAACAAGGAAAAAAGTTTTGAAAGCACCAAAATGACAAATTGCTTGTGGACTTTCAATTATATTTCGCTAGTAGACATTCAATACCGAAGATGAAAGGAAAAATTCGACTTCCGTGATGGGGCTCCGCTGCTCACGGCGTTTTTAAATTTACTATTCGCCTACTTGTCTTATACTATAAATACAAAGCATTTTAAGCACATTTAACAATACCATTGAATTCTGATGGAAAAATGGGAGAAGTGGGGGGAAAAGTAATTTGGGATCCCTAAAAGCCACTAACTGGATACTAACTCAATACATGTACAAAATGGCAGCCCTCTATGTTTACTCAGAGAGTCTCTAGGCGTGTTAGAAAAAAGGCAAAAAATCAGGGAAATATTGGCATAAAAATCGTGGGGGTAAGGCTTAAAATTTGAAACCTCCAAAAAGCAGTGGCTGGCTATTAACTTAACCTATACACAAAATTTCAGCCCTCTAGGTTTATTTGGGGAGATTTTGACCCGAACGAAACTGTTAAAAAACAAGCAAAATCATGTTCTTTTTGGTATAAAAATGGTGGGGGTAAGAGTTAAAAGTTGAGACCCCCAAAAGGCACCCCCTTGGTACCAACTCAATCCGAATACAAAATTTCAGCCCTCTAGGTTTATTTGGTTTACCTGTGCGAGTGGTATAAACTTCGAAAACGTCAAAAAACATGAAATTGTAGCTTAAAAATGGTGGGATTGGGGGTGAAATATCGAAACCTCCAAAAAGCAGACCCTAGATACGAACTCTATCAACATATCAAATTTCAACTCTCTAAGTTAATTCTGGGGGACTGTGGGCGCGTAAGATTCAGCAAAAATCATTTTTTCCCCCACTACTTCCTCCAAATCATTTTGGATATGTTGTAGTTAATATATTGGCTGTATAAGTCTAATTTTTTCAGTTGAAAAATTCGACTAAAAAATGTGATATCATTAGATAACCGTTTTACCGACACTTAGAAATGAAAACACCGAGTTTCGCCTAAAAATGGACCTATTTTTTATTGTAAAATTAACAATTATGAAAAATAAAGAAAAAGCTCCCAAGAATACCTCTCCCAAGGTCATTTATGTAAGAAAGCTGTATACCAAATTTCAAAACAACCGGTCGAGTAGATTTTGATTTAAACTGTTCACCGTTTTCAAAAATTGCGAGCGTCAGAAAATCGCTTTAAAGTTTTGTATAACTGTAAATCCAATGTTAAATATGGAATTTTTTTTCATACCTACGTCATTGGTTGTAGTATATATTAGAATACTTACAAAGACCCATCGATGAATAAAAGAATTTAGGGATTCCGAGAGCACGAAGCCACGTACCTGCTGGGAGGGAAGTAAAAACGTATCGGAGCAACAAACGCTCAAAGTTCTATATTTTAGTTAGTTTTACTCCGATTTGTTTCAAATTTTTACACAACAAGTCTTAAGATGTTGTACAATATGAAACAATAAAATTTAAGTACGTTACTCTCCCCTTAAGTTTTGTTATCAAAAATAATGAAAAACAATACAGCCGAAGCTCCGAAATGTGTTCTTTGAGTAGCTTGCGGGGAATATGCTTACTCAAAAACTACTCTATCGATTGTTTTGAAATTTTGTACACTTCTTTATTATTGCAGTGGTCAGTTCTTGAACATGGCGTTTAGAAAAATTTTATTTTTGAAATGTTGCACCTTTACCAAAAAATTTTCTTTTCTATGTTTCGTCCTATACTAAATTTCAAATCAATCGATTCAGTAATTTTTAAGAAATCAGGCTCAACGTATGCGAATTTTCGAGAAAAAACGTTTAAAGTTTTGCGTGTAATTAGGTATATACAAGCAAAAAAAAAATGCTGATAATTTAACTTGAAAATTCCAAAGCCAATCAACAGCAGCAACTACGCAGTATGGGTAGAGGCCGAGAAATGAACATAACTTTCTAAATAATGTTTGGATTCCAATGAAATATTTTGTGAATATCCTTGATAAGATTTATTTACAGAAAACCCAATAAATCCAATGATATTCTTGAAAAAAATGCTTGTATCGCCTGAGGATCTCGAAAAGTTCCTTATGAATTTAAATAAAAAGATAAATTTATGCTTCAATGGATGCCATATTGTAACTCTTACAGTTTCCAATTTCTGTACCTACAATAACTGTTTAAGAATCTTCATCCACACTCTAAGAAAAAAATGTACGGTTTTACTACTATTATAGGAGGCAATTAAATGCCTTCTATAATGACAGTAACATTACAAACCGTAATGTACGAAGGTGAAAATTACACCATCATGGTGTAATTATTACTCACTCATATGTGTAGTTTTACACATGTCGTACGTAAAATTACGGACCAGGTGTGTAATAGATTACGTTTGATTTGTGTATTAACTACGCAACAAGATGTAATTTTACATATTCAGTTCGCAATAGTGCGCAGTTAAACGTAAAATTACATCATATTAATGTATTTTTAAACCACGCCTGTACACCTGAAAATGTAATTTTACACACTTATATAGTAATGTTTACACCCAGAAAAGTGTAATATTAATCCAACTGAATCACTCATTCTGATTCAGTTCAACTGAATCAGTATGAGTGATTCAATTGTGCTGAAAAAAATAAACTGATTCAACTTAATTGAAAATAAAGAATCAAAAAAGATTATTGATGGTTTTTTTACATAAATATTTATAATAATATGAAGTATAGAATAATTTGGAATTATATACAAAAAGATTCGAGATGTTAAATATTTTGCTTATTATGTCTAAATTTCTATATAAGTGTGTCGTATGATAAAATAATAATTTTTTTGGTAAATTTTAAAATAAACACTCCAAAAGAGTAAGATTATAAAAGTTTTATTATGAACGTTTACTTGCTTTCATGAACATAGGTAATCTTTGTTTTGCAGTGTAACTGCCAATTAAACTGGTCAAAATTTTGAGATATGACTTTTTTTACAATGCTTACGTTTTGCAGACACAATTATTTAAGCAATATCTTATAAAAAATTTAATTGTAATTAGATTACAATGATAATATTAAAAACCTATGGATTAAAATTGTAGTTACATCATATCAAAAATATAGTTTAAGAAAATTAACTAAACAATACTTAAATATAAGAAAAACAATATTCTGCTGACTCTTGCCATTCTTAGAACTTCGCAGAAAATGTATGCTGTGGTTTCATAGATGTCTTCGCCAATTCCAGTTTCTAAACAAATCAGAAAATAAGGGTTACTTAATTTTATAACCATTTTTGATTATTTTTTGTTTCTTTTTTTAATAACTATTTCACAGCAATTTAAAATTAAGAAAATTTCGCTTTCGCTACAAAATTACTTCTAGGCTATTTTAATGAATGTACAGATATTAGATTTTTGATTGAAAAACTCACCAGCAAAGTGACCCGGCGTGCTTATGGCACTGGCACTTCCGAACTGGTAGACGGAGGGTTTGAATTCCGTAGCCGGTTATATGCTGGTGAAAGTTTTCTGCTATTTCCCATCATAATTCCAGATAAATATCGACATTATCCTTAAGAAGATGGTTGCAAACAGACACCTACCAAATCCTTATACCGCTTTTCTTGTCCTCCGCCCAATATTCTGCTGACTCTTGCCATTACTAGAACTTCAGGGAAAATATAGGCTACGGTTTCACATATGTTGTCACCAATTCCTTTTTCTAAACAAATCAAAAAATAAGGATTACTTAATTTTATAACCATTTTTGTTTATTTATTTTATCTTTTTTCAATAAATATTTCACAGTAATTTAAAATTAAGAAAATTTCGTTTTTGCTACACAATTACTTTTAGGTTATTTTAATGAATGTATAGATATTAGATTTTTGATTAAAAAACTCACCAGCAAAGTGACCCGGCGTGCGTATGACACTGATACTTCCGAACTGGTAGACGGAGGGTTTGAATTCCGTAGCCGGTTATATGCTGGCGAACGTTTTCTGCTATTTCCCATCATAATTCCAGATGAATATCGAGATTATCCTTAACAAGATGGTTCCAAACAGACACCTACCAAATCCTTATACCGCTTTTCTTGTTCTCCGCCCAATATTCTGCTGACTCTTGCAATTACTAGAACTTCAGGAAAAATGTATGCTGCGGTTTCACAGATGTCTTCACCAATTCCGGTTTCTAAACAAATCAGAAAATAAGGGTTACTTAATTTTATAACCATTTTTGCTTATTTATTTTTTCTTTTTTCAATAACTATTTCACAGCAATTTAAAATTAAGAAAATTTTTTTTTTGCTACACAATTACTTTTAGGTTACTTTAATGAATGTACAGATATTAAATTTTTGATTAAAAAACTCACCAGCAAAGTAACCCGGCGTGCTTAGGCACTGGTACTTCCGAACTGGTAGACTGAGAGTTTGAATTCCGTAACCGGTTATATGCTGGTGGAAGTTTTCTGCTATTTCCCATCGCAATTCCAGATGAATATGCCAAATCTTTATACCGCTTTTCTTGTTCTCCTCCCATATCATCATGAAGAGGTTGAGAAATAATGATGTGAGTGACGTCCGTTACATACCATTGTCTAAAAAACGAACGTTAAATTCCATTATTATTATTACCATTGTTATAATTACTTAAAAAACTCGATTTCCATACGCCGTTTCAATTTAAACCTGTTATGAATTTATATTACTGTAAAACAAAAAAAAAAAAAAAATTCGTTAAGTGCGTGTTTTTGACACGCACTAAGTAATGTCATTTGTTCAGTATGGATGTACAACTCAATAATTATTCAATCACGTGTTCAATTCAATCACACAACGATATTAATACGTCATCTTCGATGACATAAAAACGAAATATTATATACCTACATAATTAGCGTTTCTGTTGATTAAAATTTGATAAATAGTTGTAGGTATTTTGTTTCCCAAGTCAATAAATTTTAGTAAAAAAAATATGTATAATTCTTTTATCACTACAGATTTTACCAATTTACAAGCATTATATAATTTTTTAAACATATCTGAATGAAAGAGATCTGAATTGTAGATAATGTTTTAATTTTCACAGAAATTGAGAAACCCACAAAATAAATTATTAGTCAAATTGTAAAATAAACTTTTATCAAATTATATAACTATTTGTATGAAGCAAAATTAAAAAAATTAACTTACCTGAAATATTTTAAATGTATCATCAGGACAGCATTTTGGAAACAAACAAATTTATATTACAGTATTCTTTGCACATTATTCCAGAAGCCATTTCGCACAATGCATATAAAAACAAAACATCAGTACACCACTATAACACTGTTTTTGTAACATATTTAAAGATTAATTTATCATACACGTTATAATTATATTAACTATATATCCTATCAAAAAATATTTTTGTTTAATTCAGCTAATTTGAAAACATAATTTTTAACCTTGAAGAATATTACTTATGTACGTATAAATAATACAGTAATCCAATAACAGATAATTTTAAAATACATAAAATCATATGCGCGCGCATGGGTTTTGCTATTTAGTGGTGTAAAAATAAAGCATAAACGTTGTAAAAATCCAAAGTTACACCTTTATTTGTGTAATATTAAAAAAAAAAAACAGTAATTATACACAAATTATATAAAAATACACCAATTTTTTCATATTACACAAATAATAGTGCATATTTTCAGAGCTAGGAGTAATTTTGCTCTAAATTTAACTTATTTTACACGTTTTTGCCCCTTTTTTCTTAGAGTGCACAAATTCCGAGAAACAGAAAATTTAAGAACTAAAATAAGTTTGGAGCCATTTTTCCATCCTTTTAAAATTTTCAGCGAGCTATCCTACCCGTGTTTTCAATTTTTCCAATTTTTAGAAGTTCGATGTTTTATCAGTTGCTCAAAACTGAAATTAAATGTCACTTGCCTTTCATTTGAGACTTACAGTTTTTTAAGTTAAACGAAACGTTTGTTTTCTACAGTTGGCTCCATCAATTTTAAAGGCTGCTGCACATTAAACTTTACAGATTTTCAAAAAAAAAATTCTAATCTATATTTCTAAAACTTAAATAATGAATATTATACACAGATACAACTATAATATGATATAAAGTCATTTGGCATTCGTATAATATTTTGGTTTTCGTTTTTCTGGAAAGAAACAGAAGTTCACAAATACAAAACGGACAGCAAACAAAAGATAATAATATATTAAATAAATCCTTTTATAATAGAAGAATATTTTGAAATATATACAAATCCACATATTGTATGTAATTTAACCCTTCTTTTGTACCGTAATTCAACTATTATCTGTTTCTGTTGTGTATACAGCTGTGTCCAGGTGAACAAAACATCAAATTCGTTTAAGTATACAGACATTTACACATTTGTGTTATGTACAAATATAAATTTATGTATGTTTCTATACAAATATTGCCAGTATACTAAAGATTCAAATCGTCTGATTTCAATAAATCTACATAGGTAAAAGTACAAGTCCAAATAAAGGCAATTTTTAGCTCACAAAAAAAAGAGAGCACATAGTATAAATACATATATACTTATTAGAGTTAGCAAATAGAGAAGTTAAGTTTCTAGACAAAACCAATGTAGCCAAGAGACATGCGGAAGGATCGTCATTCATATTCTTGTTATTTAAGTTTTTACCAAAATTGTAAATTACAGATTTAGAATTACGGAATATTTTGTTGTTTTATTAAACAACAGGGTTTCTAGATGTTAAACAACATCCAAATCCCGATGGACGAAAAGCGGCCCTCATCTGGTTCTATCTTTTATAATAATCATAAAATAGTTTTATAAACGTTGTCATTTTCATCATCACTTTTTGTCTTTCTCCGACTACAAGTCTTTGAAAAAAATTGTTATTTCCGAAACTGTTTCTTTTCACGATATTTGTGAATAACTTTTAAAATATTAAATAGTGTATTTATATACATGTTGATCTGAAATTTAGGCGTACGACGTTATGTCCGAAATGACATTTTTATCACCCTTTCCCTTTCCTTTGCTGTATAGCAAATAAGG